>CM072819.1:55387763-55987763 GCA_036937905.1 Salvia rosmarinus
TGCATAATAAGGTAACCGATCATATACATAAATATGCATCTAGTATGTGCTAATAAGGTAATCAAGATTATGTCTTGGACTTAGCTTAGTTGGTTAATAGCTAATAAATTTGAGACAAAATTAAAATCAAGTCTAGAAGATCGACATGAGTTCACCCTCTTTATGGTGGTTCCTTTGGAGCATTATATAAGGTCCTCTTAACCGTAACCATCAAATCACTTGTAATTTACCTCTTATATTCTCATAGAGTTGGTATGCGAGTTTCACAATTTTTAAGATGACTCTTCGTTAACACAATGCAAATTTGCTCTTAACTTTTTTACCATCAAATAATTGTAATTTACCTTTTATATTTTCATGTGTTTGGATTTGCGGGGGGAGAGCTTTCTCTGTTTTGACTAAGGGAAATCTAGACTATGTGTTACATCTAGAGCTGACAAAGTAGTGGGTCGGGCTAGGCCGGCCCCGGGCTCGTCGGGCTTTAAAATTTTTCGGGCCGGGTTCGGGTCTAAAAATATGAAGCCCAAACCAACCCCGGGCGGGCTTTCGGGCTGGCGGGCTTTTTTTAGATAGTTTTTTAATTTTTTTAATATATAAAATTAATATTTTATATTTTAAAAAAAAAATTACGTAATTAAGATCTCATAACTTCTTAACTTAAATAAAGAATCAGTGATGAAAATATTTTGAGCTTACTTATTCTTAATTTCTTATGATAATGCTTCTTGTATATCTTGACATATTTATGTATTCATGCGATGATGTTGTAATCTGATATAATTTTAATTCTTTAATTTAAAGAAAAAACTAATAATTACAAATCAAAGATAAATGATATTACTAAGCGTCAATCCCTTATACACATACATAAAATAATAGAAAATAAATTAATTATCGGTATATATTTAAGATCAATGATTGAAAATAGATTTTACATACTATAAGTTCATTAATCATCAATGTATATATTTTGGAGATAATTTCTCTTAGGAATTATTTTGAATGATTTATGAGGTTATTATTTTTTAGAATTTATTTTCTGACCGGTATGTGAATTAGTAAGAAAATTATTACTATAAAAACAAATAATTATATAAAACATAATTAATTATAACAACCCATAATCATTGGGGCGGACTAAGGAGGACGATACTAGGAGCGATGGTAGGGTTCATAAATGATTACATCAAAGACATTAGACACTTGAAATAAGGCGATTTGACATAATATACATTAATACTATAATGTATCGGAAGGCTAAACGGCGGATCGAAAAGAAACTAACGATCGAAGGACTTAAGCTATAAACATTCAAACTTAAGCATGATATTCAAAGCGGACATTGTTCAAAACACGTGAGGCATGTGAATACGTATGGCGACGTGCCCAATGTTTCTAACTTAACATTAGCGTTCGGA
This sequence comes from Salvia rosmarinus, assembly GCA_036937905.1. Lineage (NCBI taxonomy): Eukaryota > Viridiplantae > Streptophyta > Magnoliopsida > Lamiales > Lamiaceae > Salvia > Salvia rosmarinus. The sequence continues at coordinate 55,389,182 of CM072819.1, forward strand.
CTTCTCAACACCCTCCATCAACACCATCAGCGACTCAGCACTGCAGCATTTAAAAGCAAACATGCGGTGAGTACAAGGATGCACTCGGTGGACTCATGCGAAACATTTTATCGTATTTAAATTACTGCCACATCATGGTAAGATCTGAGGTTTTCTTAAAATGTCTTGTACTTACTAAATCATTTCATTAATTCATAAACATTTGTGCTTGGCGATCATTTTACTTGCATATATGATCCATATCCTTATCCTTTTATCATAACTTTATAATTTAGCGTCTAGAAGGAGGCCTCACCTACGTCATTTGTGACCGGCCGTGCATTGTCCTTACAACTCCCGATCACTATTTTCTTGTATACCGTTAATCCTAGCTAGGTATAAGCCTTAGGCATAGGATCCGAATTCGATTTCATTCATAAGTTGGTAGCGAACCAACACATTCATATCATTTCATTCGATGATAGGATCGTACATAAAACATAAACATTTTGGCGGGTAATTTCATAAACATTTTATCATCATTTCTTGATATAAGCATCATAAACAAAATCATTTGTTTAGCATTTTATCATTCGAGAGTATAGTAAAGCCCACTGGACTCCTTGATCGTCAAATTTTCGATTCCTCTTACTGCGTCAGTCGTCGTCGACTTCACGCCTTCGTAAAAGCGATCGTTGGTCGCGTTTTCGAGATTTTCAAAGTTTAGAATAAACTTTGATAACTTATTCTAATATAGTTTGAATTCCTTAGCGAATTCAATCATGGATTCAATCGTGTATTTTGAACTAATCATTTCTCGTGCCGAGATATGTTCGATTATTTTATTTTAACCTTTAAGGTTAAGCGTTTACGATATTTACGTTTTTCGATGCAAGGATTTCAATTATGAAATCTTTTCTCACTAATGAGTTTTCTTATATAAATAATCGTTTTACGTATTAGCGTATTTTCGAGCGTATTTCATACGTTGATTTCAAAAGTCGACATTTGACTTTTCTTCATTAATTTCTTTAATAATTCATAATTTAATATCTAGATTCAATATAAATCAATTTTCAATCGATTTCTTTTCATAAAGTCTTAATTCTCGATTTTTCACGTAAATCGATAAACTTCATTAATATTTTTCTTAAATATTAATTAACTTATTGTTTAAACATTATTTTTTTCATTTCTAACGTTATTTAATATAACGTTTCGTCATAAACATAGTATTCTATGTTTATAGAATTTCATAAATTCTTAATATGTCTAAATTAATTTCTAGACATATAATGTATTATTTTTCTTGATATTAAGGATTTAAAATCCTTAATATATATTAATCAAGCTTTCGGTTTTAAACATATTTTCATTCTTCTTCCAAAATTCTTCTAAATTCATATAGTGTACTATTTTATCATAGTATCACTAATATGTATTAACATTAACTATAGAAAATTTTGAACATTACTTATTAAGTCCTTAGGTCTCGGTTTTGTCCAAACTTTGTTCAATAAATTTTCTAAAATTCTAGTTAATTTATCAAGGTCCCAACATTAATTTATAACATATCTATAACCTATAGTCCAACATATGAAATTTCTACACCAAGTTATATATACTCCATGGTTTGGTTCTTCCAAACTATACATTAAACATTTTATAAAATTCGATTAAATTACATTATGCTTAAAATACTATAGTGTAACACTAATACATCATAACATTGATCTAAAACAACTAAATCATGCTTAAACAAGAACTTATAGTTCTCGGCCATTTTGGGTAAAAATAGCTATATATACCCAAAATTCTAATAAATTCAATATCACATAATTAATACCTAGATCAACAATATGCTATAACATTTCTCAAATTAAAATTGTTCATCATCTAGCATATTTCATGAATTTTCGGTGGTTTGAAAAAATTAGTATAGGGTTTTATAAATTTCCCAAAAATCACAATAAGCTTCTACTACATCATATATCATTAATCCATTCATAAATCTTGAAAATTTTGATACACATGACATAATTTCAAAGCATTTTTAATATCATATAAAACATGCTACATGCTTCATTTCTTCTTAATACACAATAATAATGAACAACTATCATTCTTAGCATATTTTCTTATTTAGTAACACATGCTAACATTTAAATCTAGCCATTAAAATTTAAAACTTAGGGTACAATCGAAGCTTTCGATTTCTAACCTCTTTAACGGCTTTGATTTTATGTGAAATGATTTAGTATCTAGCTTTGGTGATTGAAAGAGATGAAGAACTCGAGGTTTTCTCCAGAAAAGCTCACGGTTCTTTCTTTGAAAGAGAGAAATGTGTTTGTATTTTAATGAAGCAAAGTGTTCGATTATATTTAGTAGTACACTTACTCTCCTCTCTCTCTCTCTCGGTCATACTCTCATATTTTTAAAAAATATTGGAAGCCTTTTCAATATCCTTTGTGAGTCATAGGGTATTACATCACCATACTTAATACATGCATAAAGTTTTGATTAAAACAATCCAATCCATTGTTTGGAACACTATGAACCGTCGGTGCACCATCTTTGAACCACAAGGATTTTGTGGTGACTCATTATTCTTATGTCATGGTATTTACTAGGTTCTTACATTTTGAAAGAAACAAAGACTTATCTTTGCTTTTGGAGAAGCAAAAGCCGTCGGCTATATGGAATCATAGAGAAGAATTTTAATTTCATGAGTTAAAACTTGGTATAAGTCGATGTACACTCTATCCCAAATATAATTCTCATCAAAAGAGTAGTGTATAAGCTTCCAACCTCAATTGGGAGAACAACATACACGGTTCTATCACCCTTCCCATACCACTTGATTTTTACTTGATAAATGTGTAATTAGATCACACTTGTATCCGTTAATTCATAACATAGCAAATTCTAATTCAAATTGGCGTGAACACATCTATTGAACATAAAACTCATGGCTTTTCATCCTTCATGTGATATATAATTTATTTTCATGCTAATTATTCATATATATCATAATATATGTTTTAGAAGATAAATTATATCATAGGAAAAATTATTAGTATCATTTCATGCGAAAACCCTAATTTTGAATTAGGGTTTTGAAAATAATCGTTGTCAATAATTAATCCTTAATGTTCTTGCATTGTTTAATGATAAATAATACTCTAATTACATATAATAATCATAGGAATTTAAATACTATTATTCCTTGATCATTAATCTCATTTTCTATTCATCTCTAAGCGTTAACGTTTGAAGCGTCTCAAAAGCGTTAATTATCGACTCATCTCAAAATGGTCGTAATAAAGTCGTAGTTACTTTATTAAATTATTCCATTAATAATGGAATTAAATTCTAAGCTTTGTTGCTTAGAAAATTTCTCAAAATTTTAACTATCGATACTCGATCGGCGTTAAAATTATCTTAAAACTCTTTATAAACTTCTATTCCTTAATTCACAATTCTTTGTGAATATAAAATAGAATTTGTTCTTTCGTAATTATTTGAAATCATAATTCGATAAATTACTAATTCATTTATTTAGCGAAACCACAATTCTGAACTTTAATCATCGTAATTAGGTATTTAATTCTTGGGATACTACATTCTACCCCTTAAAAGAAATTTTTCCCGAAATTTGCATACCTTAGAAAAATTAAAGGTATCGTTCTTTCATAGCATCCTCAAGCTCCCGTAGCCTCTTTTTGTCCATGATGTCTCCACGACACTTTGACTAATGGAATGGACTTGTTTCGTAATTCTTTGAACTTTCGGTCTAGAATCGCGTGGGTTCTTCTTCATAGTTCATATCGGATTGAGGATCACGTCGTCTTGATGGATCACGTGTTTTAGATCGTATGCGTATTTTCTTAATTGTGACACGTGAAACACGTTATGTACATTCGAACTTGGCGGAAGAGCGACCTATAAGCTCTTGGGCTATCCTTTCTAGGATATCATAAGGTCCTATAAAGCGGGGTCTTAGTTTTCCTTTCACTCCAAACCTTATAATCCCTTTGATGGAGAGACTTTGAGAAAGACTTTATCTCCGCTTTCAAAATGTAGTTCGGATCTACAGCGTGTCGATTATCGACTTACATCTATCTTGAGCTTCTTTTATTCTTTACTAATTTGTCGGCGATTTCAATCATTTCACTTATTGCTTGAGCCCTCGATTCTTCTTTCACCCCTTCATCCCAATAAAGCGGTGATCTACATTTCTTGCCATCTGAGGCTTCGTATGGGGCCATATTAATCATCGCTTGGTAACTATTATTGTAAGTGAAAATCGATAAGGGGTAAAACATCTTCCCTTTGCACCTCGATCCAACACTCTTGTTCTCGGCATATCTTCAAGTGTGCAGATCGTCGCTACGATTGACCATCGATGCGTGGGTGAAATCACGGTCTTTGAAATTCAACTTCGTGCTAATTCTTTTGCAAGCTAACCCGAGATCTCGAAGTAAATTTGGAGTCTCTATCGGCGTGATAGATTTTGGCACTCCATGAAGTCATATAATTTCTTTTACATACAACTGGGCTAACCTTCGGATCCATGGTGATCTGAATTGGCGAAAAATGTGCACATTTGTGAGCTATCAACAACTACCCATATGGCGGTGTTCCTCTTTTCGATTTTGGTAGACCGTAGTGAAGTCCATCGCTATCTCGTCCACTTCCATTCGGGTATCCCCGGTGTAACTTTCCGTGGGCGCTGGTGCAATTCTTTCACTGGCGACAAACAAGGCAGCTCTACAAAGGAGGCTACGTCTCGTTTCATACCCTCCCACGAACCTTTTCTTAAATCTTGATACATTTCGTCTTTGCTGGGTGGGCGGTATAAGGTGTATCATGAGCTTCACTCATGATTTCATTTCGAGCTCGTCGTTGTGCGGAATACAATCTTCCTTCAAACAATAAAGCATTGTCGATGCTTCACGAAAGTTCTTGATCCTTGATCCTTACTTTGACTCTTGTTCTTTCTAACTTTTCTCCATCCTTTGTCCTTCTATGATTCTTTTCTTAAGTCGGATGTCGAGGTGAGTGTAGCAATACAACTCGTAATCGTCTGGACTTTCAACCATTTCAATCTTCATCCTTTCAAACTCTTCAACGAGTTTTCTCTCTTAGTAAGGAGACATCCTAATTTGGTTTGATTTTTACGACTCGGGCGGCTACTACATTCGCTTTACCCGGGTGATAGTTAATACCACAGTCGTAATCCTTTACTAGTTCGAGCCATCTTCTTTGCTTCATGTTTAGATCTCTCTGCTCGAAAAAGTACTTCAAACTCTTATGATCGGTAAAGATCTCACATCTCACTCCATAGAGATGGTGTCTCCAGATTTTCAATGCATGAACCACTGCTGCTAGTTCAAGGTCATGAGTTGGATAGTTCGATTCATGTGGTCTAAGTTGTCGGGATGCATAAGCTATCACTTTTCCTTCTGCATCGCCTGCAACCCGATCCGTTTTAGAAGCATCGATATAAACTACATATTCTTTATCTGCTTGGGAGCGCTATGTAGCGCTTATCGGTTTTCCTTAAGCTTACGAAAATTCACCTCACATTCTTGATCCATTTGAACTTGATTTCCTTTCGGATAGCTGGGTTATTGGCCTTGCAATTTTGGAGAATCCTCGATAAATCTCCTATAATAACCAGCTAGTCCCGGAAACTCGATCTCGTTACGGGTCCTTGGCGATTTCCATTCTGTCTGAACTTCTACTTTGGTGGATCTACTTTAATTCCTTGAGACACAATGTGTCCGGAACATTATTTCCTTCATTGGCTTCGCATTTGCTAAACTTAGCAAAAAGCATTCATCTCTCCATGATTGCAACACCGTTCTTAGATGATTCTTATAGTCTTCTTCATTCTTTGAATAGATGAGAATATCGTCTATAAAGACCAAAACGAATTTATCTAAGTATGGATGAAACACTCTGTTTATAAGATCCATAAATCGGCTGGTGCATTTGTCGATCGAACGACACAACTATGAATTCATAATGGCCATACCTCGTCCGAAATGCAGTCTTGGATACGTCTTCCGGCCGTACCTTGAGTTGGTGATAACCTGACTTGAGGTCAATCTTCGAGAATACACTCGTTCCTCGTAATTGATCAAACAGGTCATCTATCCTTGCAAAGGATATTTATTTTCAGCGTCATCTTATTCGGTTCAGATAATCGTACACATCCTCAAGGAACCATCTTTCTTTTGACAAATAAGGTGGCTCCCCAAGGTGAAAGCTTGAGTGCGATAAAACCTAGGTCCAAAAGCTCTTGGATTTGGAACTTGAGTTCTTCTAGTTCTTCGAGCCATCCTATAAGGTGCTTTCGACCTGGAGCGATCCGGGTTCCAGTCGATGGTAATTCAATTGTCTATCGGAGGTAATCTGGTAGATTCTCGGGAAAAACATCCGGGAATTCGCGAACAATCTCTACATCTTCACGCCTTCATCTCGTTTTATCTCCTCCGTTCGGGTAAACAAGATCGCGTGGCATCCTTTCTTGTTTATCATCCTTCTCGCCGATGCGGATATAATCGGGACTTTCTTCCCATCTTGATTCGTGGAAATCGTAGCTTCTTGTCGGGAAAATGAAATGAAATTTTCCTCTCCTTGCAAAGAATCGTGGAATGGTTTGTAGCTAACCAATCCATTCCTAAAATTATATCTCGTCACCCATGGGTATTATGTTCAAATTGTTGCGCGAACCAAGTGATCTCAAGTTAAACTCTAGGTTCGAGCAAATATGAGTATGATCATAATCCCACCTATAGGTGAAGAGATTCTCATGTCTGATTGGCCTTCTCGGATCTAAGTTCAAACATATCAACACATGTTCTTGATATAAAGGAATCTGAAACACCCGTATCGAACAACAATATAACAGCGTGTTGAGAAGAATTCTCATACTGCCGAGTTTCCCAGTTGTTCATTACGCCTCCGATGTAGAGCATACGCTCTACTTTGAATTGGTTGAGGCCGACAGGCGCTTGTCCTTATTGATTACATTCTTTGTTCTGCTGTGCTTTATTCTTGGCGTTCTTCTTCTTGGCAACGTCATTGTGGTTGCCGCCTCTGTTGCTAAGGTTCTTGCCACTTGTTGTTCTTGTACTCTTCTTGAGGTTGAGGTGGGCCGAATAGCCACGGCTGGGCATTGCGGGCTGATTCGGCCTTACCCTTGTTTCGGGCGTGTCGGGGTAATTTTAGCGTAATGCCCTTTCACACCTCACTTAAAGCAGTTCCACGCCCGCCATGCACGTTCCTTGTGCATTTTCGGCACTGGATAAGGTAGAGCCCTAACCTGCTCTTGTGGACCTCTCATGGGAGGAAAAAGCGGCCTCTTCCATCCACATCTGGAGGCGCCACATTCCCTTGCCATTGCCGTTTGTTCGCATTATCGGCATTTCCCGGTTATTGCCACCCAAGTTTGGTTCCCACTTCTTTTATCTCTATCTCGCATATTACGGGTGCGGTGATGTTGACTTATCATCAGCATCCGCCTCAATATCTAAGGCTCGTCGAGAGCACCGGTATAGGTCAAGTCTCCATGGTGGCGAGAGACATTCGATCTCGGCCTTGGGCCGACCTAAACTTCTCGACATCTTCAGTGCGTGTTCACGATCGGTGCATACCTCGACATGTCGCAAAGGTGCGATCATAATCGATTCTTGACATCTTCTCTTGCTTTAAAGCGAAGTCGTTCTCTTTCCTTTTCTATAACTTTTCGGGATGTATTTGTCATACATCTCCGTCTTAAAGTCTTCGGTAAATTCATCCAATTAATATGGTGTAAAATCTTTCTTTTAGCTTCCCACTGAGTCGGCGGTCGAGAAAAGGCGAAAAGTAATGCCGACGATCGTTCTGCGCGGTGCGTCTTAGAAAGTCAAAATCCGCTCCATTGTTCTTATCCATTGTTACGCCTCATCGGTTCCTTTCCCATTAAAAGGCAGGAGGGTTCTGCCTTAGAAAGAGTTCCTCTATCCTCCGATCGGTGGAGGTGGGGTGGTTGAGTATATTTTCGGTTCTTGCTTTGGGATTCTACCCTTCCTCTAGCTCTTCTCTTCCTCTCCTCTACCTCTAATTCTCTGTTCATGATTTCTTCTAGGAGGCATTACATTATATAAGACATTCAATTAAGACCCATCATTTTCACAATTTAAACATACATAATATCATCATATAGTCTTATTGTAAAACAACTTTAATAAAACATTTCATCTTTGTCATACACATTTTTGCCATAAAAGCCCATTCGGGTCATATATATACATCGAAAATTTTGCCATAAGAAAGGTTGTTACTGCCTGGCAGTTATAAAAAGGAAGTTACATACATACAAGCTTACATGTCATTACAAAACACTAAGTTTTCACTTCCACTATATACATAAGCAACCACACTATATACATACTACACTATATACGTCTTCAAAATCTCGTCTCGCTCTTGTCGAACTCTCTCACTCTTCCTCATCCTCATCGGGATCTTCCTCTTCATCAGTCGTCCTTTCGTATACGAACCACGGATGGTCTGCTCCATCCTCTCCGATCGCATGGATGTCGCGAATCGGGCCATAATCTCGTGCTCGGTTGTAATCGGCACGTATCGGTTGTAACTAACACGTGCGGATTGTAGGCATCCGAGTGTCCGACACTCTCATCCTTCTTTGTCTGGCGATAGGGTTTCTTTGGAGGTGGTGGAGCGCCATCGGCGGTAGGCGGGCGTGGTGGGCGTAGAGGATGTCCAAAAACAGCGGTGGGAAAGCAGGCGCCCCGGTGCGATCGGTCATGTTGCCCTATCCACTGGGCAAGTGCGCCTCATCAAATGAATCCGGGCACCACCGGATTAACTGCCTCGGAACATACGTAAAGCCACTCCGGCGTGTCGTCACGCCATGTATACTCCCTCGGAGGAGGTAAGGTCCTCTCGGGCGGCTCGTAATCGAGAAGACATAACTAAGATGGTTGATGAATCGCGGTAGGTCGCGATCAAGTCATAGTCTCCGTCCACTCGGTAGATGTAATCACGGACACTTCCGACCATAATCCTCCCGATCGTGCAGAAGTCGGTCGAGAGGCAGCGCCATCGAAATCCGATCACCATATACTCGTGCATCCTCCGATATGGGGTATTGCATCAAGAACTCTCCCAAGTCGTCGCCGTAACACATCCAATACTCCCGATAAGCACGAACTACTTCCTCGGGCGTGGCGTGTGGTCCTAACCTCCTCCTAGCGGTATACGCATCTCCTCCATCGCCACGAGATAAACCTGGCGTAAGTCGACTAAACATTATCGATAAGCGAGATAAGATAAACTTAGGCGCATCATTAAGCGGCTAGGATAAAGCTGGACAATCTATAAGCGGATAAACAATCCAAACACATCGATGAACAAATAAATGTTATCGAAATGTTTTCATGTACATCACACATTGTAGCTTTCTCATTCTCTTGGGAAACTTATTATCTAACAGCGTTCTAGGGTCTATGTTATACTATAAGGTCTTTGCACTAATTAAAACTCGAACTAACTTTCTACAGACTCTCGTGAATTCTGGAGAAGGAAACAGGGTTCAGTCCTTCATAACAAATGAAGTTCCGTGTATTAGGAGTGCGCAGGAGAAAACCGTGCATAATTCGGAGTTCAAGCGAAGAGAGCGAGCTAAAACAAAATCACTGCACAATGCAGAAAATTTCGCGCGCTCGCGACGAGATTTGTAGGCAATGCCGACACCGAGGTCGTGCATGCCGTTGCCGATATCGGGGTAGTACATGCTACCAAGGTTGACACGTCAAAGTCGATATTATAAATTCCCGAAGTTAAAGTCGACGATCGCACATGCCGAAGTGGAAGTCGAGTCGCACATGCCGGTCGGTCGAGGTCGGTGGTCGGTCGAAGTCGGTCAGTCGAAGTTGAGGTTAAGGTCGCACATGCCGAGATTGAAGTCGAGTTCGCACATGCCGAGTCAAGGTCGCAAATGCCGAGTGGAAGTCGAAGTCGCACATGCGAGATCGAGTTGCACATGCCGAGGTCAAAGTCGAGTTCGCATGCGAGATTGAAGTCGAGTTCGCACATGCCGGTCAGGTCGCACATGCCAGTGAAAGTCGAGTTCGCACATGCCGAGGTCAGGTCGCACATGCAGTGGAGTCGAGTTCGCACATGCGGTCAGGTCGCACATGCCGGGAAGTGGAGTCGAGTTCGCACATGCCGAGATCGAGTCGCACATGCCGAGATCAAAGTCGGTTTGCACATGCCGAGATTGAGTCGAGTTCACACATGCCGAGGTCAGGTCGCACATGCCGAAGTGGAGTCGAGTTCGCACATGCGAGGTCAGGTCGCACATGCGAGTGGAGTCGAGTTCGCACATGCCGAGGTCAGGTCGCACATGCGAGTGGAGTCAGTCGCATGCCGAGATCAGTCGAGTTCACACATGGGGTGGAAGTCGAAGTCGCACATGCCGAGATCGAAGTCGCACATGCCGAAGTCGAAGATGATGGCGTCGAAGTCGTTCGTTTCAAAAATTGAGGTCCTAATCGTCTTTTGCATTCGTCCTTTGCCTTCGAAGCTCGAGGCTATCGTTACTTTCGTTGTTCACGTCATTCTTTTTGTTCTTGTAAGGGAAAGAAGTTCGTACTTCTATGTTCTTTTACAATATGTGATCATGCTTCTTATATCGTCTATGTTCTTCTTGTGATGACATATCATTTGTTAATCAATCTTGAAAATTGAAACTAAAGTTTCAAAGAATGTAAACACAGTTCATTCATACATGCATATTTCTTTGAATTCCGAAGAATCCATTATTTCTACATTGGTCATTTACGTTCGTTTCAAACGTATTTATTCATTATACGAAATCTTGAAATTTGAACGAATTTGATTATGAAAATCTAAAAATTTTATTCAATTTCATAATATAATCTATTAAAGCATGTATTAATCGAATGTTGCTAATTCGATATTTCATTTGTGGCACATAATGTCTATTATCGAACATAGGTATTTATTTCAAACATGATCACTTTGCATAGACTTCGTTTCGTTTTCAACATTAATCGTCTAATCTTCCCAATCATTTGAATGACTTTCATTAATTTCAAAGAAAATAAGTTTTGAAAATTTCGTTCTCGTAACTTATATTTCAATTGCACATCATAACATTTCTTTCATTTTCCTTCAAACATGATCTCAAACTTGTTCATCGATAAACTTTTCATTTCAAAATTTGAGAAGAAATCATTTACCTCGTCCGGTTGAAATTTGGATGTGATGGAATGTTGAGCATAGTCAATGATTTCTAGAAGTCAGTGACTCAATCTAGACTCAACTTTGAAAGGAGGTTTTGGTTTCAAAAGCGAGCGCTGCGATACCACTCTGTGACCTCATAATCCTTAAGGGCCGGACTAAGGAGGGTGATACTAGGAGCAATAATTAGGGTTCATAAATGATTACATCAAAGACATTAGACACTTGAAATAAGGCGATTTGACATAATATACATTAATATTATAATGTATCGGGAAGGTAAACCAGCGGATCCAAAAGAAACTAACGATCGAAGGACTTAAGCTATAAACATTCAAACTTAAGCATGATATTCAAGCGGACATTGTTCAAAACACAGTGAAGGCATGTGAATACGTATATGACGTGTACCCAAGGTTTCTAACTTAACATTAGCGTTCGGACTTCTCAACACCTCCATCATCACCATCAGCGACTCAACTGCACATTTAAAGCAAATATGCGGTGAGTACAATGATGTACTCGGTGGACTCATGCGAAACATTTTATCGTATTTAAATTACCTTTGCCACATCATGGTAAGATCTGAGGTTTTTCTTAAAATGCGCGTACTTACTAAATCATTTTCATTAATTCATAAACATACGTGCAGCGAGCATTTTACTTGCATATATGATCCGTATCCTTATCCTTATCCTTTTATCATAACTTTATCATTTAGCGTCGGAGAAGGAGGCCTCCTCTGCGTCGTGTGACCGGCCGTGCATTGTCCTCTGACTCCCACGGTCCTTATTTTCTTGTGTACACGTTAATCTGGCGGTATAAGCCTTCGGCATAGGATCCGGTCGATTTCATTCATAAGTTGGTAGCGAACCAACACATTCATATCATTTCATTCGAGGATAGGATACATACATAAAACATAAATATTTTTGGCGGTAATTTCATAAACATTTTATCATCATTTCTTGATATAAGCATCATAAACAAAATCATTTGTTTAGCATTTTATCATTCAGTATAGTAAAGCCCACTGGACTCCTTGATCGTCAAATTTTGATTATCTTGCGTCAGTCGTCGCGTCGACTTCACACCTTTACGTAAAAGCGATCGTTGGTCACGTTTTCGAGATTTTCAAAGTTTAGAATAAACTTTGATAACTTATTCTAATATAGTTTGAATTCCATATGAATTCATCGCGATCAATCGTGTATTTTGAACTAATCATTTCTCGTGCTTGAGATATGTTCGACTATTTCATTTAACCTTTTAGGTTAAGCGTTTAACGATGTTACCGTTTTTCGATGCAAGGATTTCAATTATGAAATCTTTTCTCACTAATGAGATTTCCTTATATAAATAATCGTTTTACGTGTTAGCGTATTCGAAAGTATTTCATCGTTGATTTCAAAAGTCGACATTTTAACTTTTCTTCATTAATTTCTCTAATAATTCATAATTTAATATCTAAATTCAATATAAATCGATTTTCAATCGATTTCTTTTCATAAAGTCTTAATTCTCGATTTTCACGCAAATCGATAAACTTCATTAATATTTTCTTAAATATTAATTAACTTATTGTTTAAACATTATTTTTTCATTTCTAACGTTATTTAATATAACGTTTCGTCATAAACATAGTATTCTATGTTTATAGAATTTCATAAATTCTTATTATGTCTAAATTAATTTCTAGACATATAATATATTATTTTCTTGATATTAAGGTTTAAAATCCTTAATATATATTAATCAACTTTCGGTTTTAAGCTTATATTTTCATTCTTCTTCCAAAATTCTTCTAAATTCATATAGTGTACTATTTTATCATAGTATCACTAATATGTATTAACATTAACTATAGAAAATTTTGAACATTACTTATTAAGTCCTTAGGTCTCGATTTTTGTCCAAACTTTGTTCAATAAATTTTCTAAAATTCTAGTTAATTTATCTGAGGTCCCAACATTAATTTATAACATATCTATAACCTATAGTCCAACATATGAAATTTCTACACCATGGTATATATACTCCATGGTTTGGTTCTTCAAACTATACATTAAACATTTTATAAAATTCCAATTAAATTACATTATGCTTAAAATACTATAGTGTAACACTAATACATCATAACATTGATCTAAAAACAACTAAATCATGCTTAAGCAAGGCTCATAGTTCTCGGCCATTTTGGGTAAAAATAGCTAATATACCCAAAAATTCTAATAAATTCCAATATCACATAATTAATACCCTAGATCAACAATATGCTATTATATTTCTCAAATTAAAATTGTTCATCATCCTAGCATATTTCATGAATTTTCGGTGGTTTTGAAAAAATTAGTATAGGATTTTTATAAATTTCCCAAAAATCACAATAAGCTTCTACTACATCATATATCATTAATCCATTCATAAATCTTCAAGAAAATTTTCGATACACATGACATAATTTCAAAGCATTTTTAATATCATATAAAACATGCTACATGCTTCCATTTCTTCTTAATACACAATAATAATGAACAACTATCATTCTTAGCATATTTTCTTATTTAGTAACACATGCTAACATTTAAATCTAGCCATTAAAAATTTAAAAACTTAGGGTACAATCGAAGCTTGTTCGATTTCTAACCTCTTCTTGGCTTTGATTTTATGTGAAATGATTTAGTATCTAGCTTTGGTGATTGAAAGAGATGAAGAACTCGAGGTTTTCTCCAAGAAAAGCTCACGGTTCTTTCTTTGAAAGAGAAGAAATGTGTTTGTATTTTAATGAAGCAAAGTGTTCAATTATATTTAGTAGTACACTTACTCTCTCTCTCTCTCTCGGTCATACTACTCTCATATTTTTAAAAAAATTGGAAGCCTTTTCAATATCCTTTGTGAGTCATAGGGTATTACATCACCATACTTAATACATGCATAATGTTTTTGATTAAAACAATTCAATCCATTGTTTTGGAACACTATGAGCCGTCGGTCACCATCTTTGAACACAAGGATTTTGTGGTGACTCATTATTCTTATGTCGTGGTATTTACTAGGTTCTTACATTTTGAAAAAACAAAGACTTATCTTTGCTTTTGGAGAAGCAAAAGCCGTCGGCTATATGGAATCATAGAAGGAATTTTAATTTCATGAGTTAATACTTGGTATAAGTCGATGTACCTCTATCCCAAATATAATTCTCATCATCAAAAGAGTAGTGTATAAGCTTCCAACCTCAATTGGGAGACCAACATACGGTTCTATCACCTTCCCATACCACTTGATTTTTACTTGATAAATATGTAATTAGATCACACTTGTATCCTTAATTCATAACATAGCAAATTCTAATTCAAATTAGCGTGAACTTGTCTATTGAACATAAAACTCACGGCTTTTCATCCTTCATGTGATATATAATTTATTTTCATGCTAATTATTCATATATATCATAATATATGTTTTAGAAGATAAATTATATCATAGGAAAAATTATTGGTATTATTTATGCAAGAAAACCCAATTTTTGAATTAGGGTTTTCGAAAATAGTCATTGTCCAATAATTAATCCTTAATGTTCTAGCATTGTTTTAATGCTAAATATTACTCTAATTACATATAATAATCATAGGAATTTAAATACTATTATTCCTTGATCATTAATCTCATTTTCTATTCATCTCTAGCGTTAACGTTTGAAGCGTCTCAAAACGTTAATTATCGACTCATCTCAAAATGGTCTTAATAAAGTCGTAGTTACTTTATTAAATTATTCCATTAATAATGGAATTAAATTCTAAGCTTAGTTGCTTAGAAAATTTCTCAAAATTTTAACTATCGATACTCGATCGGCGTTAAAATTATCTTTTTGAAACACTTTATAAACTTCTATTCCTTAATTCACAATTCTTTGTGAATATAAAATAAATTTGTTCTTTCGTAATTATTGAAATCATAATTAGTTAAATTACTAATTCATTTATTTAGTGAAACCACAATTCTGAACTTTAATCATCGTAATTAGGTATTTAATTCTTCGGGATATTACATTAATATTATTAAAAAATTATAGATATGTATATTAAATAATATTATAAATATATATATTTAATAGAAATCGAGCGGGTTTTTAGCCCAAAACCGGGCTTTTTAAAATTTCAGTGAGCACAGGGTTTTTGGTGGGCTTTTAGGTCCGGTTTTTGGGCCTTTAATTTTGAAGCCCAAGCTGGCCCAAACTCAGTACCAGGCGGATTTTTGGTAGGGCTCATTTGCAGCTCTAATTACATCCTATATAAGTGTACTAAATATAGCATCGTGTAGATCTTATTTGACCCATAATAAATGCTACCTAACTGCAGTTGGATGCTGTTGGTTATTCCTATGTGATCAATTTTCCTCCACAATTTTGTTTGTTTTGGATACCGACTTAACATATTTTATTTCTCACTATTAAATTCATTGTTTTAATATACTTATTACTACCAATAATTTAAGATTGAATAAATTATACTTTTATTATGGAATAGTCAACTCTAATAATAAATTATTAACTAAATGATTAGAACTTGAAATAAAAAATTTATAAAGCCTAATTAAATATAATTAACTCTAGCTAATAATTGTAAATTAAAATTATATATATATAGGGGTTGGATTTATATATATGATAAAACCTAACAGTGGTAAACTAATTGAATCCCAAGAAAAAAGAGGGATGGAGAATCTCATGTGGTATTTTGTAGCTTATTTCCGATCAAAATACGGTGTAATATAGCTGTGTAATACCTGCTATATCCGATAAACTACACCACACAATTTTGTAGCTTACTCGAGCTATTTCTCCCCAATTTATGAAATGTATTCCAATTGGAGTCTGTGGCCTTGCATGACATGTGTATTTACTTAATGTAACTTATCTATCAACTGTGCCTCTCAAATATAACCTTACAATCATAATCAAAATTAGCTCAATCATGTTTTCTGGATGACAATGATTTTCTACAAATTAATCTACTTGAAACAAGGCAAATTATCCACAGTTACAGATAATGGAGCATCAATGGAATATTCACACACGCACTAACCATGCTTGAAAAAACCTAATGCTCACTCCCTGCCAACTCCACACTATGTCCTTGAGCGAAGGCTTCAATTCCTGATCACAAAACTTCACATACTCGAGCGTGTCGCCGGAAGACTTCTTGACCTCCACCATGTGGAACGACGGCGCCACCTCGAAGATCTCGGCGTCGATCCCCAGCTGCCCCTTCCGTCCTCCCTTCTTCCCCTGCATCTTAACCACCCCGTCCTTCTTCTTGATCTTGAAGCTCTCCGTGGTCGCCAGCTCCTCCAGCCGCGACACCACCATCGCCAGCGGCTCCGCGTCGTGAACCACGCGTGGTCCTTCCGTGGCTGCTCCCCCCGCACTCCCCCTCGAACAGCCCCGAAAGGTCGAACCCCGGGGACAGCGAGATCAGGTCGAATGCGTTCATGTAATGCGTCGACTCCCTCTTCTCGTACGAGCAAGATTCGGAATCGGAATCCACAACCTCAACAATAGCGTCGGATGAATCTTTTTCCTCGTTGAATAAATCGTCAAACATGGGAGATTCCACCTGCTGGAACCCCTTCCTGAACCACGAATTCTCCATGATCTTACTAATCGTTATCCTCGATGACGGGTGCGGGTCGAGGATCCGGGACAGAAGCTTCCGGGCCTCCGGCGGGAACCAGTGCGGGCACCGGAAATCCCCGCGGCTAATCTTCTTATACATTTCCATCAAATTGGAGTCATGAAAGGGGAGATAACCAGCAAGCAGAACAAAAAGAATAACCCCACACGACCATATATCCGCCTTCACGCCGTCGTAGCCGCGCTTGTTGATCACCTCCGGCGCCACATACGCCGGCGTCCCGCAGGTCGTGTGCAGGAGGCCATCGTGGCGCTTGGAGTCAATCAAAGCGCTGAGGCCGAAATCCGTGACCTTGAGATTTCCGTGCTCGTTGAGGAGGAGATTCTCGGGCTTGAGGTCGCGGTGGTAAACGCCGCGGCTGTGGCAGAAGTCCACGGCGGCGATTAGCTGCTGGAAGTAGCGGCGGCCGGCCTCCTCCTTGAGCCGGCCCTTGGCGACCTTGTTGAAGAGCTCGCCGCCCCTCACGTACTCCATGACGAAATAGATTTTGGATTTGCTGGCCAGGACCTCGTAGAGCTGGACGACATTGGGGTGCTTTACCAGCCGCATGATAGAGATTTCGCGCTTGATCTGGTCGATCAGCCCGACCTTCATCATCTTCTCCTTGTCGATGATCTTGATCGCCACACTCTGCCCCGATTTCAGGTCCCGGGCGTGGTGAACCTTCGCGAAGGTTCCTTGCCCTAGAACCTTTCCTATCTCGTACTTGCGCATCAGAATGTTGCCTTTCTTCTCCATGTTTCGCTCTTTTGATGTCTTTTCTCCGATGGATTTTACCGTCACATTATCGTTTTGGATGCATGCATGCAGATTCAGACGATTGTGGAGACAGAGAAACGTCGGTTTTAATTAAAGAAAAAGAAAAAGGAAAAATGGGTGGTGGTGAAAAGCCTTGCCCTTTCCCCAAAGGCAAGGTCAGAGAAATCTGGTGTTAGCAAGAAAAGTGTAAGAGAAGAAATTAAAACCGGGAAAAAATGGAGATTGGTAGTTTTGTTATGGGATTATTATTAGAGGAAATCCGAGAATGGGGTTGAGTAATTATAGTAAAAATATTAATTTGGCATAACGAATATTTGGTATGTTATCTGTGATGTAAAATGAATGATGGATTAACGTTGTTGTGGATGAGATTATTTATGAAGGCCTAGCAGAGAATGTCATAAGTTATATATATATATATATATATATATATATATATATATATATATATATATATATATATATATATATTTGTTATATAGAGAGAACTACCTCGCTCTTAAATAGAATTAGGAATCGATAACCACCATTAGATTGAATAAAATCGGATGACTCATAATTGTTTAATGATAAAAATAGTCAAATCCTTAAATTTTTCTTTATTTAGATCTTTCATATTCTATTTTAGTTCACTAGAAAAAAATGTCTAGTAGTTACATACTTTTAGTTACACCAAGATAAGTGCTACAAAATTTATGACATCTTTAGATGTGGCAAAATTTAATTACATCAATACATGCATCAAAATATTTTTGTTACACATAAAAATGTATGTAAATTTTGTTACACTTGAAAATGAAGTAAAATTTGTCACATTTATCCATGTAATTAAACCTTACTACATTTAAACATGTCACGATAATTTTTTGTTACGAGATAGGAATATAACTAAATTTTACTATAACTCAAGAGTTTAAAATTTGTGACATGTTACCGAATAGAACCAAATTTGCTTCAGTCAAAATTCTCTAGTTCAAAGTATCAAATGTATCTTTCCATAAACCGAAAAATTGAACTGTGTAGTAATTGTATGAATAATGAAATAAATAATATCTAGAAAGGTGTGAGCAGACTGAGTTAAAAGATATTAGTGGTGTAAATATGCAAGTACATTTAAAATTAATATTTAATATTTTAAAACCATTTATTTTAGTTTTGTCTGTATAAAATAATGATATAAGATTTATATATATATTTAACATAGCGAGTAGTTTGGTTCATTGTTCTATCTGAGCGCCATTCTCACCATTCCCAATTCAGAAAACCCTAGCTCTTCGCGAACTTCATTTGGTCTCCTCTCGATTCCCATTCTTTCCGTAGGTAGATTCTCACTCATTACTGCAACTTAAACATTGATGAATATAACTTGATTTCAGCGTGTATTATTTTGTATCAGAAATGGCAAGAGTTCTGAGCAGGTGATATGGGAGATCGTGAAGAAGAATAATTCGTTTTGGTGAAGGAGTTCGGAATGGAACCGCCAGTGTGAAGTTCAGCAAGGAGCCTAACAATCTTTGCAACTTGCACTCCTACAAGCACTTTGGTCTGTTTCTCGATTTTTGTAATTGTACACTGATTCATTGATAAAAAAATATGTATTTTGATATGATCCATCAAATTATGCTTGGTTTTTAGGATTGAAGATTGTTCTGAGTAATTTGGCCTTGTTTTATCATCAATTATATTGCAACATTTTTCTGATTATTCTCCAGATGATTGTAGAATTTTGTTGGTTGTGAAGTTCAGATTATTTTATTTTTTACCAATCAAACCTGTGTACGACTGCCATTTATATCGACAGTTTCCAGTTAATCAAGAGTTTGATTTATTTTCTTCAGTATTGCTCATGTTGCAATTGTTGTATAGTATTCAGGGATTTACTTCCTTGTGTTGCTAATTAATTATGTACTGCATTTGACTGCTGAAAAAGTTGTATAAATTGTTATCACTTGGATAGATGTTGCAATTGGTTGTCTGGTGTATCAAATTGAACTCCATCGCGCCGCCTGGCCCGCATCTTAGTGATTATTTTTCGCTTGTGGATTGTAATTAACAGGGTTGGCAAACAAGAAAACAGTGATCTTGCCTACTTTGCCTATTCTTGCTGCAAGTGATGCAGTGAGCCTCTTTCTTGTACGGATTACTCATCCAGGTGGAGTACATGGTTAAAAATCTTGCTTATGCTTGCCTTTATGCCATCTATGAAAATAGGTATGTTTCTAGGAGTCCTTCAATTCTTTTGCACAGCAGTTTGTATCACCTGCTCCCTTTTTGTCAAATATATGAACGTCCTAAAACTCTCATTCTTATGTCTCAAGTACTAATGAAGTTAGATTTATAGATCCAGTTGATCTGCATCACCATTTCCAAATATAATTTCGAAACCATTTTTCTTATATATGGCGAAACTACATTTTGCTTATATATGGCGAAGATTGAGTTTTAGCTATGAGCTCTCATTTATTTCTTTCACGGTTTTGAAGCTTGACTAGAGAGGTACGAACCAGTAAATGAAGAATTTGACCCAAACAGGCATAATGCCGTGTTCCAAGTACTAGATGCTTCAAAGCCAGCAGACCGTGTTGCAATTGCTCTACAGGTACTAAACCTAGGTGTATAAAGATGATATGTGTTGTTAATTGAACTTTGTAATTTTGCTATATGGGTTGTGTGGTTGATTTTTGAAGTCATTTTGTTGATATCACGTGAATTTTTCCCTTCGTGTGATGTTTTAAGATAGTTCACCACGAAGGTTTGATCCTTACCAGTAACTTGAACATATTTCGATTGCAGCTGGCTACATGTTGCGACCGAGTTATTAGACCTGCTGAAGTTGGTGTAACTGTTGCTGCAAACAATTAGGAAGCAGAAAACAAGTATCTGGAAAATCGTATGAACTCTATGTATTGTACTAGGACAAGCTACAGGCCATGTCACGAGGATATTGCAGACAGTTGAGGTATTCGTTGTCTGCTTAGCCTAGTTTTAGATGACATTTCTTAAAGCGAAATTCCGAGCCTTTGGGAAGCCATTTTTCTGCAGCACTCAGCTGGTGCATGTATGCTTGAGAAAATCATTACCACAGACAATGCTGTTTCTATTCTTATCCTTTATAACCTATTGTATTGGTGGATAGATTATTCCCAAAAGTTTTAGGGTCTTAGTCACAAAGCAATAATATCATAAGCAGCCTCACTTCAAAGAATATATTTGTTACTTTTTCGACACAGCTTGTATTTGTTGTCGACATTTTCTTTATCTTGAAATGTATGATTCGGTAATTCTT
This sequence comes from Salvia rosmarinus, assembly GCA_036937905.1. NCBI lineage: Eukaryota > Viridiplantae > Streptophyta > Magnoliopsida > Lamiales > Lamiaceae > Salvia > Salvia rosmarinus. The sequence continues at coordinate 55,410,179 of CM072819.1, forward strand.
GTTGGTGTTACATTGAGCGGGTAAGGATGTTTAGCTAGGTAGTATAACTTATCCACAATTTAGTAAATTATTGTATCTTATGTGTAGTGTGCAGCAAATGAAATGCATATGTTCATCCACGAAGATTGTCTTTTCGGCATAGCACTACTACTCTCACCTTCATCCTCCACACTTTTCGTTTTCCTTTTCTATCGGAACAATCGCAAAACTCTTCATTATTTACACTTAAAAAGATAATTCTTGTTTACATATAAAAAAATAGTTACATTTGATATGTCATAGAAAATAGTTTCACTTTGACATGTCACAAAAATAGTTATATCTTCATATATCATAAAAATAATTACACTTTCATATATCACAAAAATAGCTACACTTTTAAATGTCACTAAATTTTGTGACATATTTTTTTTGTGACATGCATAATAGTTACCCATCTATAAGATGTTACAAATTTATTTAATGACATCTATAGATGTCACAATTCTTAAAAAATTATGTCACTATTGGAATATTTTCTTGTAGTGGTTGTTCGTATAATTCATTTCTTTGTTAATGTAATTGTAGTTCTTTATGCATATCATAATATTCCAATTAATTGTTATGTTCATGTAATTCATGTTATTGTGCATGTATCGTAGTGATTGTGCATATATGAACAATTATCGTAAATATATATAGAATCCCTTAATTATAGGATTAAACAGTTACCACTAAAATTTAAGGATAATAAATGATTTATAATTAATCGTGACCGTTAGATTATAAAAAAATGGATGAATCATATTTTCTTCTTAGTTCTCAAAAAATTGAAGTTCTCATTTAATCCACTCGAGATCAAATAATATCCGAACTAAGATAGTATGTATTACTCAATCTTATCCACTAATCTCATAGATCCTATGATGAAGATTTTCGGACTTTTTAGGCTTAATTTTGCTTGATTTCGCTCTGATGAAGTAGATTAGTAATTTGATTTGTTATGTGATTGCGAAAAACAAACCATGCATTTAGTTGAGCGACTCATGTATTCAAGTGAACACAAAAATACATACAGTTGAACAAAATAATGCATACAGGTTGGAAGCGTGCATCCAGCGTGGGCTCGTGCTTGCACGTCGCCCTAGCGCCCGCTCGCGCGCCCGTTGGCCCGCAATGCATTTTTACATTTTGTTAAATGCATGAACATGATTTATTAAATGCATGAACGTGTTTTGTTAAATGCATATTTGTCTTTCATGCCAGCATGCAGTTTTATGTTTTGTTAAATATAGTTTTATGGTTTTCGACAGTAAATTTCTCATTCATCATTCTTCGTTAATTCCGTCATCTCTTTCCCCGATTACCGGTGAATTTCATCGTAAACCACCACCATAGCCACCATCTCTCGATTATTGATCATCTATCAAATTCATCTTCTATTTTTCTCAAAATCTATTAATTTTGTTCATAATTTTTTCCTTTCTTTTCTTTCTTTCAAAATATGTTGTTTGTTGTTGTTTGTGTATATTGTTGATGTTGTCCGTCGGTGTTACCACCGTGTCGTCGTCAAATCGTCACCATTGCCGCCATCCACTACCGCCGAGGAGAAGAAGAAAAGGTGATTTAATTTCTTCTCATTTTACCCTTACGAAAATTTAAAAGAAAAGAAAAAAGAGTTGCCAAGTGTCAGTGTGGTGCGGCCACATATTCAAAATATGTGGTCTAGATTATGTATTTTATACTATCTGAGGATCGGGTACTACGAGAACCTAACCCTACATACACATATATAGAGTTAGGTTCAAATAAGAACCATTTTTATTGTGAGAACTAAGAACCACAAAATTTAGCTATGAACAAAATGAATTCACTATGAAAGTTGATGCATCCATTGAGAAAGTTACTGAATCCAAAAAATCGATATTTTTCACCTAGGATCGAACCCATGGTGGCGAAAATTCATTTTTGAATTTTTGGATTGATAACTTTTCCTACAAACTCTTTAACATTCTTGTGAATTCATCATTTTCGTTTCTCGTGATAAAAAGTTTTCCGTTAACCTTCATATATATATATATATTTATGTATATATAAAATAATTGGGTAGTATATAACTTTGAAGCCTTAGATACATATAGTATTGATCTCATCCACATTATCAATGTAAGACATTTGAGATAAGCTCGATATTTTCTTTTGCGATCCGGTAATGATGAGAAAACTTAATTTATTCATTCTTCAATAATCTATCATGGATGTTTAATTCACCATACATTATTTATATTCCTAGCATGCTTCTATATAATTAATTGCAAAACATAAGGGTTTTTCGTGTTTACCTCACAATTTCTAACAATAGATCAATAACATACTCCATCTTTGATCTTCTTAACTGTTTCCCGGATGCTTGATCTCCAGTACTAAGTAAATAATCTATGGAGAACACCACAATTTTGGCTCTCTATGATGATGATGAATAGTATTTTCGAAAATCACTATGACAAGATGGATGATCTGTTTTACTTCTACCTTATATTTATAATGCTTTCTCTAGAATCCTATAGTGATAGCATATCTAATAAATTTAATAATTATTTTCTTTCCTGAAAATAATTCATATCTAGAATAATTATCTCTTTATATCTCATAATATCAGATAATATATATATGGACTAGGAAATATATTAAATAAATAATATATTAATCAGGGCAGAATCTCCGTGGGATTCCTTGGAGTAGCCGAAAATATCATGGTAAAAAGGCTTTGATTGACAGGTTCAAAGATCAAATACAAGGAATAAAGATAAGCCTAAAATAAATTAATTATCTTATGTTCAGCCCAGAACATAAATTAATTCTTAAATATTTATTTCATTCCACTAGAGAATAAATATTGACTTGTTAATTTATTACCAAAGTTAAGTCGAACTTGTACTTAGATTTACAAATCCCTATATTTAAGATATTGAACGTACATCAATTATTTATATCAATCTTAAAATAATTAATCGTTTTAATTCATTAAATTGTACCACTCAATTTTATTATTATACTTGAGTTAATAAACCTTTTGAGCTTCTTAAGAGGACGTCATCATCTTAAGCGGATACGATGATCGTCTGAGTAACTTGACATAACATACAAAACACTGCTACTACCCGAATCTGAAGAATCTTGGATTATGTAATGTAACCTCACCCATAATAAGTCAAAGTGATGGTCAATAACTCATACTCAACTGAAATCTTATCGAGGTTTAGATCAAGGTAAAGTCACCAAGATCAAAGTTCTTCATGAAGGTCAGATAGAAGAACTCATCTCATTGTGATCCATTAATACATTAAGATTCACCAAGTTACTTCTTATCTATACTGCGGCCTATATTAACAACTCGTCCTCAAGTTGTCTCTGCTGTGATCCTTTTTATATCTCAACCAGCTTAACCAATCATACAGACTTCTATGATCTTCTACATACTATATGATCAAACTTCGTATGAGATAATTGGACAATATATGTAATCAAGTAAACAATTCAGTTAGAAGATCAAAATAATGGTAGTAGGAAACATTATATACAAGTTGACCATTCTACTTTCGATTATACAAATCGACAATCTCCCACTTTTACTAAAGCAAACTTTTAGCATAAAATGTGTCTCCTACTAATTATTACAAACAACACCATCACTTTGTACGCCACTTCTACAAAAGTTTCCTTTCTAAGTGGGGTCATCTTGCGCAATCCTAGTCTTTGAACGTGCTTGTCGTAGACTATTTGCGGCAGGCTTTTTGTGAATGTGACAGCTAGGTTTCCCACAGTGCCAATCTTCTCAATAAACACATCTCCTCGTCGTAGGATTTCTCGTATGATTTGGTACTTTCTCTCTATGTGTTTCGTCACCTTCTGGGTCCGTGGTTGCTTCGAGTTTGCTATTGCACTAGAGTTATCGTAGAACATTGTGATACACATAGGCAAATGAGGTATCACACATAGATCCAAGAGGTAGTTCTTGAGCTATACCACCTCCTTAGTAGCCTCAAATATGGCCACATATTCGACCTCCGTGGTTGAGTCTGCTGTGCACCGCTGCTTTTCACTCTACCAAGATACGGCTCCATCTCCCAAGGTGAACACATAGCCTCAGGTAGACTTCTTCTCATAACGGTTAGCTTGGAAATCCGAATCTAAATAATCCAAAGGTATTAGATTGTCTGCCTGGTAAACTAGCCTATAATCTCGAGTCATTTTCCGGTACTTAAGTATATGTTTTACCGTAGTCGATGAGCTTGTCGAGGTTAGGCGATATCTTGCGACTATGTCTACCGCATAGCGGATATCGAGCCTCGTGTCTCTTGTCGCCATACATGAGACTTCCTATGGTGAAAGCATAGGGAACTTGTCTTATTGTCTCTATCTCCTTTGTTGTCTTCAACGACTGCTTCTTAGATAAATGAACGCTATGTTTGAAGGGTGGCAATCCCTTCATAGCAGTTTGCATGCTAAAATGACTAATTACAGTATCAATGTAAGATCTTGAGATAAGCTCAATATTTTCTTCTTGTGATCTCGATAAACCTTGATTCGAGAATATCTGCTGCATCTTCTACATCTTTCATCTGGCGATCGGATAACCAACTATTTATGCACGATAACAACTTCATTTTATTGCAAAGTAGAAGGATGTTATCTACGTAAAGTGTAAGAAATATCACGTCACTGTTGACATCTAAACAGTACACGTATCTCTTTTTTACAACTGGGTAAATTCTTATGTCTTTACCACATCGTCAAAACGGAAGTTCCATGATCGGGAAGCTTGCTAGAGTCCGTAAATAGACTTCTTAAGCTTCCATACTGTCACAGCCCAACTTCTTAATCAAGAGATTAGGCCGTGACTAATGACTTTACATGAACTATTAGCACTAATTATGATTGAAAGAATTGATAAGGAAAATGACAATAATGTATGGAGAATAAATATTGGATGGCGTCAAAGAATGTATTAATTTCAAATAGAATGAAATGATTTATTTTTATGAAGTCGAATGAATAAAAGGAATAATGGTGGAAGGATAATCAAACATTCGACTTTTGATCAAAATGGTTTTCCTTCTACAATTGCAACAACAACAACATAACGATCATTGATTCGAGTGTGGCAGCGAAAGGGTAGTTGAGTTATATGTATGAGGACATATAACTCTGGGCATCACCTTATAGCAACAAGCGCCAATGTTTCAATTATCAACAAGGCAGTAGGCATCAACATAGGTTGAGATAAACTTTCACCGACATATCATCATAATGAGTTTAATTCCAACATTCTCAACATGCCTTATAATAGACAACCAACCAAGTCTCCTTGAGTAAACAAAAATATCGAGGAGTTCGACTCAACAATAAGAGATATCGAGGAGTTTAATCTCAGCGATCATAACCAAATGTACGAAACAAGCGGAATAATAAGAGATGTTGTAAACATATGGCGGAAACAAAAACCATGACAACCACGGTGTTCCTCTTTCAATTCCATCTCCACGATCCAGCTCAACTTGCATGTTTAGAAATACATGCGGCGTGATACATAAGCACTCGGTGGACACATGCGAAAACATTTAAAACTTTGCTCTTAGAGCTATAAGATTGACTTGCCATAACTTTGCAATACGGGGTTTTAGTGAAAACACATGCATGCTTTCGTAATAAAACACTTACTTGCTTTCACTTTCATAGCATTAAAACAAATGCACATGCATGATCTTTGTACGCATACATCTTTCTCTTCCCATATCCACGTCTTTCTTTGTGTTGAGAAGTAGGCCTCATTCTCAAACACCTTAACATTACATACCCGTGTTGATGGTCCCGAAGAATACCATGCCAGCAGTCATACCAACGTCGGTAATATTCTTTCATTCTTTCTTTCTCTCTTTCTTTCTTTTAGTGGATATGTAATGCATTATGCTCATGCTCAAACATTCGGCAAGTCGATAATTTTGAATGTCATGCGATAGATAATGAAATAATATAAATGGTAGCGTCTTATAAGTTTTGAAAGCCCGCTTTGTTGAGCTACTCGGTTAGCTTAATAAACTTTTCTTTCTCTTCTTCCTCTTCCTCTTTAATCACCTTACCCTTTTGTAACATTAATACATATTAATGATCATAGTGTAAAATAATACACTATATGAATTTAGAAATTTCTATAACAAGTTTGGAAATTATAGCTCATGTAGTGAGCTATAGTGATTTTATTAAGGATTTTTAAATCCTTTTTAATCGAAAATAATATATTATATATCTAAAAATTATTTTTAGACATATTAAAATTTTAGAAATTATTAAACATAGAATATTATGTTCTACGAAGAAGCGTTATATTAAATAACGTTAAAAGCATAAATAATGCTTAAAGTATTAAAGATTAATATTGAAAGAAAATATTAATTAAGTTTATCGATTTACGTGAAAAATCGAGGATTAAAGTTTTATTAAAATAAATCGATTGAAAATCGATTTATATTGATTTATTCATTAAAATATGAGTTATTGAAAATTTATTAAGAAAAGTCAAAATGGTTGACTTTCGAAATTAACGTCTGAAATCGTTAGATTAAATACGCTAATACGTAAAAAGCGTGTTACTTTTATCGAATATCTCAATTGTGAGAAAAGATTTCATAATTGAAATCATTTTATTGAATAACGTTATTATCGTTAATTATTTAACCTAAAAGGTTAAAATGAGGCGTAGATCATATTCGTCTCTCTCGATATCGAGAATTATTTTTATTGATATCGCGTCGTTTCAGCGTATTAAGGCGTATAAAGAATCATCGAAACTTGAATTATTAATTTATTTATCAAGGTTGAATGAACTTTGAAAATCTCGAAAAAGCGTGCCAACATACTAAGCGTACATTTTGCGTAAAGGTGGGACGTGAAGTTCACATAGCGAGGAGAAAACGCGCGGTGAAATTGAAGTCAAAGTAAAGGTGGGCTTTACTATACTCAATGGTAGAATTTACCAAATGATTTATTTATGATACTTTATTGCAAGCAAATATTTATGAAATTATTTATTTAATTACACCCCAAAATGTTTATGTTTTATGTATGTATCAATCCATGATTGTTGATGCATAATGTTGGGTAGCCACTTTATGACATGCTTGAATTCGTATTCTTGGAAGTACCCCAAGAATGATGGAGAATTCGTATCTGTCTTGAGATGGCACGGATTTTGTGCGATTATTTTGTATTTGTGTCTTGAGAGGGTGCTCGGCGGTCGCGGCGTCTGTGAGAGGCCTCCTCTCAGTATGAAGTGTTGTGAATGATTATTGTGGTGGATATGGATCATACATACGTGAAAAATGCTTGGCAGCGATATTTATAGAAAATGAGAAAATATTTAGTAAGCGGGTATTTCAAATTAAAACCTCGTGTATTCTTGTGATGGGCGATAATTCAAGCGTGATAAATTATTTTGGCATGAGCCCTGAGTGCATTATTTGTACTCGACCTGCATATTGTTTTTAAATGTGCGATTAAATTGGTAATGATGGTGATGGAGCGGAGATGTTGAGTAGTCGAGGTCTTTTGGTATTTATTATGTTTGAAAGAAAGAACCCTTGGGTGCATATCGTCATATATGCATTACATCACGCCCCGATTCAGGAAGGCACGGATGCGGGGTGTGATTAGGGGTGGGGGTTAAGCGGGGAAGAGGGGAATACATATAACATACATGATAAGAAGATGTGACCATGAAACCGGGCAACATCTCCTCTATAACTAGGACATATCACGAAGGGAGGGTGCACAAACAATCCACCAGAGAATAATATCGATATCATAACTTGAGAAAACATGATCTTGGTTTATTATAAGTAATGCGAGAAGGCGAATAGCATTACATCACATCGACTAGACCGATCGACCACATAGCATGCTCGTATCGAGACTCACGTGAGAATAACATAACAAATCTTGTTCCCAATCGGAAAGCAAATAAGGGACAAGAATACATAGTTATCAGTGCGTATATAACCTGACATCGCGGAAGCATAGCATGAAGAACCATGACTCCACCCCAGCGTCGCCCGTCGACCCTCCTCCATACGTGAAAGATTTGAAAAAGAGTTTGGGGTGAGTACTAGCGCACTCGGTGGGGTTTATCATAAATCGAAAAGTCGTGATGCGTGTTTAGAGCACTTACCTTAGAAGGTTTTAAAGCGTAAATCCACTTCAAGTAAGCAAAAATAGATTTTCATTTTCGATGCGATCCGTTATTCTTTGTTACTCCCATCATAGAACCATGAACCACGGCTCGGGCGTATCCCGCCAACCCGTCACATGACATTCATTCGGCCGGAACATATCCGATCGGTCCACGCGGAGCGTATCCGGTAGGCTAACTCGGTGTGGACTTGGTGAATCCCGTCGAACCATAACCACCTCATTACCATTTCCGTGTGGACTTAGGGTCTATCCCGAGAACCATAACCACGTGTTGGGGTCTATCCCTTATGATCAATACTCAAGATGGTGATCAACCCACGAATAGAGATCCGTGCACAACCATGATAGAACCATATCTTGGATCGAGAGCGATAATAATTTCACAAAAACATTTCACGGTACATGTTTTATTTTGAAATATCGAGTAAATAACTCAAAATAAGCATATATAACTTGACTGAGCAGAAAAGCGTCAGCGAGAGATATCTACGGATCCGATGACTTCACCGATCGCCTTTGGTAGGTACACGGTAACAAGGCGGAACAACTTTTGGGGTCACTTCCCACAAAGCAAAGCAACATCGTGATCAAGCGAAGATCGTAGCAAAACTAGGGTTTCGACTTTACGAACCACATTTGGCACTCTCGGGTTTTCAAATCAACTTTCGATCGAGAAGGAAATATATTCGGGGCATCAAGACCAATAATAGGGTACTTTCAAAATATGCATGCATGCTGAGTTGACTCAAATCTTAGCGAAGAAGCTTGAAAATCGATGCTATCCTCGGATCTAGGATAAACCATCCAAAATCGATGCATGAAAATGAAAACATAAGCAATATGCATAACGGCGAACATGGAATGACAAATGGCGTTGAAAATGGATAACCCGGGCATGTCTTCCTTTAGAAAACTCGAAAGCGGCGGAAAACATCCGACATGCGAAGCGAAAAAGCGAAAAAGCGAAATCGGTACTTTAGTAGAATGCATAGCCGGAACTCAAAACCTAAAGGACCCGTAGCAAAAGGTGGCCGTCGGCCGCAAGCGGCAACAAACCCCGGCGGTAATGGGCGGCGGCGGTTTGGCGAAATAGCGACCTCCGACGTTCCTCGCCCGTCCCTTTAGAATCCGAGTTCTATGCTATCGATCTACTAAAAGGCGGAATCAAAACAAGAAAAGGACAAAAAAAAGCAGGCTGCGGGGGTGGTTGATCGGCGGTGGTGGCTCGGCGGTATGATAGCGCCGTGAGCCTCCCGACTCGATCCCCACTCCTCCAGCGCTTAGTAGCGTGCACAGGCTGCTCGGCTCTTCCGTAATCTGAGAGGCGAAGAAATGAGCGTTTAAAATGAAGGCCTAGCCTCTATTTATAGGAAAAGCGGGTGCCACTTCTTGTAATGACTACTTTTCAGCATAAGCGGCCAACTTTTGCAAACGGACTCAAATTTAGCAAACTTGGTACCCATGGACACGAAATAAAATACGGACACAATGACTATAAACAAGATATGCTTTTAAAGATCCATGAAAAGTCCGGTTTTCGATAACTTCCGGTGCGAACGCTTCATGGGTGGTGAAAACACGCATACTTAGTGTCATGAATTCGTCATAAGACACTCTTCACAGCGCTAAGGTTTCGTGGCGGTCGCATCACGAAACAAAAGTCGACCTTTGACCCTTTTCTCGAAAAACATGCCATGCAAAGCGAAGCTTAAAGGCGGGGTGTTACATCCTCCTCCTTAGAAAAATTTAGGTCCCGAAATTTCAAACACGTGGAGGAAACAACTCGAGTCTTGAGCCACGAACTTTCTTCCAACTCCCGTAGCTTCGCCACTCCGTGGTGATTCACAACACCATGATGGAATCGCTTGTTCCTCAACTCGCGACTTCTCGTTCCAAGATAGCGGCTGGCCTTTCCTCGTAGCTCGGATCTGAGCAGAACCACTGGTCATGCTTGATCCGTGTTTTGGGTCGAACACGTGCTTTCTTCGGTGAGAAGCGTGAAACACGTCGTGAACATCTCCGATCTTGGGTGGTGAAAGCTAACTTTATAGGCAGCGGGGCTATCCTCTCAAGAACTTGAAGGTCAGCGAACCTCGGTCGTAACTTACCTTGTTTCCCAAAGCGAGCGACTCCTTCGTTGAAACCTTAAAAAAGCGATCTCCGATCATGAATTGAAGATCCGTGGGCGACATCCGCATAGGACTTACGCACGTCTGCGCTTCCTTGATCCTTCGGCTTGATCGATCGATAACCTCGGCCGTCTGTTGAACCATCTACGGTCTAACATCTTTCTCTCGCCCGCCGTCCCGATAAAGTGGCGATCGACACTTCCTTCCGTACAACGCTTCGCAGGGAGCCATTCTATGGTGGCACGATAGCTGTTGTTATAGGTGAACTCTACCAAAGGTAGTATCTCTTCCCAATTTCCTCCTCTATCGTACATTTGCTTTCATGACATATCTTCAGACACAGATCGTCCTTCAGGTGACCGTCCGTTTGAGGATGGAATGCCGTACTAAGATTGACTTGGTCCCATAACTCTGCGAGACTCCTCCAAAACCTCGGCGTGAACCTCGGGTCACGATCGGCGTAATCGATACGGTACACCATGTAACCGTATGATTTCTCGGCGTAAAGGCGAGCAAGCTTATCTAACCCGTCGTCATCCGAATCGGTGAAATGAGGTGACTTTGTCGATCAGTCGACGACAACCCATATAGCGGTGTTTCCTCGTTGACCTTGGAAAACTACGCACAAAATCCATACGATATGATCCATTTCCATTACGGGATAGGTGGCGGTTGCAACAAACTGACGGACGTTGGTGTCGGCTTTCACTGGCGACAAGCCAAACAACGTTCCAAGCGCTTGACTACATCCTTTTCATCCCTTCCACCAAAAGTTCCTCTTAAGGTCTCTGTACATTTGGTGCTTCACGGATGAAATTTGTATCACGGTGCCTCGTGAGCTTGACTCATGATTTTATCTCTCAATTCCTATTGGTGGCACACATAACCTTCCTCGGAATAGTAGCGCGTTGTATCTCGCTTAGTGAACCCTTGCTATCTTCTAGCCTTGCTTTCAAGCGCATCTTTTCCAGAATTCGTCTCGCCAGCTGCGCTCGCGATGGCTTCTCTCGGATCGGTTCGTTTGTCAAAGTGTGGCGAATCCTTACCTGCGATTCGGCGGATGAATCACTTCGGTGAGCTTCTCGAAATCTCGAATAAGCTCTTTCTCTCGTGTGAAGATATCCCAACTTCGCTCTCGACTTGCGACTAAGGGCATCTGCTACGACATTGGCTTTTCTCGGGTGATAAGCGATAGAGCAATCATAATCCTTCACCGACTCTAGCCATCTTCTTTGCCTCGTGTTCGGCTCTTTTTGTTCAAAGAAGTACTTGAGGCTCTTGTGATCGTGAAGATTTCACATAACTCCGTAGAGATAGTGCCTCGGATCTTCAGCGCATGAGCATTGCCGCTAACTCCGGATCGTGAGTTGGGTAGCTCGACTCGTGCGGTTTCAGTGACGAGGCAGCGTGGCTATAACCTTCCGTTTTGCATGAGCGCACCCAAACCAAGTTTGGATGCATCGGTGTAGACCACAAACCCATCGTTCCCTTAAGCACGGCTAACTTTGGGCGATTGTTAGCCTTCTTTAACTCTTGAAACTTGCTTCCTGAGCTTGGACCGTGAAAACTTGATTCCGCTACGAGTACATTGCGTCGTCGGCCTTGCCAACCGAAAACCCTTGATGAAGCGTCTATAATATCCGGCCAAGCCTGAAAGCTTGAACCTCATTGGCATTAGTGGAACCTTCCGTTACTACTGCTTCAACCTTCTTTGGGTCGACTTTGATTCGCCTGCGGACACGATATGTCGAGGAACATCACTTCTTTGAGCGAAACTTCGCACTTGCTATACTTGGCATACAACCTCTCTGCTCGTAGCGTTTCCAAAATGAGTGCGGAGGTGTTCTCTATGCAACTCTGCATTCTTGGAATGAGGCGAGAATATCATCGATAAAAACGAGCGAAACTATCCGAATCTTGATGGAAAACTCGATTCATCGGATCCATGAAAGGCTGGCGGCGCGTTGGTGAACCAAAGCGGCATCACGATGAACTCGTAGTGCCCATACCTTGTTACGAACACGGTCTTATAGCGTCCTCCTTCACGATCTTGGTGATGGTAGCGACCTCAAATCGATCTTAGAAGACACTCGCGCTCGCGAGGTGGTCGAAGCGGATCGTCGATCATGGAAGAGGATATACATTCTTGATCGTCGACATTGACTCTCGTAGTCAATGCACATCCGCATTGACCCATCCTTCTTCTTGACGAGCAGGCTGGCGCTCCCCGCGGCGATCGCTGGGTCGGATAAAACTGAGATCCAACGACTCACTGCAGCTGCGCTTTCGGTTCTTGCAATTCTTTAGGTGCCATTCTATATGGTGCCTTTGATCTTGATCTGCTCACGGTTCCAAATCAATAGTGAATTCCACTTGTCTATCGGTGATAAACACAGCGAGTCCTCGGGAAACACGTCAGGATATTCACACACCTGCAGCTCCTCTTGCATTTGTTTTTGCTGTTCGCCGTGCCTGTCGAACTTACGAAAGTTTGTGACTTCCTCTGATCATCCTCACTTGCCTTGGTCTTTGAGATCGTTAACGCATAAACACCCATCCTTATGCCGTGAAACAAACTTCCACTCCTTCGGCTGTTCGAAAAAGCAACTTCTCTCTCGAGACAGCGTATAGTTGCCATGTGCTTTTCAACCAATCCATGCAAGATGACATCGAAATCTTCCATTCCGATGACATGCAAATTGACAAAGACCTTACGCTCGCGATTTCTACTTCACGGTTACGGCAAATCTCTTTTGCCTTTAGCACTTCACGGCGGGATGCTAATTTCCGGTACTACTGTGATTCCTTGGGTACCAAACCAACCTCTCATGCGATTTCGAAGCGAAAGAATGTGAGGCTCTGTATCAAACAAAGCGGCGGGTATATCACTCATATGGATTATACGCAAGATTTCAGGGAGCTTGAGTGCTGCTGGCGATTCAGGCGTACACCGCTTGCTGCGGTAGCCTTTGGTTTCTTGGCCTAGGGTGACCTCTGCTCCGTTGTTTGTTCTCGTGAACATGATTACGCCTCTGCGGAGTTGGATCTTTGCCTTCTTGGCGGTACGCTGCAGCCTCTAACGGACAATCTCGGCGTAATGTCCGGACTTCTTACAACGATAGCTTTCGGTGCTACCTGCACTGCCTTCGCGAAATGATTCCTTTGGCATTTCGGCACCAAGGTTTTCACACCTGCCGCATGGGTTGGAAATTCCTTCCCAAGGTTGCCTTTCTCTCCTTGAATGCCTTGATTCCTTGGAATCCTTTGGACCGCTCTGGTTCCTTGGAACACTGATTGCCTTTCCTCGATCTTCCATTTCCTCTTACCTCTTCCTCCGTCGGATGGCTGTCCGGGTGGCATCGTTCTTTCACAGGGCAACATTGACTCAATGTTTAATGCCGGTTCAGGGCTGCGCATCGTCGGATCTCACGGTGACGAGCAAAATTCCGATCTACGGTGGGTCCTCTCTGAACACATGCGCCTGGCGACCTCGGTGCCGACCAGTGCGTGGCATAGCGTGACAGACGATTGAGCGGCGATCGTACTCGGTGACCGTCTTCTTCCAGCGAAGATTCGAACTTCGTTTTACCTTCTGCACGCGTAGCGCCCGAGCACGTACTTTCCATGAGTTCTTCCTTGAAATCTTCCCGTATACCTTGCCTTTGTCACGGTGTTAGGGTCCTTCTCACGGATTCCCACAATCGGCCTCGTCGGTTAGGCGAAAGATCGCGCAATTCAGCTTTTACGCTTCTTCGCGGCCGATGTATTCGAAGATCCTTTCGGTGGATCGTATCCGGTTCTCGGCGTCGATCGGTTCGCGAGACCGTCGAATGTAGGGGATTACGCTGCGAAACTCTCGATCGCATGCGGTGAACCAAAGGTGGTTCTGGGCTTCTTCCCGCGTTATTGTTCCTCGATTCCTTGTTCTCGGCATTACTGTGCGGCGTTTGAAACATTAAAGCGCTTTCGCATAGATAGCAGGGTATCATCGCATAACATATATCATCACCCATAGCACATATCATCACATATACCACATATCACGCATACGATCACATATAATCATGCAATCATGTCAACATATCATCGTTATGCATTTCACATAACATTATCATCACACATCACATAGATCATATATCATCATGGCTAGCTCATATCACATATAAGCATCAAACATAAACATCACATCATAGGCGTTAGTATCGATAATATTCGGTGTCCGTGAAGAATTTGTCAAAATACAAGATCAAGGTATGTCGATCGAAAAGGTCGGATATGAGCAAAAGAATCGACTCGGTCCTTTGCCAAAGATGCCGCTCATCCATGCTTCTAGCGATTCTGCGGTATCCTTTGTACACCGACTACCTAGATCCACATCCTCCATATCCATCCACTATTCCACTTCGTCCAGCGGTTCCATTCTGTCTCCTCATCCTCTCTTTCCCTTCCAATCGGGCTTGAATTCGGTGCGGCTTGAGCGATCTGCATGGAAGCAAGCCTCTCTTAGGTATGATCCCGTCAGTGTACTACGATCGCTGAGTATCGGTGAAAGGCGTACTGAGTCCTGTCTGGCGCTTGCCTTCCTCAATGTGCCCGACCTCGCCGAGTCGTGGCTCTCTGGATCACGGGTCCTCGAATCCTCACTATCCTCCTCCGTTCTCATCTGGGTCCTCCTCTTCTTCCCCAGTCGCCTTCCACGGATGCGGCTGACACGGTTTGGTGGCATGAAGATTCGATTCAGGCTTCTTCTTTGCCTTGTCGGACGGACAATATCTCGTCTGGAAGTTCCGCCTCAAAGTCGTTTGGGTCCTCGGAAGGTAAGGATCGTCGATGGAGGGGTAGTGGTTGGTGTATCTGTTGCTTGGCGATCGCTGATTGATGGTTGTTCTCCCGATGGCTCTTGGGAACATCATCCTATCATCGATCGGATCGGTCCTCGGTGTCTCGCAACCACATCCTCCTCGGATGGTATACCTCGGTGGTGCGTCCCTTTGTCTCCATACTCGAACGCGAACTTCGGTAAAGTCAGGTAAGGTGCCTCGTGATAGGATCCGTCCGAACAACACATGTCCTTGCTTTCTGCCCGGTGCCGTCCGTCGGTAGCCTTTCGGTCATCGATAGTAGGCCTCGTATTACGACACTTTCCCTTTGTCTCGAACCTTTCTCCATAACCTTGACAAATCTTCCGGAAATACTCCCAATGGTTCATGAATATTCCGGGTACATTCCACGAATTCACGGATGCTCGTCCGTTACGTGAGATCTCGACCAACGTTATGCGGGCCTTTGAATATCCATAAACCTACATGTTGGTTTATCAACATAACAACAAATATTCACGTTTCCTTTACCATCCGGTCATACGGGTAATCATATCTCGTACGTGTTCATTTCAACACATATCAATATCAATATCGATATAATCACGTAAGCAAATACGAGGATTCACTTACAAGCACTCGTTTATCAAAATAAACAAGATTTTCAATCAACAATACATTGCTATGTAAACACATAGACTTACATCAACCATACGTGATCATTAATCACGTCATATCATATAAGCGATTTTTCACATCACGACCACGGGCGCTTTTTTGTTCCATCAACAATCACTTCCATCACATCACCATCAACCACGTCTCGTCCACATCACGTTTACATCCGTAAACTCTTACCGAGCCAAAACACATGAAACCAAGATCATATCAAGCATCACGTAGCCACATAAAGCATCGACAAATAAACACATACCTCATCCCCTTTTTAAAGGAGGTGGGTGACGGTGGTGAGGGTAGGTATGCACGATAAGCAGTTTAGAAGAACAAGTTCTAAACACTCAATTTCAAACGTACATGATATAAAGCAAGCGAGCTGCTTTGATATCAAATAACAAAGGTAGAGGTCAAAGCTAAGAACCATTGCTCACGATACCAGTGGTATCGAGATAATAAGAATAGATGTCGGGGCGAGAACAACGCTCGATACCAATCATCACGCCCCAATTCACGAGGAAGGCACGGATGCGGGGTGTGATTAGGGGTGAGGGGGTTAAGCGGGGAAGAAGGGGAATACATATAACATACATGATAAGAAGATGTGACCATGAAACGGGCAGCATCTCATACATAACTAGGACATATCACGAAGGGAGGGTGCACAAACAATCCTGTGCAGAATAATATCGATATCATAACTTGAGAAAACATGATCTTGGTTTATTATAAGTAATGCGAAGGCAAATAGCATTACATCACTGTCGACTAGACCGATCGACCACATAGCATGCTCGTATCGAGACTCGCGAGAATAACATAACAAATCTTGTTCCCAATCGGAAAGCAAATAAGGGACAAGAATACATAGTTATCGAGTGCGTATATAACCTGACATCGTGGAAGCATAGCATGAAGAACCCACGACTCCACCCTCGGCGTCGCGAGTCGGCCCTCTCCATATGTGAAAAGATTTGAAAAGAGTTTGGGGTGAGTACTAGCGCACTCGGTGGGGTTTATCATAAATCGAAAAGTCGTGATGCGTGTTTAGAGCACTTACCTTAGAAGGTTTTAAAGCGTAAATCCCTTCTAAGTAAGCAAAATAGATTTTCATTTTCGATACGATCCGTTATTCTTGTTACTCCCATCATAGAACCATGAACCACGGCCGGGCGTATCCGTCGACCCGTCACATGACATTCATTCGGCCGGAACATATCGATCGGCCGCGCGGAGCGTATCGGTAGGCTAACTCGGTGTGGACTTGAGGTCAATCTCCGTCGAACCATAACCACCTCATTACCATTTCCATGTGGACTTAGGGTCTATCGCGGAACCATAACCACGTGTTGGGGTCTATCACTTATGATCAATACTCGAGATGGTGATCAACCCGCGAATAGAGATCCGTGCACAACCATGATAGAACCATATCTTGGATCGAGAAACGATAATAATTTCACAAAAACATTTCTGGCGTACATGTTTTATTTTGAAATATCGAGTAAATAACTTCGAAATAAGCATATATAATGACCTAAGCAGAAAAGCGTCGACGAGAGATATCTACGGATCCGATGACTTCACCGTCGCCTTTGGTAGGTGCACAGTAACAAGGCGGAACAACTTTTGGGGTCACTTCCCACAAAGCAAAGCAACATCGTGATCGAGCGAAGATCGTAGCAAAAGCTAGGGTTTCGACTTTACGAACCCACATTTGGCACTCTCGGGTTTCAAATCAACTCGATGCGAGAAGGAAATATATTCGGGCATCAAGACCAATAATAGGGTACTTTCAAAATATGCATGCATGCAAGTTGACTCAAATCTTAGCGGTGAAGAAGCTTGAAAATCGATGCTATCCTCGGATCTAGGATAAACCATCCAAAATCGATGCATGAAAATGGAAACATAAGCAATATGCATAACGGCGAACATGGAATGACAAGCGGCGTTGAATATGGATAACGGGCATGTCTTCCTTTAGAAAACTCGAGCAACGGAAAACATCCGACATGCGAAGCAGCGAAAAAGCGGAATCGGTACTTTAGTAGAATGCATGGCGAACTCAAAACCTAAAGGACCCGTGGCGAAAGGTGGCCCGTCGGCCGCAAGCGGCGACCAACAGCCCCGGCGGCGGTAATGGGCGGCGGCGGCGGTTTGGCGAAATAGCGACCTCGGCGTTCCTCGCCCGTCCTTTAGAATCGAGTTCTATGCTATCGATCTACTAAAAGCGGAATCAAAACAAGAAAAGGACAAAAACAGAAAAGCGGGCTGCGGGGTGGTTGATCGGCGGTGGTGGCTCGGCGGTATGATGGCGCGCCGTGGCCTCCGACTCGATCCCCCCGCTCTCGGTGACTTCGCGGCGTGCAGGAGCTGCTCGGCTCTTAGTAAACACGGAGGCGAAGGAAATGAGCGTTGAAAATGAAGGCCTAGCCTCTGTTTATAGGAAGCGCAGCGGCATTTGCTTGCATAGCGACCGCTTTTCAGCATAGCGACACAACTTTTGCAAGCGGACTCAAATTTAGCAAACTTGGTACCCATGGACACGAAATAAAATACGGACACAATGACTATAAACAAGATATGCTTTTAAAGATCCGTGAAAAGTCCGGTTTTCGATAACTTCCGGTGCAAACCTTCATGGGTGGTGAAAACACGCATACTTAGTGTCTATGAATTCGTCATAAGACACTCTTCTAGCGCTTTGAGGTTTCGTGGCGGTCGCATCACGAAACAAAAGTCAACATTTGACCCTTTCTCGAAAAACATGCCATGCAAAGCGAAGCTTAAAAAGGCGGGTATTACATTCACATGCTTTCATTGCATATTACGAATATTTTGTATGTTATTGTGTGATTGTATCATGCAGATTATCGAACCTCTTGTTAAAGGAACTTCGTAGCCTTTACATTTGTATATGACTTTGCACTTGTGAATAAGGGTTGAATTGCTTTGCCTTGTAAATAAGGTTTGATCATTGAAGTTCGATAAATATTATTACGAAATCTTTTGATTATTTTTATCAATTGTTTTGCATTCCATTTCGAGCTCGATTCTCTCTAATCATCCTTTGGATTAGGCGGTGTAATGAGTGGTATCGAGCATTTGCTCTCGAACCCAAAAACTTTCTTTCAAGTTGAGTCTAGATTGAGTCACTAGACTTCTAGAAATCATCGACTCGCTCAACACTCCATCACATCCATTTCGGTAGGGAAAAAGGTAAATTATTTTCGTCTTTGAAAGCGAAAAGTTTGAGATTTATGAAAATAAATTGTGTCGATAGAACATTATCGACAAATGATTGTGTCGATAGAACATTATCGACAAATGAAATGAAAGGTTGTAAATAACCATGATTGATTATTGATTGAAATTTTTTTTTTTTAAGAAATGCGTATGTTTAAAGCGAACTATGTTAGTCGTATTGAATATTTATTTATCATTTCTTAATGTTGATTTTGATTAATGCCTATGTCGTCGAGAATGGAACATAGACTAAATAAGATGCATGATCCTCTTTGAAAAGAACATGAGCGGACAAATGTATGAACTCTTACCATCTTTTTTCGAGAACAAAGAATCGAGCTCAAAATTGAAAAGCTAAGGCTTTCCACCTCGTTTGAAGTCGACCCGAGTTTACCTCGTCACCTCGGTGACCGGTTGGCGCCTCGGCATTCTGCGACTTCAATTGATTCACCACAGCATCGACACAGGCGTTTACTTAGTGTCGACCTCGGCCATTTCACCCGGCAAAGGCGAATTGCTTGATGCAGTAATTTTATTTTGGTCCGATCTCGCCGTTCGGACTCCAATTGCGCATGGTTTTCCCATACTCTAACACACTGTACTGTATTTCTTATGAAGGACCGAGCTCTGATTCCTTCTCCAAAATTCGCTAAGTCAGTACAGTTCGCCTCATCACCCGGCAGCTCGCCTCGTCACCACGGCAGCTCGCCTCGTCACCTCGGCAGCTCGCCTCGTCACCCGGCAGCTCACCTCGCCTCGTCACCTCGGCAAGCTCACCTCGGCAACTCACCTCGTCAAGTCGGCGCCCGCCTCGGCACCTCGGCCTCGGCAGCTCCGCCTCGGCACTTCGCCTCGGCACCTCGCCTCGGCAGCTCCGCCTCGGCACCCGCCTCGGCAGCTCGCCTCGGCACCTCGCCTCGGCAGCTCCGCCTCGGCACTTCGGCCTCGGCACCTCGCCTCGGCGGCTCCGCCTCGGCGCCGCCTCGGCAGCTCACCTCGGCACTTTGCCTCGGCAGCTCACCTCGGCACCACGCCTCGGCAGCTCCGCCTCGGCACCCGGCCTCGGCACCTCGCCTCGGCAGCTCGGCCTCGGCGTTCGTCCTCGGCACCTCGGCCAGGCGAACGCCTTGTGTGATGATTTTGTTTTGGCCCGTTCTCCTTCAATTGAACTACGATTCTGAGCGGTTTCGCCTCGTACTCCTAACGCAATTTACTTTATTTTTATGACGGATCAAACCCTGATTCCTTCTCCAAAATTCACGAGAATCAGTACAGTCCACCCGGACAGTTTACCTCGGCAAAGGCAAACTGCCGTGCAGTGATTTTGTTTTGGTCCGTTCTCCTTCGTTTGGACTCCGATTTGTGCATGGTTTTCTCCTACGTACTCTAACGGACTGTACTATATTTCTTATGAAGGAAGATCCCTGTTTCCTTCTCCAGAAATCACGAGCCAGCAGAAGCTAGCTCGTAGTTTTATAGAACTAAATTTAGTTATATGATAAGATTTTTTTATCTTTGCTAGATAACAAGTTTCCTAGTATGGTAGGAAGCTACAATGCGCGTTGTATATGAGAAAATTTCCATATAACAATTATCATTTATCGAGATGTGATTGGATTGTTTATACGCTTTATAGACTGTCGGTTATCTATTTGCTTAGATCGTTAAGTTTATTTTATCTATGCATCGTTATCTTTATTTAGTTGTCTTATGCTCGTTTATGCATGGCGGATGGCGGGACTCGACACACCACTAGGCGGAGGCTGGGACCAGAGCCACCCGGTGGAGATTGTTCATAGGTACCGTGGTTACGGATGTCTTTGGGAGATGATCTCGGAGAGTTTCTCATCACTACCTTCGTCGTTGGAGGGCGCGCGAGCATGGGTGGCAGAACTTGATGGCGTGAGCGTCTTGATCGGCTTCGATTGGTGGGAAGACTATGCGGGAGATATCGGAGATTATATCTACCGTCTTGCGTGAGGGACTATGACACGATAAGCGGATCTACAAGATTTGTGAGCCATTTGACCTCGTCTTGATATCTGAGGTAGCCAGGAGGACCGTACCTCCTCAGGGAGTATCGTGGCGTGACGAGTCACCGAATGGCTTTACTTGGAGGTACCTCGTCGAGTGGACCGGTGGTGCCCAGTTTCGGGAGGGCGAGGCGAGGCTTGCAGTAGAGAGGCGTCTCGGCCCGAGCATTGGGGATGCCGGTGTTTCCCATTGTCGATTGGACACCCATACACCGCGCTCCCTATCTTGCCGCCTATGGCGGCCGGCACGCCCGGTGGCCGTACCGACAGGCGGCGGGATGAGGTCTCGATGATCGCGATGACTTGATCCGATCGCGACATTCCTATGGTTGGGGATAGCGGGCGGGACCGTCAGTGCGCCGCCGTGAGGGCGACTCGGACGGCGATGATTCGGATGATGATGATTGAGATGATGAGGAGGATCACGAGGAGGATCGATCTGTGACAGTGATGCACTGTTGACCAGCCTTGTTAGACTTTAGTACGTATGTATATAGTCTAGTATGTGTGTAGGTTGCTTATGTATTTTTGAAAAGGAAAGTGAACACTTGTATTTTGTATTATCATGTAACTCCGTATGTTGTTCAATCTGGGTTAAGCTTTGAAATGCCATCTATTGTACATTATCTATTTTTGTATTAGCTTCTTGTACAAAATAGTCCTCCTTGAGGCACAAATTTCTGATGTATATATGATAACCCGAAGCAGGCTTTCGTGAAATGATTTTGTGATAAGAATGAATAGCTTGAATTAAAATTGCTTTACAAAAGAAATTGTATGATGATATTATATTTGTTAATTGTGAAAATGATTTTCAATATTTATTGTATGTTTAAACAACGAGAATGCTTGAGGCGGGATCTGCACAAAGAGGTAGGGAAGGGAAGAGGTAGGCGGAGGAAGAATTCTGTGCAGAACTGCGAATATACCCCACCACCACCACGCCAGCGATCGTATGATCGGGAATTATTTCTTAGGCAGAACCCACCATCATTTGATGGAAAGGAGCCAGATAATGCCGAGCAATGGATAAGGGCTATGGAAAGGATATTTGATTTTCTTGATACACGCCACGAGGCAGGCATCTGTATTACTTTTCAGCAGCGGGACCTGCTTGACTTTTGGTGGGAAGCCGACGGAAGATTTTCTGCGGGGATCGGATGAATGAGTTCACTTGGGAAGAATTTAAAGAGGCGTATGAAATCGTTCGAAAAGTTATCGGAAAAGGAAGGAACAAGAATTTTATAATCGAAGCAGGAAAGATGTCCATGTGATTATGATCGCACTTCTGCGATATGTCGATATGCTTACGATCGGTGAATACGGATATGAAGATGGCGAGAAAAGTTTAGAGTGCGGATTGGTCGAGAGATAAGAATGTCTCTGGCAGTCATGGAGATCGACTTACACGAAGCTCTCGGACGAGCTTTGGACATCGAGCGACCATGCGGAAGAAAACAACTCAAACCGGACACAAAATATAGGGGACAAAGGAAGAAAGTGGGAAGGAAATTTTAATGCGATGGCAGGGAAGTTTTGGTGTCTGAATAACAAGCGGCCGTGTACGCGAACACGGTACCACAAGGCGGGGATGGAAAAAGCGGTCTTTTCCTCCGATGGGAGGACCACAAAAGCGGTGAGGACAACTCCTTGCCCAAAGTGCGAGAAGTTTCATAAAGGAGTTTGTCGTCGGTAAATTGCTTTAAGTGCGGAATGAAGGGGCATTCGCGAATAGTTGCTACAGGATACGCCGCAGGGGCGGAGGAATGCCAATCGGCTGGCAATGCCCAACCCTCGGGGATATCCGGTTTCGGCCTCAACCGCGGCAACAACCGCCACAACAACGATGGCGGCGGCCTCAACAACAACAACAGCGACAACCACCGCGGCGGCGTAATCAGCGGCGGCATGACAGCGGCGACCACGGCGAGAATCAGCGAGGCAGGCGCCCGTCGGCCTCGGCCGGCTCAAGCGAGCATATGCTGCCGGGAGCAAAATAGACAAAACCGGGAAACTGGCGGTATGGGAACACTTCTCAGCGTACTGTTATACTTTTGTTCGATCACGGGAGCATCGCGTTCTTTTGTAGCAAGAACATGTGTAGATCTATTGGAACTTAGATGCGAGAAAGCAAACCGGGATATGAACATCTCTTCACCTATAGGAGGGATTATATTTATTACTCATATTTGCTCAAACTAGAGTTGAACTTATGATCACTTAAGGTTACGACGAATAACTTAAACATAATACCCATGGGTGATGTAGATATAATTTTGGGAATGGATTGGTTAGCGAGAAAATTATGCTACGATCTGTGTAAGGAAAGGAAAATTTCATTCGGTTTCACAGGCGAAGCTACAAGCTTTTACGGAATCGACATGGGAAAGAAAATTCCGATTATATCGGCATTGAAGGCGGAAGCATGATAAACAAGAAAGGATGCCATGCATTTCTTGTTTATACGAATGGAAAAAGATCGAACAACGATAAAGTTGAAGATGTAGAGATTGTGCGAGAATTTTCGGATGTTTTCACGAAAATC
This sequence comes from Salvia rosmarinus, assembly GCA_036937905.1. Taxonomy (NCBI): domain Eukaryota; kingdom Viridiplantae; phylum Streptophyta; class Magnoliopsida; order Lamiales; family Lamiaceae; genus Salvia; species Salvia rosmarinus. Next base: position 55,433,856 of record CM072819.1, read on the forward strand.
TACGGGTTGCCTCACGATGAACAATGGGGGTTTACCATTGACTTGGAACCGGATCGGCTCCGTGTCGAAGGCACCGTCTGAGAATGGCTCGAAAAAAGCTGGAAGAGTTGAAAATTCAAATCAGAGCTGTTAGACCTAGGTTTTATCGGACTAGTGTTTCGCCTTAGGGAGCACGGTGTTATTTGTAAAGAAAAGGATGGTTCATTGAGGATGTGTATAGATTACCGAGGCCCGAACAAAATGGCGCTTAAAAAAGTATCCACTTCAAGGATAGATGACTTGTTTGATCAGCTACGAGGGCTAGCGTGTTCTCGAAAATCGACCTCAAGTCGGCTATCATCAACTTAAAGTCGGACTGAAGATGTATCAAGGCTAACTTTCCGAGCGAGATCGGCCACTATGAATTTATAGTTGTTCCATTCGGATTAACTAATGCGCGGCGGTATTCATGGATCTCATGAATAGGGTGTTCCACCCATACATAGACAAATTTGTTTTAGTCTTCATAGATGACATCCTCATCTATTCGAAAAATGAAGGCGAACACGAGGAACACCTCGGGAAAGTCTTGCAAACTTTAAAGATGAACAACTTTTGCTAAATTTAGTAAGTGTGAATTTTGGCTAAAGAAGTAATGTTCCTTGGACACATAGTGTCGTGAAGGTATTAAAGTTGATCGACCAAGGTAGAAGCGGTCGAGAATGGAAATCGCCAAAGACACAAAATGAAATTAGAAGTTTCTTGGGATTAGCGGGTTACTATCGGAGATTCATTGAAGGATTCTCAAAGATAGCAAGACCAATAACTTGACTACTCGGAAAGGGATCAAATTCACATGGGTGATGAGTGTGAGGCGAATTTCAGGCCTCGAACAAAGTTAACTCGCCTGTGTTAGCAGTTCGAGCGGATCAAGTGCGTGGTCTATCTGAGATGCTTCCAAAAATGGATTAAGGTGTGTGTTAATGCAAAATGGAAAAGTGATAGCCTATGCGTCTCGACAAGCGAGACCGCATGAATTGAATTACCCAACACGTGATGCGGAACTAGCGGCGATGGTACATGCTTTAAAGATATGGAACATCGTCTACGGGTAAGATGTGAAATCTTTACCGATCATAAAAGTTTAAAATACTTTTTGAGCGAGAGATCTAAACATGAGACAAAGAAGATGGCTCGAATTGGTAAAGACTACATTTGTGGTATAAACTATCACCGGGAAAGCGAATGTTGTAGCCGATGCCTTGAGTCGTGAAGTCAAAGCAAATTGGGATGTCTCCTCACAAATGAAGAAAAACTCATTGAAGAGTTTAAAAGGATGAAGATTGAATTGATTGAACAACGAGAGGCGATCACGAGTTGTATTGCTACACTCGCTTTGAAGTCGACTTAAGGAAAAGAATCCTTGAAGGACGAAGGATGGAGGAAAAGTTAGAAAAAGTAAGAGCGAGGTAAGGACGGAGGTGAAAAATTTTCAAAAGCACGAGACAATGCTTTATGATTTGAAGGAAGATTGTGTATCCCAGACAACAATGATCTTGGTGAAATCATGAGTGAAGCTCATGACACACCCTCTGACCCGTCAGGCGATACAAAATGTACAAGATTTGAAGAAAAAGTTACGGTGGGAAGGTATGAAAAGAGACATAGCCTCTTTTGTAGGCGATGTATTGCTTGTCGGCAAGTACAAGCATTACACCAGCGTCACTACTGAGCTTCTGACCTTTGGCAATGCCGAGTGGAAATGGGAAGATATAGCTATGGACTTTGTTACGGGTTTACAAAGTCTAAAGAGGATTTCTTGCTATATGGGTAGTAGTGGGCGGACTACCAAATGTGCACATTTACGCAATTGATTACCCACGGTGCGATAAACTAGCCCAATGATGCGTAAAGGAAATTATGCGCTTTGCATGGTCTGAAAACTATCACTTACGATAGGGATTCAAAATTTGCTTCAGATTACGGACTAGCTTGCAAAAAAATTGGGCGCAGTTAAATTTCGATCTGACTTTTCACCCTCAAGCCGATGGACAATCGAAAGGGCGATCAAACACTCGAAGACATGTTGAGAGCGTAGTGTTGGATCGAGGTGCCAAATGGGAAGAGGTTTTACCTCTCATCAATTTACTACAATAATAGTTATCAGCGACGATCGATATGGCCCGTATGAAGCCTTATATGGGAGAAAATGCCGATCACGCTTTCTTGGGATGAAGTGGGTGAAAGAAGAATCTTAGGGAACTGACGCTATAAGCGAGATGATTGAGATCGTTAGCCAAATTAGGCAAAGAATAAAAGAAGCTCAAGATGAGCGAAATCTTATCTTGTCTGCGAAGGTCACGAGCTACATTTGAAAATGGAGATAAAGTCTTTTTGAAGGTCTCTCCATCTAAAGGGATTATAAGGTTTGGAGTAAAGGAAAGTTAAGACCCGTTTATTGGACCTTATGAAATCCTAGAAAGAATAGGCCCGATCGCCTATAGGTTGGCCACTTCCGCGAAACTAGGAAGCGTACATAATGTTTTCACGTATCCTGACTCGGAAAATCGTATGCGACCCGAGCATGTAATCCGTCAAGGCGGCGTGATCCTCGATCGGATATGAGCTATAATGAAGAACTACGGCTATTCTAGACCACAAGGTTCGACAATTGAAAACAAATCGATTCCACTAGTCAATCTTGTGGAAGCATCATGGACAAGAGGAAGCCACGTGGGAGCTTGAGGGCGCAATGAAAGAAAAATACCCGATCTTTTACGGGTATGTAAATTTGGGACGAAATTTCTTTAAGAGGGTGGAATGTAATACCCCGATTTTAAGCGCTAATTACGATATTAATTTAGTAAATTAGAATCTTATTATAATAATTTGATTAAAATTATCGAATAACAATTTCGATTATTTTGGAATAATAAATTCCTATGTACAATTCACGAATGAATGTGAATTGAAATACGAATATATAACGTATTTGAAAGTATTTTCAGCGTCGATTACGTGTCGATAATTAAATGCTCGAGATATTTTCTAAGTTTTAAGCTTAGAATTTAATTCCATTATTATTGGAATAATTTAATAAAGTGATTACTGACTTTATTTCGACCATTTTGAAATGAGTCGATATTTAACGTTTGAGGCGTTTCAAGCGTTAACGTTTAGAGATGACTTGAGAATCAAGTCTAATGATCAAGGAATTATGATATTTAAATTCCTATGATTATTTTATATAATTAGAATATTATTTAGCATTGAATTAATGCTAGAAATTTTGGAATGATATTTTGATTATTAATGATTCTCGAAAACCCTAAATCGAGAATTAGGGTTTTCTACCTATGGATTAATTCGATAATTTTTCCTATGATATAATTTATCATCTAGGACATATATTATGATATATATCTCGTATGGCATGAAAATCAAATTTTGGCCATAATTCTTTGAAATTATCGTGAACCGTCATGTGTGTATAACATGAAATTGTTTTATTTGATCTCCCAAATTGTATTATATCTTAAGTGTAGTAATAATACACACTTACCAAGTAAAATTAGTAGATGGTAAATATCTTGCAATGTGTTATGTGAGATAGCCGATTTGTTTGACTAAAATTACACTTTGATGATGTATAATTATTTTGGGATAGAGTGTATAATTGTACACATACAAAATCACTTCAAAAATCTGAAAATTTTCTCCTCTTCTCCCATTGTCGTGACATCGGCAATTGTGAGACAAAAATTTATTTTGTTGATTTCAAAACTTTATTCTTGCATTTACTTTGTGTAAGGGATATTTTTATATCATGACATATACAATTGACTCTCAAAATAATTTGTGTCTTGATTTTTTGAGAGAGCAGAGAGAGAGAGAGTGTTGTATGTATTAATACACTTTCTTGTATTACATAAGTAATTAGTCTTGAAAATACATCACTTTACTTTCTCTTCGAACTCACACAAGAGGTGAGAGCTTTCTCATCCAAAACCTTGAGTTCATTTCATTTCTCCTCCAAAACCTTGAGCATAAATCATCCTACAACAAATCAATACCGTTAAAGGTTAGATATCGAGCGAGCTTGATTATACCCTAAGTTTTAAAATTCTAATGGTTTGATCTTGGGTTTCAAACATGGTTATTAATTATGAAAGTATCTAGCATGATAGCTTGTTAATTAATTATGTGTAGTATGATGTTGTAGGCATTATATAGCATGTTTAAAATTAAATTTATCATGTTATGAAATTATATGAGCATGGTTGAAAATTTTAATGGATGATTTGAGAATGGATTGATGATTTATGATGAAGTAGAAGCTTATTGTGATTTTAGGAAATTTATAAAATCTATACTTGGTTTTGAAATTACGAAAATTGTGTAGAATGCTAAGTTATTGTACAATTTTTATTTAAGTGTTATAATAGCATATTGTTGATCTAGAGTATTAATTATGTCATATTGGAATTTGTTAGAATTTTGGATATATATAGCTATTTTACCCAAAATAGCGAAACCTAATCTTTAGGTTTAATGGTTTGTAAGTTGTTATAATGTAATGTTATTATGTATTAGTACTATACTATAGTATATAAGTATAGTGACATTTAATTGAAATTTTATAAAAATGTTAGTATGTAGTTTGATGAAAACCGAAACCATGAACAATTTATACCTTGGTGTAGAAAATTAAATATGATGGACTTTAGGTTATAATTATGTTATAAATTAAGGTTAGAGCCTTCTATAATTTAATTATAATTTTAGGAAGTTATTTGATAATTATTGGGAATTTTGAGACCTATATAGTGATATAGGTGAGTTCAAAATTTTCTATAGTAACATTAATACATATTAATGATCATAGTGTAAAATAATACACTATATGAATTTAGAAATTTCTATAACAAGTTTGGAAATAATAGCTCATAGCAAGTGAGCTATAGTGATTTATTAAGGATTTTTAAATCCTTTTTAATCGAAAATAATATATTATATATCTAAAATTATTTTTAGACATATTAAAATTTTAGAAATTATTAAACATAGAATATTATGTTTACGAAGAAAGCGTTATATTAAATAACGTTAAAGCATAAATAATGCTTAAAGTATTAAAAGATTAATATTGAAAGAAAATATTAATTAAGTTTATCGATTTAAGTGAAAAATCGAGGATTAAAGTTTATTAAAATAAATCGATTGAAAATCGATTTATATTGATTTATTCATTAAAATATGAGTTATTGAAAATTTATTAAGAAAAGTCAAAATGGTTGACTTTGAAATTAACGTCTGAAATCGTTAGTTAAATACGCTAATCGTGAAAAGCGTATTACTTTTATCTGAATATCTCAATTGTGAAAAGATTTCATAATTGAAATCATTTTATTGAATAACGTTATTATCGTTAATTATTTAACTAAAAGGTTAAAATGAGGCGTAGATCATATTCGTCTCTTTCGATATCGAGAATTATTTTATTGATATACTAAATCGTTTCAGCGTATTAAGGCGTATAAAGAATCATCGAAACTTGAATTATTAATTTATTTATCAAGGTTGAATGAACTTTGAAAATCTCAAAAGCGTGCTGACGTCTTAAGCGTACATTTGCGTAAAGGTGGGACGTGAAGTTCCGCGCAATGAGGAGAAAACGCATACGGTGAAATTGAAGTCCAAAGTAAAGGTGGGCTTTACTATACTCAGCTGGTAGAATTTACCAAATGATTTATTTATGATACTTTATTGCAAGCAAATATTTATGAAATTATTTATTTAATTACACCTGAAAATGTTTATGTTTTATGTATGTATCGATCCATGATTGTTGATGCATAATGTTAGGTAACCAGCTTTATGACATGCTTGAATTCGTATTCTTGGAAGTACCCAAAAATGATGGAGAATTAGTATCTGTCTTTGAGATGGCTTTGGATTTTGTGCTGATTATTTTGTATTTGTGTCTTTGAAAGGGTGCTCGGCCGGTCATGGCGTCTGTGAGAGGAGGCCTCATATATGATGATATCGTCCAAGGTGAACTAATAATGATAAAACTCCATTGCACCGACACATCCATCCGTGACTCGACTGCACATTTAAAAACAAATATGCGAGGGCTAAGTACAAGATTGCACTCTCAGTAAGAAGTATTGTGAATGATTATTGTGGTGGATATGGATCATACATACGTGGAAAATGCTTGTGGCGATATTTATTGAAATGATGAGAAAATATTTAGTAAATCGGGTATTTCAAATTAAAACCTCTTTATGACATGCTTGTGTATTCTTTACCCCAAAATGATGGAGGGTATCTGAAATTTTTCTTTGAGATGGCATAATATGGATTTTGTGCTAGGCTATGATTATTTTGTATTTGTGTAATTCAAGAGGCCTCACTCTCGCTTTCCTTCTCTCTGTTGTGTGATAAATTATTTGGAAAATGGCATGAGCCTTGTGATTGAGTGCGTTGAAAATTTGTGATAAATTATTTTGGTGAGCCTTTGAGTGCGTTATTTGTACTCGACCGCATATTATTTTTAAATGTGCAGATTGATTTAGTAATGATGGTGATGGGCGGAGATGTTGAGTAGTCGGTCTTTTGGTATTTATTATGTTTGAAAGAAAGAACCCTTGGGTGCATATCGTCATATATGCATTCACATGCTTCCATTGCATATTACGAATATTTTGTATGTTATTGTGACGAGTTGTATACGTGTGAATTATCGAACCTATTGTTAAAGGAACTCGTAGCCTTTACATTTGTATATGACTTTTGCTTGTGAATAAGGGTTGAATTGCTTTTGCCTTGTAAATAAGGTTTGATCATTGAAGTTCGATAAATATTATTACGAAATCTTTTGATTATTTTTATCAATTGTTTTGCATTCACTGTTCCAAGCTCCAGTTCTCTCTAATCTATCCTTTGGATTAGAGCGGTTGTGACAATATATACATATATAGAGTTAGGTTCAAATAAGAACAATTTTTAACTTGACAACTAAGAACCACAAAATTTTGCTATAAACAAAATGAATTGATATGAAAATTGATGCATCCATTGGAAAAGTTATTTAGTCCAACGATATTTTTCACACAGTTCTGAAACCCGTGAGTTTCAAAATTCAATTTATTTTTTATTTTTTAGATTCATTAACTTTTCATACGGTTCACTAACATTCTATGAATTCATCATCTTTTGTTTCTCACGTTCTCATGATAAGAATGGTTCTTCGTTAACCTTCTCCTAATCGTATATTTGTGTGTGTATATATGTATAATAATTGGGTAGTATATAATCTGAAGCCTTAGATACATGTAGTATTCAATCTCATCCTTGTGTCGATGAAGGCGTTTGAGATAAGCTCGATATTTTCTTCTTCGATCTCGATAATGATGAGAAAGTTTAATTTATTTGTTCTCCCAATGATCTATCTTGGATGTTTAATTCACCATACATTGATTATATTTCTAGCATGCTCTAGATAATTAATTACAACACATAGAGATTTTTCATGTTTATCGTGAATTTCAAGCTGTGGATCAATAAAGACTCCATCTTTGATGCGTAGGAAATCTGATTTTAACCCTCTCCCGATGATCTATCTTGGATGTTTAATTCACCATACATTGATTATATTCTAGCATGCACCTATATAATTAATTACAAGCGTATGAGTTTTCTCGTGTTTACTGCGAATACGTCGGGAAGAAAGGATCGAGACTCGTGCTTTGATCTTACGGGTGTATCCGATTACCTAAACTCCAATGCGAGTGAGGACAATCTATGGAGAGTGCTATAGAAATTCACCTTCTTCATTCTCCTAAAGTTTTGAAAATCTCTTCTTTTGGAATAGTAATTTTGAAATTCTTATCTTAGGATTAGGGTTTGATTTTCTCTCGCATATATTTATAATACAATCCTAAATCCTATCAAGATAGAATTTATGCATATCGATAAATATAATAATATCATTTAAGATAGAGAGGATCGAAGCGAGTCGGAGGGACTCTATAAGGAAGATTATCGAATTTCATCTTAGCTTGAGGCTGGATGGGCCGGCCGAGGATCAAAATGTAAGGAATAAAGATGGGCCTCAAATAAATTAATTATCTTATGTTCGGCCGGAACATAAATTAATTCATAAACATTTATTCATGCCACTAGAGAATAAATCTTGACTTACCCCTTTATTACGAAGTTGAGTCGGACTTGCACTTAGACTTCTGAATCCCGTATTTAAGATATCATACATCCATTAATTATTTAGGCGTTACATTGCTTAAAATAATTAATACCTTTAATTCCATAAGTAGTACCACTCAACCTTATTATTGTACTTGAGATAACTTCGACTGCGGGGTTTAGTACAATAAACCTTTGAGATCATTAAGGGGCGTCATCGTCCTAGCGGATACGGTGACTCGACACGGGTAACTAGCATGACATACAACCTTGCCACCACCCGAGATCGAGAGAATCTTGGGTTATCTCATGTAAACCTACTTGTAACAAGTCGAAGTGATGGTCGATAACTCATACTCACCTAATACCTTATCGGGGTTTAGATCAGCGTAAGTCACGAGATCTAGGTTCTTAACGGACGATCGAGATAGAAGAACTCGTCTCCATGATCCATCGATACATCGAGGCGTACTAGTATGACAAGCAACCAAGTCAAGTCACTTCTTATCAATACATGACTATCTGACAACTCGTCCTCAAGTTGTCTCGGTGTGATACTTTTATATCTCATTTAGCTTGACCAATCATACGGACTTACGTGATCTACAACACCTTGTATGATCTAATTTATATATGAGATAAGGGGACATACATATGCAATCAAGTAAACAATTCAGATAGGAGATTGTAATAGTGGTAACAGGAAACATTGTATACAAGCTCAACCAAAACTGCTTCCAGTATACAAATCCAACATGATCTTCTTAACTATATCTCGGATACTTGATCTCCAGTACTGAGTGAGAGTAATCTATGGAGCAGACCAAATTTTTCGCCCCATATGATGATGAATAGTAATTTCAAAAATCACTATGATGAAATGGATGATCTGTTTTTCTCCTACCTTGTATTTATAATGATCTCTCTAGAATCCTATTGTGATAGGACTTTGGCATATCTAATAAATACAATAATTAACTTCTTTCCTGAAGATAATTCATTTCTAGAATAATTATCTCTTTATATCTCATAATATCACATAATATATGATCACACTATTTTCTAATATGAAAACGTGCAAGTAGATAGGTAAGTCGAGTATCGTATCCACATAGATATGTAGCGAAAACATAGAATCTAACTTCGATAATACTTCATCATTATCCAAGTAACATATTTGGTTTTGGAAAGGTTTGGGACTTCAAATAATAAATTCAAAGCCAAGAACAAGATAAAAACAAATAACGATAACAATAAAAACTCAAAGAGATAATTTGAAACAAATTTTAATCCAGCTAAGATGGAAGATCACATATGTAACCAACAATTTCAGTTACGACAATTGTGGTAGTGGATTACTAATTTTCCTATTACTATTACGTCTCTAGGTGAAGATTAGCAACTCCAAAAGATCACAAAGAATATGCTTCCTACAAATTTTCCTATCTCAGCTACGACTCAAGGCTTATCCGTATTGTGCATACAAGATAGATTGACAATTAAAATTGTTAAGAAATTAACTGACAACTAGATATGCATCAAGATTGATCAGAAATTAACACATAATGTTTAGAACCAAGAATCACAAATCAATGCCTGGAAGGTAAATATCAACAGCAGGATCACCACACTTAGGATAGAATCATACAAACCCTAGGATTAGAACAAGAATTTAGCTAGACATAGAAATTGAAATAAAATACGAATGAATCATAAAAATAAGAATTAAATAGATTGAACCCGTAATGTAGCGTCTGAAGAACAATCTGGGTTTGAATCCAAACTTAGAGAGGTAAGCAGAGAAAATCGAATTCCTTGGACGAAATCATTCAAAGCGATTACAAAGCGTTAATCAAACGTAGAACAAAATAATCTAAAGCCTAGATGAATGAGAATCAAAGCTAAAGCAAGAAAATATGAAAATAAATTGAATTCTAAGCAAAAACGTGGAGAGAGGCGCATGTATAGATCTAGGGGTATATATAGGCAATGGGTGAAAACCACAATTAAGTGTCGAAACCATGGCGCTAGCGGCGGGGCTGTGATCGCTATATGTGAGAAAATCGTTTCTTCGATAAGCTCGCGGCCGTCTTCGCGATCGCGTGGTTTGCCTAGCGGCTGAGCTAGCGGTCGCTAGCTCGGTCGCTGGTTATCGACGATAGCTTTTGGTCTCTGGTGGGTAGGCTCGCGATCGTTGGCTTTGCTGGCGGCCGACCTAGCGGTCGCTAGGTCGGTCGCTAGTTTTTCTCCAGAATGTTTCTGCCCGAGCTCGCGGTCGGGCTGGCGGTCACTAGGATGGCCGCTGGCCCTGTTCTTTCCGTCTTTGATGTATGCTTAAACCGTGTTTCGATTATCATCTTAAATGCCTACAAAATACCAAGAGGAACCGAAGCGATATCTTTTAAAATAGCTAAAAACATTTAAATCAACTATATAAGCGCATAGCGATCTAAAATTATCTAAATAAAACATGAATAAGCGGTGAAAGCGTTTATCAAACCCCCAAACTTGAAACATTGTTTGTCCTCAAACAAAACAAAGACACAACGAAAAATCAGCGGCGTCGGCAAAGGTGGTAACTTAACTTGAGCCTCGAAATCTTTCAAAGTTCAAAATCGGCGGCACGTATGACGACATTAGTCAACTCGACAATGTACAACAATTGAAAGCAAAATCTTATTCAATTCAACCCTCACAAAGGCATGTGTATGATATAGGGTACACTCAAACTCAGAAAACAATTTAGGATGTGTATACACTCAATGATCAATGCCATGCCAAATCTTACCATAGGCTTGCCATTTCTCTAATATTTCCACCACATCAAATGCGTTCAAATTAGGATCAAAAAGGTTTTTTCATAGGTTGTAATGTAGGCACATTGGTTAAGGTAGGGTGATATATGGCTAAGTGACTCAAATCGATTCAAGCAACCCCATTTATACTTTCAACTCATATGGACTTTGTCCATTTCCTTTTTTCTTTCCAACATGTTAAATCAACATTCATTAAACTTGAAATACCTATATTTTAATGAAAATCCTTTATGCTCACATTATTCATATCATTTTCTTTTCTTTTTTAATAGAGCTTATCGGTTATTCTTTTCATAGAGGTACCATTCTTTTCAACATAGGTACCATTCTTTTCATGAGAGTACCATTCTTTTCAACACAGTGCCTCTCTATCTTTTCTTGACGTAATACATCAAATTAAATTTACCTCCTTGATTCTCATATCCATCCTCGCCTCCTATCATCCGGTTAACGAGAATAATAAAGTCTAATAAAGGCTCAAAAGAAGGTGAAAAATGGTATATATCATTTGGTTAGTGTATGGGTAAATTCGTGATTCACAAAGACGGCCTTTTATCATTTCCATATTCGAAACACATATTGCAGCCTCGACACAGAAAACACGGCAAGTTCTAGAAGATGATTACACATGATATCACATTTGAAAAAAGCGTAATATGATGTTTATACAGTGAATCTCAAGTCTCACGGTTTAAGCAAATGGTGAAAAACAACAAGCTAAGCAATCTCAAGTCATCCATGCTTCGTTTTCTAACACATCATGTGCACCATCAACGTATTTTTTAGAAAATTTTATCATCATTGGCCACATAGGTTAACACTTTTCACTTAAGCTCGTTGATCAACAGACACAGAAAACAAAAACAAAAGACACAAAAACAAAAACAAAAGACATAAAAGCCCCAAAACATAAAAACTTTACAAGACAAAGCAAAAACATAAAAATGGCTCTCAACCAATCAACTCGTCCATTCCCCCCAAACTTATTGTGTAATGTAGAGCAATAAGGTTTGCAAAAAAGAGTGGTTGGGAGAGAGACCGTACCTCATATGCCGCTACTCCGACGGCGGATAAAATCCTCGCCACTGATCCATCGCTGCATCATCTCCATCATCTGACGATGTTGCTCTTGATGCGTGTCACAGCCCGACTACTTAACCAAGTAGTTAGTCAAGTAATTGGACCGTGACGTGGGTTAAGAACAAATCCGTAATCAATATCTTCAAATATGACCACTAATTCAAAGCGATCACGATGTGTGACCTAAATTTTCATCATGAAACAATCAATCATTTATGATTTAAAGAGGTAAAATTTGAGTTTGACATAGGATGATTTTAGGTTTTCAAATCACAATGAAGAATCGAGTGAAAGAACTACGATTAGGACAAACAATCACAATGGAATAATCAATATCAAGGATATACTTATTCAAGTATGCGTTGACAATAATAAAGATTTATCAACGGTTACAATGACTACAAGGCATTATATAAAGTGTTGGATTCATCAAAACCAATTCTGGACATTCCCGTAAATCCTTGTTTATATAGAATTTCAATAATTCATGTTCTCATAATCAAGTCGACATCATATCAACGATGCCGAGATCATAGCAGCAAAACAATGACCGTCATCAAGATTAGGTTGGTCGATTGACATAACAAAACATAGGAACAAGTGAAAGCGAAGTTTGTAGCGAGAAGTGTGGTGAGAATTATGTATGATGACATAACTCTACGGGCAAATAAACATGATAACATCAAGCGAATAACATCAATAAATGATCATTTTCATCATGAGTTAACCAAATTACTTAGAAGCTCCTTCGCTGACATTCGATTCGGCATCCTCTCGAGCTCAACTGCACATTTAGAAATACATGCGGGGCGTGAGTACAAAATGCACTCGGTGGGTATCGCGAAAACATAAAACATTGCCCTTAGGGCTATAGGATTGACTTGCCATAACATTAGCAACACACAGGGGTTTTTAATGAAATATCATGTGCATGCATCGTAAATAAACACTTGCTTTCATTTCATAGCATCATCATAAAGTATGCATATGCATGTTATCATGTCGGCCGATAACTTTCTCTTCCCATATCCACGGACTTTCTTTCTGCATGTTGAGAAGTAGGCCTCCTTCTCAAACACATTAACATTACATACCGTGTTGATGGACCGAAGGGTACCATGCGACAGTCATACCAACGTCGGTAACATTCTTTCATTCATACTTTCTTTCTTTCTTTTTTAGTGGATAGGTAAATGCATTTTGCTCATGCTCGTACTCAAAGCAGACAAGTCGATCAACTTTGAAACTTTGCTCATAATGATTCATTTCATTTGAAAACATAAAAAGCATAAGCATATCATATCATTTGAAAATATATATAAGCGAGCATATTATTATAGAAAATATTTATACCCACTGGCGTGATCGGTCACTAGAATGGGTGTATTTTCTTCTTTCATTTCTTTCTTCTTCTCATATGGTCCTTCAATCCATAAAACAACATAAAAGCTATCGAGAGACAAACAAGAACATAGCTTATCTAAGTCGGCGATCATTATATTTTCTCAATACATAAGGCGCTAAGGTCGATAAACATTGGTCATTGCATCCTCTAACGTCTTAACATATAACAAGACATCACGAAGCCTCATATGAATAAGCGAGCATAGAAAACTCGATAATAAGCTAAACCGTCCAACGTTAGCGAAAACCTAGCTTATGTCCGGCGTCGACAATTGCGCAAGACGTCGTCTATCTTAGACGAACCTCTGTACATGCTCAACTATCATCAAATATCACTAAGTAATCATCAAAACTCGAAGATCAAAGCTTTAGCCTTGAAAATAAATTTTTGACGTCAAACTAAATTTTTTCAACTTTCGAATACGTTGGCCGAAAAATCCAAATAAATCATTTTAGGCTTTATTCATATCATAGAATCCAAATATGAAGTCAAAATAATCAAATAAAATCAAAAATCCAACATTATGAGGGCTTAGGGTTTCGGCCAAAATGGGATTTTTGCATAAGTTCGATTTCAAACGTTTTTCTTGCTCAAAACATGTTTATATCAACTCCTCAACACATATATAAAGAATATCAAGCATATCTACAACATAAATTCAAGAACAAGACCTCCCATTTTGAAAATTATCAATATTCAAGCAATAAACATATCTTCACAAATTGACGTTAAATAATTTATCGTGACGAATCAAACATAATATCGAAATAATAAAACAAAACATATCCTTGATAGTTATTCCATAATGACGAAACTATGAAATGTACATAAGATCATGTTTTCAAAATTTTCAAGCCGTAAATGTGTTCTAAGGTTGATATCATACATTGATTCGAAGACGGATTGAAATTTTAACGGTTGGATCCTTCAAAATTTGACTTGAAAATTTCAAAATTTTAGTGTGTGAAAGTGTGTGTTTTGGACGAAAATGGAGATGAATAGTGATCTCCAAAAATTTGTGTGTGTTTAATAACAATTTCTATTTTATTTTCATTTTCTTTAATAAATGATTAATCATCATTATTCTAGAATTCCACAATTTCTCACTTCTTATTTTCTTTATACATGATGAATAATCATGTTTCTAGAAAAACACATTTTCTAGAAATACACGCTTTTTGAGGAATAATATTGATGTTATAAATACATCTTTATTAATCCATATCGTTTCGATTTAAACTCGATTTCTAATAAAATGCTCTCTACTTGAAATTCTCTTTTAAAACTCAAATAACATATTATAAACATCAAAATTTGATTATAAAAACATTTTTGTCCTCAAAAACCATTTTAAATATTTTGCTCTTAATCGAGACTTAATCGTGAGCCGATGTCACAAGCATAGATTTTGAAATTCTTAATTTTAAATCAAGACTTCATTGAGCATGTATCTATCATCTCAAGACCATTGGAATCTAGGTCTTCTTATTCTAAACAAGACCTAAGAATCTTATCTTAGGTTCCGTCTCGAATCGATCTCGAATAAATCTCAAATTCTATTTTTGTCGATCTGAGAAGCTTAACATAAAGGCTTCAGCAACAACTCTTTCTTAAGGATGCAATGCCTTCTCATAGCTCTTAATCAAGTGCTAATCTACCTCTCTGAGATGCGGGGTATTACAATGCGCTTTCTTGTTGGGCGAGAAGGCTGCTGTTGGGCGATCATGGATGTCGGGCTCCCGTCATATGGTCGGGCGACCATCTATCCGATCAAGGTGCTCGTAGATCCCGGGATCGCCTTGGATGGGTGGTGGGTGTAACGCACCACCTGTCTCGGGTGCGTCCTCCCATTCTGCTTCCTCTTCCTCCTACTCTTCCTCGACCTCTCCTTGCGTATTTAAGCGCTGAGCCCATGTATAGTGCACGTTCGCACTCATGTTCCAGTTGGCGTCGGGCTGCCCAATTGCGCTTAATCTGGTGAGATCTGTGTGGGGCCGCCGAAAGATTGACTGGCCGTTCTTGTCGTAGAGCAGCCAGAGGTAGCGCCGTGAGTCTCGCCTCGAGGCGTCACGGACATAAAGGCGTCCGGGAAGATTTCTGTGAGGCTGGATCTCGCGGTGCCACCTGAAAAAGTCGGCAATAAGGGTGACGAATCTCCCTATGCATATCCTCGTATTCCCAAAAAATTCTGATTGCATTTGGAAATGCTGGGCGAGGAATATGCCGGCGTTCATTTTCTGTCTGATTGCAGCACCAATCATGATGCTCATGTCTTAGGAGAGGACTGTGCCGGCGTTGGTGCGGGCATGTATCGTGAAGGTGAGGAGACGGTGGAAGTAGCGGATCGTGGGATTCTGGATCTAGCTTGCCTTTGCCCTCGTGGTATCATAATCTGAGTGCTTCCTTTGTTGTATCGATGAACAAAGGCGCGTCTCATGGGCGAGTTCTCTAAATCTCAATGTATTTGCCATCGGGCGCGCCGATGATAGCGTTGATTTCGTCGGTGAGGCCGTGGGGCTCGTTTCCCAACTGGAATGTGATGTAATCTGGCGACCCTTGCTTCTTGTGGACATAGACGGTCGATAGAAACTCTAGTGTGAGAATCCGATACGTCAAATAATTTGCCGTGATGATAGAATAAAGTCCAGATCGCTCGGCTAGTCATGTGACATCGTTGTCTATCCTCATCTCCTGACACGTGTTAATGCACATAAATTTGGAGTGTCGGTGCTTGGTGCACCCCGCTCCATCGGTCCCTTGCAGCTGGGCTCGGCAAACGCACCCCATAATTCTTAGGGTGGAAATAATCTATCGTTTTCTCCTACGAGGAATGACCGGCTCTTTTACTGCGCTTGCTACGGATGTCGTGGCGTCATATTATACCTAAAACATATTGCAATGTTAGATCATGTATATGAAAATATACAAAATATCGTCGACCCATTCAACATATAGCTCACAAACTTAGAATTATCAAAATCTTCCCCGTGGTAACATATGGTCTTACAAAGCATAACAAGGAAAAGCATACACATAGCTGCAAAACACGTGAAAATACAACGAGGAGGGGCCTCGCGGCGCCAGAAATCGCTAGTCTTGTCTCGCGACCTCAAGTGAGCTGTGGCCGGCTAGCGATCGCTAATCATGAAGAACAGCTAGGGTTTCGCGATTTTGACCCCAAAACAACAATGCGGTGAATTGACCAACAATATATGTCGATGAACATAAATACACATAACAATGTAAGAAGCATGCTCAAAAACCATGTAAATATAGCACTATAGGCTCTAGTTCATAAATTCTTCAATATTCCACACAAGAAGAAATAATCGGTAAAACTCTTGAATTCATGCTCCTGACTAAAATCGAAGAATTGAACAAATGAAGCATACCTTGAGTGAAATTTACTTAGAAAGCATAAGAAAATGAAGAAGAAGAAGGGCTTAAGAGCTTGGAGAGTGTGTGTGTTGCTTATTTTTATGTGTGTGAGTGTAAAATGAGGGAAAGAATGGTTTTAAAACCATACATAACAAGCGGGTTTACGCCTATTTTCAGGTCGGTTCGGGACTGTGGCCGAGCTAGCGATCGCTAGCTTCGATCGCATGACTATATTGAGGCGTTACGGATGATTTCGCGGTCACCCTCGCGATCGCTACGGTGGTCCTGATGCTTGTGGATGTGTTACGCACCTTTCTAGCGGTCGGGCTAGCGGTCGCTAGCCGTGCCCTTTTTTGTATGTTTTCATAAAAAGCAATTATAATTTTGGGATACAAAAATGACCATCACGATACGACACGACAAAAACAAAACAGACAAAAAGAAAAACAAAAAAGCAGGTAAATATATTGGGTTACCTCCCAACCAGTGCTAGATTTTTTATCGCTAGCTCGACGTTACCTCTCATCATGGTTCATTAAGCTTGGTCACCTTGACTTCACGGTTGAAGTGTGACTTGAAGTAGGATTTGAGGTACTGCCCATTCACTTTGAAGATGTTGCCACTCGAGTCTAGCAATTCATAGCTCCCATTGGCATGTGCTCGGTAGACAGTATATGGCCCTGACCATCTTGATTTCAGTTTTCCAGGGAAGAGACGGAGTCGGGCATTGTAGAGCAAGACTTCATTTCCTGGTGAGAATCCTTTGGGCCGAATGGTGAGGTCGTGGAATTTCCTTGCTCTTTCCTTATAAATCCGGGAGTTCTCGAAAGCTTCGTTCCTCCACTCATCGAGCTCTAACAATTGTTCACCTCTTCTGAATCCGGCCTCTTTGAAATCTATATTGATTCTCCTTGTAGCCCAATAGGCCTTATGTTCCAACTCAACCGGCAAATGGCAAGATTTTCCAAAAACCGGTTGATATGGAGATAAACCTATAGGCACTTTGTGGCGATCGGTGAGCCCAAAGAGCATCGTCAATTGTTTGGCCCAATCCTTCATATGGACAATCGATTTCTAAGTATTCTCTTTATCTCTTGGTTTGCGAACTCGACTTACCTATTCATCTGCGGATGATATGGAGGTGACTATATCTTCACGTCATACTTAGCTAAGATATTTCCTATCAACTTGTTGTTGAAATCGACCTTCCATCAACGATCAGCATACAGGCACTCCAGAATCAGTCGAGAATGTTTTATGTAGAAATTTGATAACTACCTGCGTCGCTGGTGGATCGCCTCCACCCATCGTGATCGTACTTCCACGGCAAGTAGGATGTATGTGTAACCACAAGACATGGGAAGCGGACCCATAAAGTCGATTCCCCACATGAACAATTCCACTTCCATGATGCTCTTTGCGGCATCTCGTCCTTCTTGGTGACATTTCCGTCCTTTGGCCGGTTGTCACGTCTCATCACAAAAGCTTGGCAATCCTTGAAGATGGGCGGCGATAGAAACCACTCAAATAGACTTTCTTTGCGGTCTTGGCATTGCAAAATGTCCTCCATTCAACAGCTGTGGCACTCATGGATTATGTTCTCCCATTTTCCTTGGGGAACACGGCGTATCAAGCCATTGGCATCGGCGATAAAGATGGGATCGTCAATAATAGAACTTTACGTTGTGGAGAAACTTCTTTTTCGATGATGGTGCCGCGAAGGAGGCATTACTCCGATCACCAAATAGTTCACAAAATCTACGTACCATGGCATATGATCGATGATGCTCAAAATGTGCTAACAAATCTGAGAATTTCTCCTTGATCCCAATTAAACTTGTCTTTCTCCTTCTTGATTAGCTTCTCCAATCTCGATAAGTAGTGCGCAACCACATTCTAGCACCCTTTTCTATCCTTGATCTCCATATCGAACTCACGAATAAGGAGAATCCACCTCGCCAATCTCGGCTTTGAATCCTTCTTGTTGACGAGGTTGTCGGTTTAGGCTGCGGTATAGATAAGTGACTTGACTTAGTTGCTTGTCTATCTTTGATGCGTCTCTGACGTATTGAAGGATCACGGTGAGATGTGTTCTTCTTTCGACCGTCGTGAAGAACCGAGATCTCGGTGACTTCGATGATCTAAACCTCGATAAGGTATTAGGTGAGTATGAGTTCTTGACCATCACTTTGACTTGTTATGAGTGAGGGTTATATGTTCTAACCAGATTCTCGCATCTTGGGTGGTGGCGATCTTGTATGTCACGCTAGTTATCATGTCAGTCACGTATCCGTTTAGGATGATGGCGTCCTTAAGGAGCTCAAAGGTTTATTGTACTAAACCCTGCGAGGTTGAGTTAGCTCGAGTACAATAATAAGGTTGAGTGGTACTACTTAAGGAAATGAAGTTGTGTCGTTTTAAGCGATCAGTTGCTAGAAATGATTAATGGACGTTCGATATCTTAAATACGAGGATTCGTAATGTCTAAGTGCAAGCCGACTCAACTTGGTAATAAAGGGTAAGTCGACATTCTTTCTCTAGTGGCATGATCGAATGTTTATAAATTAATTTATGTTAAATTTGAACATAAGATAATTAATTTATTTGAGGCCCATCTTTATTCCTTGCATTTGATCCTGAATTTGGCCCGTCGGGCCCGTAACCTTGTGGAAATCGGTAGCCCTATATCTCTCAAAGGTAAGATTTTATTCTCTTTATCCTGAGGATATTATTATATTTATGGTATATGCATAGATCCTTTCCATATAAGATTATGGTAATAATCACGAGGTATGGAAATAATCACGAAAGTATGGAAATAATCCTAAGATTATGGTAATATTCCATATAGGATTATGGTAATTTCCATATAGGATTATGGTAATTTCCATATGGGATTAAGGTAGTGCATTATAAATATAAGGTATGAGATAAAGTCAGGTTAATGCTCACATATTGAGAACAAGATTTTCGGCTATCTCATATAGCTTGAGAGAAAATTTTGAGGTATTATAGAAGAGAGCTCGGGTGATTTTCGATTGTATTCTCCATAGATCGTCCTCGCTCGGCGTTGGAGATTGGGCAGCGGGATACAGTCCGGAAGGTCAAGCTGCGAGTCCGATCCATTCGATCCGTTCATCTCGTTCCATCGACCTCTTGGATCGAAAGGTAAACACGTGAAAACCCTCGTGTTGCGATTTATTTATATAGCGCATGCTGGGTTTATAATCAATGTATGGTGAATTAAACACGAAGATAGATCCTCGGGCGAGGTTAACATTCGTTTTCCTACAATTGGTATCGAGCACGGGATCGGAATCTTGGCTCTGTTGGATTAATTCACGTTTGATTATTACGTGCGTTTTATTAATTGTGGATCGTGGTTCATAAATGGCTCGTTTATTGTTTTGTTGGGTTTGTTTTACACCACGAGAAAATCCGTGGTTAGATTAGATTTTATTATGTAAATCTTATCGTAAAGAAGAGCGAAAGCGAAAGAGCGAAGAAGCGAAATGGCGGAAAAAGCAGGTCTCTCGGCGGTCATCGGGTGTTTTCATGGCGAGCCTCATGATCGCAAAGGCGATCGCGAGGCTGCGAGCGGCAGGCGCAGCGTTCTCGCGCGAGATCCTGGCGCCTAGCGGCGAGCTTCATGATCGCGAGATTACCGCGAGCTGCTTGTGACGTGCGAGCTAGCGGGCGGCAGGCGCGTTCGCGCGCGAAACCCGTCGCTTGCGGCGGACTTCGCGATCGCGAGTTTCGGCGGTGGGCGGCGGCGTCTCTCGGCGGGCGTTTGGCGCTCGGGCGGTGGCCCGCGTGCTCCTTTCGTCGGGTCGCGGTCGCCTTAGCGACCGCGAGGTAGCCGCGAGGACACGCAGCCGGGCGGCGGTGACGGCGGTGGGCGGCGGCTGGGCCCTGCCCTAGCGGCCCGGCTGATTGGGCCGACCGGCCCGGACCGTTTTCAGATTTTCGGTCCGTGCCGTGCACGCGAGGCCCATTGTTGAATCGGTCCGTGCCCGTGCCGCGAGGCCCGTTCGAGTTTAATTACATGCTTTGTAAATCTATGTAATAGATTAGATTTAAATGTCACGGGTTTCACGATTGAGCGCGATGAGCGTTTTATTTTATTTTTATCGTTCATATGCATGTCGTGGATGTTTAAATTGTGCGATAGCATGCTATGTATGTTTATATTACGTTGACAAACCTTTAAGTGTTTTACGTAATTGGATGCGCATAGTAAGCATGCTAGGTTTATCGCGTTTATCAAGCATATTTTAGAATTACTGCGAGCATGTTTTACATGTTGAGTTCTATAGAAAAGCATGCTAGGATTACGTGATGCATGGACAAACCTTTTGAATAAAAGACTAAGCAAGCAACCCGACAAATTAATTTTCAAATTAAAATGTCGAGACCTCACCTTTTGATCTCTAAACAAAGTGAGGCATGCTTTGTGAGTGGCGATCCACACGTGTGGCTTGCTTGCCTTGTTTATCATAAGTTTGTTAGATGAGATTTCTAAATAAAACCTTTTAAATCTATTGAGAAGTGGGAGTTTCATGTATGGCGATCACTGCGCGTGGCTGCGTGTGCGATTTTCATAAGTTCTCTAGAGATAGATATAAAATGAGATAACAAAAGAATTTGAATTGGGCGGTATGGTCAGGTGAGTATACCAATTCTAAAATTCATCTTCTCTTTATTAAAATTGTGGTCATTGCTTAGACATCACCACAAGTACAACTTCCCATGAAGTCCCTTCTTGCGATAGTGATGTGGTGCAAGTAAGGTCGATCATTAATTTCATTTGTCATAAGGATAAGTTGACATGGATTGAAATTAAGCGACTAAAAGGTATATTTTAGTGCAGTCGGGGTTCATGTGTAGCGTCCACAGCGTGGCTTGCATGTGGGATTCCTTGGGCGATTGGAGGTTTGATTAATATTGTTTTATCAAAGGTTACAATATTATTATTCTGAATTATTTGCGATCGTATGCTTATGTGTTTTACATTATCGTTTTGAGATATGTCTCTTCGCCGATTATCAATATGCTGCACAAAATCCGTTATCCGGTCCAAATTTTATCAGTGGAAGCGAAACATGGAATATGTTCTTATCATTTGAAGAACACATGTTTGTTCTCACTACTCCTAAACCCGATGCCACTTCTTGGCGCGTCGACTAATGAGCGGCGAGTCAAGCGAGACTTTGGAATAAGTCGAACAATATGGCTAAATGCTATATGATGACTACGATGTCCAAAGGCTTGCACTGCGACATCGATCGATGGTGAGCCTTGACGATATTTGGTCAGTCTCGAGAGTAAGTTTGGGCGATCGGATCGGACGATCGCTTCCACACAATGAGAGAAATCTTGGCGTGTAAGATGGAAGAAGGAAGTTCGGTCCATGAACATGTCTCCCATGACTCGTCTCATGGATAGTCTTGATCGGTTGGGAGGAGGTATTGGCGGTGAAGCAGTCGATATCATCCTCAATACCTTTGCCAAGTCTTTTGAGAACTTTCGGCGTGAATGCGATCATGAGCAAGACCGAGTTTACACTTAGTCGGTTGCTTAATGATCTCGTTCTTTGCGGAAGGAGTTATGGGAAAAGGAGCACATGCTCTTGCTAGCACATCTAAGGGCCCAAAATTTTCATCGCAAAATGGAAATAGAAAAGGGGTACCAAAGGTGGTAGAGCGAGGAAATAGTGGGAGTAATGGGAGCAGAACATGGTTGCCACGGAGGCAGAAGAATCGAAGGAGAAGGCGAGTGCTTCAAGTGCAGTGGGCGGGCATTGGAAGGCCAAGTGCCCTATGCTCGAGGCTCAGTGCCGTTTGCTTTAGTGGCGGAAACATGTTTAGCGACTTGTTCTACCCATTCTTGGGTAGTAGATCTGGTATGGCTGATCATGTTGTTACACCTTGGGGGTTCTGCGGACAAGGAGGCTGTTTGATGGCGAGATAACGATCTCCATGGGCATGGCGAAAGTCGAAGGCTGTTGCAGTTGGAGATGTTCTTTATGTTTTGGGACAACAGTTTTAGTTTTGAAAGGCGTTTTATATGTGCGGATTTTCGGTGGAACCTTGTTCTGTTTGAAATTATTTACTCATGGATATTACATTATTTTTGATAGTGGTGTTTCTATCATAAGAAATAGCGAAGTTATACGTGTTGGCACCTTATATAATTAAGCTTTATACTATTTACGCAAAACATAATACCTATAACTATGTTGCATCTTCATCAAACCCTAAAAGAAAGTTTTCTTAGCAAGATGACTCTACTTTTCTCTGGCATCTTAGATTAGGTCACATCAATCTAAATAGGATCAGGCGGCTAAGAATGGGCGTTGGGGAATCTCACGGTTACTCCGTTCCCGATCTGCGAATCTGTATAGAAGGAAGATGTCGACCGGACCCTTAAGCGAAGGGTTATAGAGCAAAGAAATGTTGGAGTTAGTCCATTCGACCTATGTGGACGATGTCCACACAAGCTCGTGGAGAATGCAGTATTTTGTCACTTTCATTGTGATTACTCGAGAATGCGGATACATATACAACTTCGCGCAAGTCACGAATGCTTTGAGAAATTCAAAGAGTTTAAGGCGGAAGTGGAGGCGAAGCTAGGTAAAAGTATCAAATCGCTTTGCGTTCGATCGCGGTGGCGAATACCTCGATAACGAGTTTATGGACTATCTAGTGAAGTGTGGGATTACGTCGGCGCACTTCAAGACACACCACTGACAAAATGGTGTGTCGGAGGCGAAGAAATAGGACTCTTTTGGAAATGGTTAGATCTATGATGAGTTATGCTACATTGCCTATTTCGTTACGGGGATATGCCTTAGAGGCGGGCATACTTGCTAAATCTAGTACCGTCAAGTCGATCGAAAAGACCCGCTTCGAGTTGTGGTTTGGCGCAAGCCGGTTTAAGCCACATAAGGATATGGGCGATCCGACTGCGTCTTTGAACAAGAAAGGCGACAAGTTGGAGGCTAGATCCGGCCGCAAGGCTGTTTATTGGCTATCTAGAGGAGCGAAGGTGGTTTATTCTATAGTCTAAGGATCGGAAGGTCATTATTAGCACTAATGCCCGATTCTTAGAAGGATTATATGAAAATCATAAGTCCAAGTTGAAATCATTCTTGAGAATTAGAAGATGATCGTATTCCACCACCGATTAGGCGAAAGTGCGAGATGTCGAGTCAGTGGGAGGATCGACACGGATACTTCAAGAAATTGAAGTAGGTGGGAGTTCATTGGAGATACCGGCCGTACAAGTGGTACCTACACAGCAAGTTGTGCAAGTTAGAGAACCACAAGTATCTGCGCACCGTTGCCATTGTGCTGTAGAACCTCGTCGTAGTGGGAGGTTGTTCGTCGACCCGGCGATTTATGTTCGATGGGTGAATCTTGGTTTAGTCAGTGAGCGAACATGCGATAATCGACCCATGGACATACTGAGGAAGCGTCTGAGATATTGATGCAAGATCATGGCACGCTATGGACTTAGAAATGGAGTCCATAACGGCTATGGATGTATATGAAAGACACCTCTACCGGATGGCAAGGAAGCCGTAGGTAGTAAGTGGATATCTGAGAGGAAGAGATTCCGATGGAGGTTTGACTTTTAAAGCCGGGCTTGTGGCGAAAGGGTACCCTCAGTTGAGGGCATCGATTTCGATGAGACCTTTTACGCTGTAGCAATCTCAAGTCCATCGAATTCTTACGGCCATAGCGACCACTTGAACCTAGAGGTTTGGCAAATGGATGTTAAAACCGCTTTTCTAAGCGGTTACCTTGAGGAAGGTAGAGACATTTATATCGACAACACGAAGGTTATGTGGTAAAGGGTGAAGAGCATCTAGTATGGAAGCTTAAGAAGTCCATTTATGGACTTAGCGAACCTCCGATCATGGAACTTCGCTTTGATGAGGTAGTAAAGTCTATGGATTTACCCGGTTGCCTAGCGAGAGTTGTGTGTATCGGTTAGATGTCAGCGGTGATGTGGTATTTCTTGCACTTTATGTAGATGACATCCTTCTAGTTGGCAACAACGTGAAAGCGTTATCGAGATGTAAAGAGTTGGCTATCCGATCGGTTTCAAATGAAGACTTAGGAGATGCGTACATTCTTGGGATCAAGGTTTTGAGATCGCAAGAAGAAAATATTGAGCTTATCTCGGGCGTCTTACATTGATCTTGTGATTACTCGTTTTAGTATGCGGACCGCCGAGAAAGGATTGCTACCTTTCGGACATGGCGTTCCTTTATCTAAAGCGATCACCTATATTTGCAAATGAGATAGAGAAATGAGACAAGTTCCTTGCGCTTCGCCGTAGGAAGTCTCATGTCTGTAATCTTATCTGCGAGGCCGATATACGCTGTCACGGTAGGCATAGTAGCTGAATATCGATCTAACCTGGACAAGCTCATTGAACTGCGATAAAGCATATACTCAAGTACACGAAAGGACTCGAGATTATAGGCTGGTTTACCATGCGAGATAGTCTAATGCCTTTGGGTTATCTGACTCGGTTTCAAGGCGACCGTGATGAGAAAAAGTCGACCTCGGGCTATGTGTTTACCTTGGGAGGTGGAGCCGTATCTGGCGGGTCTGGCGGCGATGCGTGCGGACTCTACCATGGAAGCGAATATGTTGCCGCCGGAGGCTTCTAAGGAGGCTGTATGGTTCGAGAACTACCTCGTGGATCTAGATGTGGTACTGGTTTGCCCAAAGTATCATAGTTTCTTGTGATAACTCGAGTGCGATGTGAAGCTTCGAAGGAACCACGGACCCTAAAGCGACCAAACACATAGAGAAAGTACCATGTCATCAGAAATCGTTAGGCGAGGTGGCGTCTGATTGAAAAGATTGATCTGACGGAAAATCTAGCGGATCCATTCACGAAGAGCACGCATAAAAGTCTACGATGGACACGTTAGAGGACTTGGATTGCGCTTGATGGCACACTTAGAAAAAACTTTTGTATAAGTGGGAGAAGCAAAGTGATGGTTGTTTGTAATAGCTAGTAGAAAGACACATTGTATACTAAAGTTTGCTTTAGTATAAGTGGGAGATTGTTGGATTTGTATCTTGAAAGCGGTTTGGTTGAGCTTGTATACAATGTTTCCATTACCACTATTACAATCTCTATCGGATTTGAATACTTGATTGCATATATCATGTCCCTTATCTCGTATATAAGTTAGATCATACGGTGTGTAGAAGATCACGAGTGCGTATGATTGGTCGAAGCAATGAGATATAAAAGTTTCCTGGTGAGGCGACTTAAGGGCGAGTTGTCGGTTTGAGGCTGCGGTATAGATAAAGTGACTTGACTTAGTTGCTTGTCTATCTTTGATGCGTCTACGGCGTATTGAAGGATCACGATGAGATGTGTTCTTCTTTACGACCGTCGTGAAGAACCGAGATCTCGGTGACTTACGATGATCTAAACCTCGATAAGGTATTAGGTGAGTATGAGTTCTTGACCATCACTTTGACTTGTTATGAGTGAGGGTTATATGTTCTAACCAGATTCTCGCGTCTTGGGTGGTGGCGATCTTGTATGTCACGCTAGTTATCATGTCAGTCACCGTATCCGTTTAGGATGATGGCGTCCCTTAAGGAGCTCAAAGGTTTATTGTACTAAACCTGCGGTTGAGTTAGCTCAAGTACAATAATAAGGTTGAGTGGTACTACTTAAGAAATGAAGTTTGTGTCGTTTTAAGCGATCGATTGCTAGAAATGATTAATGGACGTTCGATATCTTAAATCTGGGGATTCGTAATGTCTAAGTGCAAGCCGACTCAACCCGGTAATAAAGGGTAAGTCGACATTCTTTCTCTAGTGGCATGATCGAATGTTTATAAATTAATTTATGTTACAGGTGAACATAAGATAATTAATTTATTTGAGGCCCATCTTTAATCCTTGCATTTGATCACTGGTGGCCCGTCCGGGCCCGTAACCTTTGTGGAAATCGGCCTATATCTCTCAAAGTAAGATTTTATTCTCTTTATCCCACAAGGATATTATTATATTTATGGTATATGCATAGATCCTTTCCATATAAGATTATGGTAATAATCACGAGAGTATGGAAATAATCACGAAAGTATGGAAATAATCCTAAGATTATGGTAATATTCCATATAGGATTATGGTAATTTCCATATAGGATTATGGTAATTTCCATATGGGATTAAGGTAGTGCATTATAAATATAAGGTATGAGATAAAGTCTAGGTTAATGCTCACATATTGAGAACAAGATTTTCGGCTATCTCGTATAGCTTGAGAGAAAATTTTCGAGGGTATTATAGAAGAGCTCGGGTGATTTTCGGTGTATTCTCCATAGATCGTCCTCACTCGGCGTTGGAGATTGGGCAGCAGGGATACAGATCCGGAAGGTCAAGCACGAGTCCGATCCATTCGATCCATTCATCTCGTTCCATCGACCTCTTGGATCGAAGGTAAACACGTGAAAACCCTACGTGTTGCGATTTATTTATATAGGCGCGTACTGGGTTTATAATCAATGTATGGTGAATTAAACACCAAGATACATCCTCGGGCGAGGGTTAACATTCGTTTTCCCTCTGAAGGTTGGCTCCAATCGGGTGAGACTAAGGCGAGTCGAGATTAAAGCTTGCTTTAATTTTTCAAGCGATCTGAGCACTTAGTGGTGAACACGAACTTGGTGTCCTTCTCTAGCAATCCACACAGCGGCTTTGTGATCGTGGAGAAGTCCTTGATGAATCTTCTATAAAAACCAGTATGCCCGAGAAAACTCCTCACTAATTTGACATTTATGGGAGAAGACAGTTTCTCGATTGCAACAATCTCCGCTCTATCCATTTCCAAGCCCTTTGCAGAAACTTTGTGGCCAAGTACCACACCCTCCTTAACCATGAAATGGCACTTCTCCCAATTGCGCACTAGATTCGTCTCCTTACATCTGTGTAGCACTTGGGACAGATTGTGAGGACAATGGTCAAAAGAAGAGCCAAAAACGAAAAAGTCGTCCATGAACACCTCCATAATATTTTCTATCAAGCCATGGAAGATGGACATCATACATCTTTGAAAAAGTGGCTGGAGCATTGCACAATCCAAACGATATTCTCCTATTGGTAAAGACTCCATATGGACATGTGAACTCCGTCTTGTCTTTGGTCATGCAGGGTGATGGCAATCGATTATACCGAATATCCATCAGCAATAGAATCCATACCGCTTGTCATCCAACATCTTATCAATGAAGGGCGAGGAAAATGGTCTTTCCTCGTGGCTGCATTCAGAGTACGGTAGTCAATGCATACTCGACATCCCGTCACAAGTCTTGTTGCTACAAGCTCGTTCTTCTAATCTCTAATCACAGTGACACCCTTTCTTGGATACCACTTGAGTGGGGCTCGCCCACTCCTTTGTCCAGAGATAGCATATATCATACTGCGTCAATAGCTTGAACTTCCTTCCTCATGACCTCTTGCATTGCGGATTCGAGGCGACATTGAGGTTGCACCTTTAGTTTGTACTCGTTCTCTAACGGGATCCGATGCATACAAATCGAAGGGTGACCCATGATATCGAGAGATAGTCTACCCTGATCGCGAGACTTGTCTTGTTTGACCACGATCATCAACTTCTTTGACTCTTCCTCTATCAGATCTGAAGAAACTATAACGGACACGTCTCGTCTTCGCTGAAAGGCATACTGAAGGTGGTAAGGCAATTCTTTCAACTCCACCTTTGGTGTGTGCTCTTCTGTCGTCACCACACCATCCTCTCCTCCAATCGACTTCCTCACGTCTAGATAAGGCACTGACTCCTCGGAGAGGGCCTTTACTTCTTTGATGGCTTCAAGATACTCTAAAATCTCATTACGTCTCGCCGAGTGCGAAGATGAGAAAATTGAGTTCTGCATACAAAACTCCACGGATCGATGAATATAAGTGAGTGGGCGGTTGCTCTATAACTCGATATTAGTCCATCATCTTCTCTTGAGTTGCTTCATAGCATCACAAATAGAGATTTTCATCTCCTCGTCGTTGATCTGAAGGTGAGATCTCCATCACTGCGTCGATAAATGCTCTTCCGGTAGCTAAACGGTCTCCCAAGAATAAGAGGTGTGTTCCCATTCTACGGCATGTCGAGAACTACGAAGTCGACTAGAAAGATGAAGTCTCTAACTTTGGCGAACACGTCTTCCACTATCCACTTTCGGATAAGTTATTGATGTATACGCCATACGGAGAGCAATGGTTGTTGGCTTGATCTCCCCGATCTCGATCTATTGAATATGGACAACGGCATCAAGTTGATGCTTGCCCACCATCGCACAACACTTTGGAGAAGATGCGCTCCGATGACACACGCTATTGAAAATTGCTGGATCATACGCTTGGGCATCAACTTCTTTTGGTTTACAACACTACACTCTTGAGACAAATTGATAGTCTCATACTTTCCAAACTTTTCTTATTAGTACATCATCCTTTAGAAATTACATATCCGGCATGTCTCTGAGTGCATCAAGTAATGGAATGTTGATGTGCACCTTACGAAACATCTCCATAAATCGAATTGACTTCTCGTCATACTTTAGCTTGGCTAGTCGACTCGAGCGGGACGGAGGTGTAAGTTAGGTGAATCTTCCTACAGTGCGCCTCGCGGCCACCCTCGAGATCACTAGGGTGGTGGTTGGGCACCAATGCATCTGCTTTCTTTCGCGGCACGGCTGGCGGTCGCTGGCTCTTCGTCATAGCTCTGGGACATTTTCTCACGGCCGACTTAGGTCACTAGGTGGTCGCTAGCTTCTCGGGAAAACGTTTTGCCTCTTTCCTCGTGACCGGGCTAGCTGTCGCTAGCTCGATCGCGAGCTCCTCATCGTTCAGCGCACGTCTTTCTTCTAAGCTGGATGGCATTACAATGATTTTTAGGGTTCACCTCCGTATTACTCGAAAATTGGCCCGACTTGTGTTGCCCATTCTGCTGTGCGGCTATTTGACTAATTTGGTTCTCCATCATCTTCATATGTTTCCCCATAGCCGTCACACTGGACTCCAGGTGAGTCATCTTCTGCTCGGTGTTGCTTATAAACTAGTTCTGCTGCATCGCCAATTGTTGGTTGCTCACAACCAACTGCTGCATCATATCTTCCAAGCTCTGCTTCTTCGTCTCTTGAATCATTCCATTCAGCACTGAGAAGCCTGGCGGAGGTTGTTGGGGTTAGCATACGAAAAATTCGGATGATTTCTGTTGTTCGGGTTGTATGCCGGATTTATCCCGGGGCGGTTCCTCGATTGATATAATTCGTCCCGTCTCTATTATATCGACTCTGTGATGATCGAGCCATCCTTTGCTTTCCTCTCCTTCTCGGCCGACTCTTGGAAGGTGAACTTTTCCATGAGATCATCGTGCTTAGAGTCGGCCTCGGTGGTGCCTTAACCATAGGTGTCCTCTCTATAGGCCATTGATAGGCATTGGCGACCATCTCTTCTAAAATCCTGCTGGCATCCTCGACTCGTCGATTCAACAAGCATCCTCCTGCCGATGCATCCACAATGCTCCTCGTGTGAGGTGTCAGTCCACTATAGAACTGCGTGATCTGTTGCTCTCTAGAGAATCCATGTTGAGGGAATTTTCTTAGTAAGCCTCTGAATCTCTCCCATGATTCGAACAAAGATTCATCTCCCAATTGGGAGAAGTGAGAAATCTCGGCTATAATCTTCTGTGCTTTAGCCGGCGGAAAGTATTTTGAAAGAAACTTGGCAAAGCTTACAACTATTGATTCCAATTCGATCCGGGCTCTTAAACCAATCCTTCTTTGGTTGCGAGAGAAAATCTGAACATGCGCATCGGATCGTATCTTATGGCACCCATTTTGCTTGATGGTGTCACATATATCCATGTATGTCTCTAGATGGGCATTCGGATCTTACATTATTCCTCCAGGCTGCTCTCCTTGTACCATCTTTGATCGGGGCCGACTTGACTCAAAATTGTTTGCATTCACACGGGCCCCGTCCACTTCCTTGGAGGCCCTCGGTTGGTGGTCGGTACATATAATTCAACGGTCTCATCTCTACCGCGAGGATGAGGAGTCCCATGTTAAGTCATCAGTGCTGCGTCTCGATAAACTACGCGGAAGACATGCGGCATGATCGGGAGGTACACCCGTTGTTACGATTATTTGCCATCTCTTGCGCTTTCTCGTCTCCTTCTCCTTTGGGTAATTTCGATTTACGGATCTAAAGCGGCTCGGGAGGTCCACAGGACCTTGTGATGATAAACTACACGGAGAGAAATGGAGAAATTAGCTACAGCAAGTAAAACAAATAAAATAAAATTACAACTTGAATTAATAATTCCAAATCGTCAAGTTATTCTATATAATCTAAACAATCCCCGGCAACGGCGCCAAAATTTGATCACTATACTTTCTACCAAAATAAATGATAGTAAAAACAACAAGTATTATATCGTATCCACGAGGTGATATTCGAAAACACAGTGAATAATTAACAAATAATCTTTACTTATTATCCATGCAACAGATATCATGAGAGATGATTATAGAACTAGGCACAAATAAAATAAGAATAAACTCAGATATAAAAGACTGGCCCTAGGGATGTATTTAACCTATCCAGATTCACACAATTCACCTATTAATCTATTTACCAATTTAATCCAGTCAAAGATGAAAGATTACATAAGTAACCATCAATTTCAGTTACGACAATTGTGGATGTAGATTACTAATTCACCTATTACTGTTACGTCTCAAGGTGGAAACTAGTAAGTCCAAAAAGCTCACAAAGAATATTCTTCCTACAGATGTTCATATCTCAGTTACGACTCAATGCTTACCCGTATTGTGCATTCAAGATCGATTGACAACTAAAACTGTTAAGTATTTAATTGGCAACTAGATATGCATTAAAGTTGATCAGAAATTAACACATAGGATCAAGTTCCATGAATCACAAATCTATGACTGAAGACAAAGCAGTATCAACAGATAAATCATACGAATCTAGTCAGACATACAAATCCTAGGATCAATACGGAATTAGCTACTCATAATTAAAATAATAAAGCAATGATTAAATAAATATAACATGAACTGAAATAGATAAATAAAACCGTAGAATTCCACGATGGACAATTGTAGCAACTTGAATCCGTAAATAAATCTGAAACTTGCAGGAATCTAAAGTCTGGGATGTAAATAATCTAAAGCTATACTATAAAATTGAAGAACAAGAATGAAAAATATGAAAAACTAGGCCAAAAACGTGCTGGAAAGAGTTGGGAGAAGATGGGGGCAAAAGGATGGTTTGGGATATATATAGCTGATGGGCTGAAGCCCTAATTCACGCCAGGCCGCAGAGCCTAGCGGCCGGGGTAGCGGTCACTAACTCGGCCGCTAGCTTTGCGGCAGAAGCTTTTCGCGCTGTTCTTGCGGCCACCCTCGCCATCGCTAGGGTGGTCGCGACTCCGATCTTGAGATCTTGTGACTTCAACTGTTTCGCTCCGTTCTCTCGCATCCGAACTTCAAATTGCGATCCGTTTGCACCTATGGACTCCTATTGAGATACTCTTTAACATTGTAAAATTTTCACATCCATAATTGCCATATCCATTTCATCATCTTTGGGTACTTCTTTGTCTTGTGCATCAATTATCACTTGAAAAGCCTACAAAACACCAAAGAGGAACCCCAAGAGCAGTATCTTCTCAAAATGGCTAAAAGCATAATATCAACTATCTAAACACACTTAAACTGATCTAAATTCATCATAATATATCATTATTAAACTAGCAAAAGTCGTTTATCACCCCAAACTTAAACCATTGTTTGTCCCCAAACAAAAGCAGAACAAGCGAAAGACAACCAAAAGGCGGGAATGAGTCGAGCGACAACGACAATAACCTCGAGCAATGAGCAACAAAAGATTCATATCAAATGAATCAAATCACAACATCTTCGTTAAACTCCACATATCATAATAATCATAAGCAAGCCTTCTCAAACACAGAATCCCACGACATGGATAAATATATATATAAACTCTCGAACACTCGAGTATATCAAGGAGGATGTGTATAATCTCAATGTTTAAAACACACGGAATCTACCATATGCTTACAAATCGTCTAATTCTCCATTGCTCAAATATGTGCTCAATAACTAAGATCAAAAGGTCTTATAAAGGTTATAATGTAGGCTCTTTGGTAAGGTAGGATATATTTAGGTTAAGTGACTTAAAATCCCATAATGAAAAAACGATAAGCATCGTAAGACACAAATCCCAAAACATTAATACTTGATTCAAATCTCCACAAAAAAGCCATTTTTCTATAGAACATCAAGCTTATCATATAAGTGATATACTAAATCTCAAGCACTAGCTACTTACCCATTTATGTTATTTTCACATACTTGTGTCAACTTCTTCTTTTCTTTTTTCTTTTTTATTTGAACTTATATGGGTAAGCAACTATTTTTGATTATCACTTTTCATCATCTATTTTCTTTTCTTTTCTTTCTTTTCTCAACCCTCAATTCAAGCGACGAATCTACACTATGAACTCATTGACCCATGGCTTCTGTAAAAGAATAAGGTGAGGCTCAAATGGGCTCGTCAAATGATTGATGATTAACAAGTTAGTGTTTGGATAGTATATATGCTAAGAAAAGAATGCTAATATTATCTCCTAATTCTTAAGCACATCAATGCAACCTCGAAAAGATCGAGAAACACATGCTATTTCATACTATTCACACGAGAAAAATAAAATGAAAAGATATGATAGTCAGCTTAAGTCTCATAGGTTTGAACATGTGATTGTGTTTTCAAAGGCTTAATACTCACAATAATCATAACATGTATTAGTCTCACAAAATTAGTTGCTATCAAATTTTCTAATAAAAACAATTCTCATCATTGGTGCTCGTCATTCAACTCGACCCCAAGCAGGACACAAAACAAGCATGAAAAACAAAACAAAAGCGACAAAATATAAGCAAAACAAAAGCAAAAGCAAAAGCAAGAGCAAAAAGCAAAACAAAACAAAAGATTGGGTTACCTCTAACAAATTAGCAATTTAACGTCTTTAGCTGAACCATTTCATACCTCGATCAATCGGCGTTTTGTGATTGATCTCTTCCCAAACCTATGTTTGCTCCTATACTTAGCATTCACTTGTAGACCACCATGAGTGTGAAAGTGGCCTCCCCAAAACTTGAATGAATCACTCGAGATTCCATACCGAGTCCACCTCTTCTTTGTAGCATGCTCGTCAAATGGTCGATTGACATCCAAGCTCGAGATTGGGCTAGCTGTAGCAGTGGTGATGGAATAACAATTCTCATGCTTTTGGCTATCGTGTTCCTTGATGGCATCATATATTGAAATTTTCAGCTCCTC
The DNA here is from genome assembly GCA_036937905.1 of Salvia rosmarinus. Classification (NCBI taxonomy): domain Eukaryota; kingdom Viridiplantae; phylum Streptophyta; class Magnoliopsida; order Lamiales; family Lamiaceae; genus Salvia; species Salvia rosmarinus. Next base: position 55,468,171 of record CM072819.1, read on the forward strand.
ATCATTGACACGAAAAGTGAGATCACCTTCCCTTGCACGTCAATTAAAAGCACGACTAGTGGCTAGAAAAGGCCTACCAAGATTAGTGGTTGATTCTTGAATTCGGTATGTCTAAAATAACAAAATCGTGAGAAAAGACAAAGTGCAATTCTTACCAACACATCTTCAACTATTCCCTTAGCATATGAGACTGACTTGTCAGCCATCATCAATGAAATTTTAGTTGACTTCATTTTCCCCAGCTCCAAGCGATTGAACACAGATAAGGGCATCAGATTGATGCTCGCTCCCAAATCACACAACACGTTGGGGAATATATGTTCAGCAATCTCGCACTCCAATGTGAATCTCCCTGGATCCTTCTATTTTAGTGGCGACTTCATTGTAATATCGCTTCATTCTTGAAGGTTAATTTTTCAAATTTCCTAACTTCTTCTTGTTATGCTTGCGTCGCTTGAGAATTTGACATACCGGCATGTTTTGGATCGCTTCAAAGAAGTATGTTGATGTTAACTTACGGAACATCTTTTTGAATCGGAAAACTCCTCGTCTATTTAGCTAGGCGACTTGGGAAAGGGACGGAGGGTGTAAGTTGGAAGAATCTTTACAGTCACCTCGCGACCACCCTCGCGATCGTTAGGGTGGTGGCGCTCCTGCGTACTCGTCTCTGTCATGCCTCACGGCCAGCCTAGCGGTCGCTAGGTCGGTCGCTAGTTTCTCTCCAGAACTTTATGTACTCGTCACCGCGGTGGCTGGCGTTACGCTAGGTCGGTCGCTGAACCTGCATAAAACCTTCTCCCGGTCGCTAGCTCGCATGCATTTGCGGTTTGACCTCTTCTCGGCTCTTACGGCCCGATGCCTCTTCCATATCATCATTTTCTCGTTTGGATGGTTACGATATGTTGTTCAAACTTCTCAAATAGATGGCATTGCGATTTATCGGGTTTACCTCGTAGTGCTAGGAAATTGGCCCGACTTTTTGTTGTGCGTTACGTAGATGCGACTATTTGGCTAATCTAGTTCTCCATTATCTTCAAATGCTTGCCCATAGCTGCTACGGTGGATTCCAGATGCGTAATCCTCTGACCAGTAGTACTAATGAATGAATTCTGCTGAGTTACCAATTGTTGGTTACTTGCGACCAACTGTTGCATCATCTCTTCAAGGCTCGGCTTTTTAGGTTCCATGATCATCCCATCATTATGACAAAACCGGATGGTGGTTCTTTGAGCATTACAGCGATATTTGCATAGGAAAAATTAAGGTGATTCCTATTCTTTGGGATGATATGCTTGATTCGCTCTGATTTCCTTAGAATTGATTTCTTTGGTTCACAAAGTGAGCCTCTTCTATGTTACGTGCCGTGGCAGCAGGTCATCGCCTTTCCTTTCCTCTCGTCTTCACTTACTTACCCGTCGTTAGAGGTACCAAGACACGCCAAGATACATTTATAATCTCCTCCAACTTGAACATATAGTTCGATATGGCAAGTTAAGGGTCGAACCCAAGAGAGCTGGTTGTGTTGTTACCGAGTTGTCACAGCTTGAGTAGGAGGTTGCCCAGAGGGCAAGGTGTCACCAGTCGACGGTCTCAAGAGAGAAATGTACCGAGAGATAGATCTTGAGCGTAATGTAAAACGAAACTTAAACACAAGGTAAAGAGATTAAATAACAAGTAGTTGGGCCAAGGGTTCCGTGACGCTGAGATATCGGTCAAGACGCCGGTCATAGGTTCAAGGATTTTCACCATGAGTGTATGTCGTGGTTAAAGGTACCAAGGGTAGATGCCCTTTAGGTTGTCACGCACACTGTGCCCCCACCCCAGCCTGTCTGTAGATTTTAGGACTAACACAGAGGCCCCCGCTTGCCCTCTGCCAAGACGGTCTCCAAGATGGTTCGTCCGCCCCAACAGCCTTTACTCACTAGACAACCCAACTAGCCACACCGGTCCAAGGAGTGGCTCGCAGCCTTTGCCCAAGGCCGACGGCCACAATCACCCACTCCACCAAGACTTCCCGGACAAAGAGACACTGATGTCTTACTCCGCTATTGCTTGTAGCTACCCCCCCCCAAGGCTACCGCCGAGTTAACGCCAAGGAAAGGAATAACATGTGTATAAAGGCCAGAGCTCGGAACACCCACTCAAGGTTCTAAGGACATTTAGACCTCACGACTTGTATGACCTCGACTCAACGTGCTTCACCCCGAGCCCAACCAAACCGACTACTCACACATAATCGACATAAACATAAAAGCAATAAACAAGAACATAATCGAAACCATACTTGAATAGAAAATCAAACGAATCAAAAGCATTCTCTGCCAAGCAGTTGCTCAAGCAGAGGTAACCAAATACATAATATAAATTGTTTGCCTGTAGGACTTGTTTCTTCCTCACCAATCGCTCATGAAATGCAAGAGAAATAAAAGAGAGAAGTTGAGAGAGATTTTGACGATGCTCTCCACTCCACCGAATGTGTGTTCAATGTGTAAGTGAATCAATGTGTGGAGTTGGAATTGTGTTGGGAGCCTAAGTGTAAACTCCCTTTGCTTGGTCACGCGCGATCTCGAGGTGGCAGGTGGTGAGGTCAGCAGCTGGCTCGGGCTCGACCCCGACAAGAGCTCCTCCGCTTTCACCGCAGTGTTTGTCTCATCTCGCAGCGCCGCAGTCGACCTTTCCTTTACGGCAAAAATCAAGCAAGCAGCAGAGAGACCTTGCCTGTAATCTTTCCTTTGCGCAAGTTCCGCTGAGATCTCGCTCCGCCCCCACCGCATCCCGACTTTACCCTCCGTCCACCGCATCACCCTCGCCCTTTCACCCTCTTCCTCGTCTCGACACCTTCTCGCTTCACGCCACCGCTGATCGTGCTCAGCCCCATGCGGCACAATGTCTTGGCAAGATGTCGAATGTCTTGCCAAGGTAGTCTTCGGATTTTACCTCTCATGGAAGGTGGCCCGATCTTGCCCAAAGTCCACCCCAACCCGCAATATCCCAAAGCGTGTCCTCCCGCACACAAACACACGCAAAGAACACACACAAAATGCACTCTTTCTAGGCAAGGACTACCCCAAAAGAGACGAAAACGGGCTCGCCACACTCACACACTTGAACCACGATTGTCCTCAAGCGCAAGCATTCCTTGCCCAAAAGAAAACAAACACACAAACAACACACGCAAAGACCAAAGAAGGATAAGATGATAACATAACAAAGATAATCCGCATAGGCGATTAATACAAACTATGCATCAAGGTTAGTCAAGATCGGGCAAAGCAAGTTTGTGGGAATTCCTCTCAAGCACTCAAACTCTCGTGTTTAGGGTTTTCACGCCGCTGATGACTTGATCAAGGAAATGCCATAGCTTGCTCGCCGCCTACTATCTCTCGCCTCTATACCTTGGTCAAAGTTCTCTATCCTTAGGTCTTTAGGTTGTATTGAGTGGCTTCGCGAGTTGGAAGTATTTAATCTTGGGTAAGGTTGTCTCGACTTAGGTCTTGGGCATAATGTTTTCCCATTTCCTGGCAAGATACTTACGGCCCGAGCACACTTTATATTTTTGGGGAACTTTTTTTTTTTTATATTTTTAAACTTTGTTCCCCCCACCCTTTTTCTTTTCTTTTCTACACATTTTGAATTTAAACTCATTATGCCGGCCGAAGGCCAAGGCATCTAATGTTGTGTTTTGCCCAGAATGATACCCAAGACATATATATCCCTCCCCTATTCTTCTTCTCTCAATCCCCAGGTCAGGGAAGAGCACAAGATAATTTAAAAGAAAACGAACAGCTCAAAGGGGCTAGCAAAGGACATATATATCTGGGTTTATTTTCATTGTTGACCATGGCTATGAAAAGAAAGCCTAAATCATCTAGAGCACTGCACTCTATAGCAGCTTGGCTTTGATCAAGACAAAGAAAAGTTCTAGCACAACCAAGTCAAGCATCCGAATATCACATGTAATAGAATTCATGCTTGCAATGATTTAGCATATACAGGCTCAATTTCTCACAGGTGTGCATGCTATGCCCCTTTTCCGTCATACTAACCTTATTGATACAAGCTAAACATGTATTACAAAGCCTATGCCAAGATCATAACTATCATGCTCATCTCAACATGCTGGTCAACACACACAACAACAACAAAAAACAGGGGGCCATCCACACTCACACACTTTGCTCGTGGCAAAGTGTTAGACTGAGTATGGTCCCTAAAACATAAACACGCAAACACACAACAAACAAACAAAACAAAAGAAAAAAACAAAAACAAGAAAACAAAACACAAAACAAAAAGAAAAAAAAAAAGGAGGAAAGCTTAGGGATGCAGCTGGTACCGAATCCTTGGTGGGCAAAGAATGCGAGTCGGGCGGTCCGATTTCACCAAGGTCTCTCAGATTCGACGAGGGCGGCTTGAGTATCTCCTGGGGTGCTCCGTGTTGTTGAAGGTCCCGCCTCGCTTTAGCCTTTGAGCGGCCGGCTTGGCAACGGGCTTCTCAAGCTCTTGCCGGATGGTAAGCTTGCCGCCCTCGCCCTCTACAATCCCGAGCATCTTCTTCAAGACTTTCAGTCGAAAGTGTCCTCTCTCGGGGTCATGGCAAAGTCGGGCCAAGCAGCCTGCTCTCCTTGGCAAAGTTAGTCGGCAAGTGGCACAAGGAGAGCCTCTCACGCCCCCGCCCATTATGCTCTTCATATGCGAGATTGCAAGGACGCAAAGTTGAGCCTCATCCTTTCGCATTGCCTGTAGGATGAACAACTCGCGCTTCGACATGGTTGTACCGCTATCCTTCTTGCCAAAGAGATTATAGGAGAGGATCCGTGGCATACTTGCATGGCCGGGTCCTCGAGGGTGTCCCTCAAGGCCACACGACTGAACTGTGCGCCATCCTTTCCGATTAGTTTTCACCGATGCCCGACCACTTTCCGTCAAGAAATTGGGTACCACCTGCCGCCCCCGTAGCCGGCTCCCTTTGCTTCCATCAATGTCACCATGTTGAGAGCTTGGTTGAGCTCATCAACCAGAACTCTTCGCTCCCCGAGAAGAGTGAATCAGATACCCACCGGCACCCCTTTGTCATGATCTATGTCAAGATCCCCGTATGAAACTCCTTCACCATCGGCGCGTACACCGTGGTATCCCATTCGAGAAACTTCCCCCATCCTATTCCCTTAAACAACCTCTCGACCTCCTCCTTGACTCCCAGTTGTTCGAGGAGTGCAGATTCCAGCCGCTTTGGCACAACCATCTCCTTGGTTTTGACGAGCTCCTTGGTGTTCACCGTAGGACTTCCTCGCTTCGACGAACGCGTCGCCATCTTTGCCTTCTTCGCCGGCCGCTCTCCGTGAGGAAGACGCCTTCTTCCTCGATCTCTTCCGCCGGGTCGCCCTTCGCCCTGCCTTCTCCGAGAGCATCGCCGAGCTCCCTCCTCGAAACCTCCTTCTCCTCCAAGACTTTGTTTCGTGCCGCTGCACCCTGTGTGAGAGGGGTCGGCGCGCCTTCTTTGATGAGGAGGCGGTAGGAGTCTCCTTCACTTTTTCTTTTCCGTGGAGGGGTGACTTCCTTTTTTCTCCGCGCCTTCTCCGTGCCTTCTCCGTGTGTTCTCGCTGGTCGCTTCTTCTTCCTCGGCCCACCTCCACGTGAATGTCGGAGCGGGCGCGCTTCCGCTCCTTCGCGAACTCAATGAGGAGCTCCGCCACCGGACGATGGACTCCCTTCGCGGCGGGCTCGCTGGTGTCTCGGCGGTGTCTTCTCCATTTTTATGCGACGAGCTACGCCTTTTTCGGGTTGGTTTGGAGTTTCTTCTTCGACGTGTGCACCATGGGTGGAGGGTTAGGTTTTTGTGCCGAGGTTTGGGAAGTTTTGGGTGTGGTTTGAATGTGGGAAGTGGGTAGCGAAATGAGGGGGGTAATAGAACGTGGTTGGGCGGTTATAGGGTAGTGGGTCGACATGATGGGACGCCTCTACGCCACCCAGAAATTCAAATGCCGCCTGCTTCCCGTGTTCTCGCCAAGGTTGTTGCCTTGCCACCGCAGCAGCCTCCTTTTCGCCTTATCTCGAGTTCCTTCGACTGCAGCTTAAGAAAATACGCCTCGAGGAAGAATCAATCCGCCAAGGAGCAAGTCAAAATAACGAGGGCGGGCTTCCCACTCACACACTTTGCCTGAGGCAAAGTGTTAAAAGTGGTCAAGACCACCCCCTTGACAAAAAATGGAATGAAATGTAAGCGATTAAAATCATACCCCACCGGGTTGCCTCCCGGAAGCGCTGTTGTTTAACGTCGTTAGCTCGACGTCTTCCTTGAGCTCAGGCATCTTGAGGATCCTCTTGAGGAACCTCGTGAGGCTCATCTTGCTCAGCGTCCCATTCTCCGAGCCTTCGGTCGTCCCCATGGTAGGTTTTAAGTCCGCCTGCTCACCTTGAACACTTTCTTGCCGCCCATGTCGCTTATCTCCACGGCCCGCTCGGATGTTGGGCGGCACGATGTAAGGTCCCACCCACTTGGTGGTCACTTGCCGAGGCATAGCGGAACCTATTTTGATAGAGTAGCACCATTTGCCCATTTTGAACTTCTTTTCCTTGATTAAAAGATCATGGGATCTTTGAGCCTATCCTCAGATATAGCGGCATTGTCATAAGCTTCGAGGCGAATCTCCTCGAGCTCAGATGTCAAGCTTGCGCTTCTCTCCCGCCTCATCCTACCAAAGTTGAGCTTATGGATTGCCCAAGACGCCTTGTGTTCCAAATGACCGGCAGTGACACATCTTGCCAAACACCATCCGTAAGGAGACATTCCAAATGGTGTTTTAAAGGCTGTCCCAGTATGCCCATAGTGCATCGTCGAGGTGAGTGCTCCACTCCTTCTTGCTCTCTCCCAAGGCCTTCCTCAAGATGGTCTTCACAATGCGGTTTGAGAGCTCACCGCCATGGCTTGAGGATGGTATGCGGTGGACATCCGTGATGCACCCCATACTTCGAGTAAGTCGCCAATGGTGGCATTGTAGAAGTGGGTGCCCGATCACCGATTATGGCTCTCGCACACCGAACCGGCTAAAGATGTTTGACTTGAGAAAATGGCTACGGTCCTTGCGTCCGCCTTGGCCGTGGCCTCGCTTCTACCCATTTTGACACGTAGTCCACCGCTAGGAGTATGTATTGGTTTCCTTAGAGTTTGGCAAGGGCCCATGAAATCCATGCCCCACATGTCGAATACTTCCACCGGCAAGATAGGTACCAAGGGCATCTCATTCCTCCTCGAGACATCGCCTCGCTGGCACTTATCGCATTCTCGCACTTCTCGTAGCTATCCTTAAAGATAGTGGGCCAAGAGAACCCACAATCAAGGATCTTCCTTGCCGCTCTCTTGTGCCCAAAATGTCCGCCGCACTCCTTCTCATGGCAAGGTGCTCAAGGATGCTTGTTTGCTCACCTTCCGAACACATCTCCTCAAGATCAAGTCCGAGCATTGCTTCCACAAGTATGGGTCATCCCATACGTATTGTCGACTCTCCTTCTCGAGTTTGTTCCTCCGTGTGTTGGCATCCCCACGGCAACACTGTCACGATGTAGTTCACCAAGTCGCTGCATACCACGGCTCCTGGTGTAGATCTCGAGTAGCTCCTCGTCCGAAATGTTGCTCGGATTGGATCTCCTTCATCCTTTCTCAAAATTCGCTCAAGTGGTCGGCCACTTGATTTTGAGATCCACTCTTGTCCTTGATCTCAACGCCGAACTCCCGGAGGAGGAGTATCCACCGATGATGAGCCTTGGCTTTGTGTCCTTCTTTGCCATGAGATATTTCAAGGCGGCGTGGTCGGTGTAAACCACCGCCTTGCTCCCAAAGAGGTAGGAGCGAAATTTCGAAGGCAAACACCACGGCAAGAAGCTCCTTCTCCGTGGTCGTAATTGATCCGTGGTCCCGTGAGGGTCTTCGATGCATAGTAGATGACGAAGCTCTTCTTGCCAATTTTTCGCCCAAGCACCGCGCCAACAACAGATCCACTAGCGCCGCACATCACCAAAGGGCATGCCCCATTCGGGTGGCCTTATGACGGGCGCCGTGACAAGGTGCTCCTTCAATATCCGAAGGCTTTACACGCGCCGTCGAACTCCCACGGTACATCGCTCGAGGAGGCGGTTCATTGGTTGTGCTATCTTGGCGAAGTCCTCGACAAACCGCCGATAGAATCCAACGTGGCCAAGGAATCCTCAAGTCGCTTGATGTTGGTGGGATAAGGCACTTGCTATTATCTCCACCTGGCTTTGTCTACCTCAATGCCCTTCTCGTAGATAACATGCCCAAGGACAATTCCCTCTCGACCATAAAGTGGCATTTCATAATTCAAAGACAAGATCCTTCTCCACGCACCTCTCGCAGTAACTAACTCAAGATGCTCTATACATTGGTTAAACGCCTTGCCATACACAAGAAAATCATCCATGAACACCTCAATGCATTGCTCAAGCAAATCGTAAAATATACTCATCATGCATCTTTGAAATGTCCCCTGAGCATCAGATAAACCAAATGGCATACGACGATATGCAAATGTGCCAAACGGGCAAGTGAATGTAGTCTTATCTCGATCTTCTAATGCCACACAAATTTGCATATAACCGTAGTAGCCGCCAAGGAAATGTAAATACCTATTCCCATGAGTCTCTCAAGCATCCGTCAATGAACGGCAAGGGAAGTGGTCCTTCCCGGTCACCTTGTTGAGCTTTCAGAATCAATGCAAACCTCCACCGTCTCGAGTCTCATCGCGACCGCCTCGCCTTCATTCTCGACCACCAGACGCCGGATTTTTTGGCACGACGTGGATCGGCCGACCCACCGGCCGTCCGAGATGTGGTAAATGAGGCCCAACTCAAGGAGTTTGAGTATCTCCACCTTGACAACTTCCTTCATCACCGGGTTGAGCTTCCTCCGGGGTCTCTCGACCGTATGGCTTCGCCCCGAGCAAGATGTAGTGTTGACAAACAAGAGGGTCGATGCCCTTGAGGTCGGTAAGGTCCACCGATGGCCTCCTTTGTACTTGCTCAAGACGGCCCTCGCTCTTCTTCTTCTTTGATCGCCACCGAGCTTATGATCACCGGCAACGCCTCGCCGACCCGAGGTAGATATACTTCAAGTGCTTCGGTCGGCGCTTGAGCTGTAGCTTGGGGGCTTTCTTCAAGGAAGGTTGCATCCTCTCCTTGTCATGCACTAGCGGTGATTGATAGCTTGGTTGATCGTCCCCACCTTGGTCGGCTTCTACCTCAAGCACTTCAGTTGCCTCGACCTCCTCCTTGTCGAGATACTCTAAATTTTCATGTGTCCTCGATGACTCTTTCAGACACGCCCTCGACCATCACGCTTGCGTAGTATCTCTCAACATCCTTCTCAGCGAGATCGACAAAGTCCACCATCTCGTGTCAATCGGAAATTGCTCGGCCTTGTAGATGTCAAAGGTGACCGCCTCCCAACGAATTTGCATGTGAGCTCCCCAGATCGCAATCGACAACGTTCGGGCCGCCTTGAGAACGGTTCGCCTAGCAAGATGAGTCGCTTCGTCCGGCACGCCCATATTTAGAACGAGAAATCGGCTGGGAAAATAAGGTCCTGCACCTGACGAGAACATCCTCAACGATCCTTCGGATAGACACTGACTTGTCTCGCCAATTGAATCTCAACACAAGATGGTCGGAGAGGTCCGAGTTTCAACTCTTGATAGATAGATAGGGGCATCACGTTGATTGATGCCCCGAGATCGAGCATAGCTTGGTCTATCCTCGTTGTCCCGATCACACAAGGTATATAGAACATCCCGGATCGGTACACTTGATTGGGAGGTCTCGCTTGAGCACGGCCGAGACGTTCTCCCCATTTGGAACTTAGCATCGTCCTGTACTGACTCTCTTGGTACACGCCTCTTGAGGAACTTGGCACACTCGGCATCGAGGTCAAAGCAAAGGATCAAAGGTATGTTGATCTCACCTTTTAAAGATCTTGATCATTTCGCTCATCTCTTCGGCTTCTTTGTTCCTTGCCAACCTCCCGGAAAGGAGGTCCGATCTGATCTCCGCCTTGTCTCGCTACCTGGGCAAGGGAGCCTTCACCCGGGTTCGGGTTCCTCGACCAAGTCCTCGACTTCCTCGGTTATGTCTTCTATCTCGACTGCCTCCTCGACCGGGCTCCTCCCCGCCGGCAAGTTCTTTCCGCCTCAAGTTGATTGCGCTGACGTGCATTGGGTCGATTTGCACTGAGCAGTGAAGTGTCCCTTGCTTTTGGTCGAGCTTTGATATCTCTTGCGCCAAGGTGTTCACCGGGTCAAGACCGATTGCAGGACTCCCTTGTCTCTGCTTTTGAACTTGTCGAGGTCTTGCACTATCCTTCCTTGGGTAGCTCCTCGATTGTGCACTATCTCGCTAAAGATGGCCGAGCTTGAGGTGGATTCGCCTGTGAGGTGCTTGATAGTGTGTGCCTCCGCACTCAAGTTCTCATGATTTTTCCATGGTGGGTTGTACGGGTCAAAGCGGGCTTCGACCTTGAGCGCTTCCTCCACCACCGCTGTCGACATGCCCAAAGGCATTCACTTCTTCTTCTTCACCACTTGTAGACACTCGTCCGTGTTGTGGTGGTGGCAAAGCAAAGTCGACACGCTGACATTCTTCTTGGCCATAGAGGGCCTCATCAGTCCATCATTTGTTTCATCATGGCCTTCATATCCTTCATGTCGGATCCGTCTCAAGTGGTAGCTGGTCGGGCATCGCTCGACCATTGCGCTGGCATCATCTCGAGACTCTTCACCAAGTCTCGCGAGTAGTTTGAATGCCTCACTGGGTTGTTTGTTGAGTATGGAACCTCCGCACGCAGCACTCACGAGCGCCTCCCGACTCCCTCAAGCCATTCACATAATATCGATCGATCTTGATCGAGATTTGGTGATTGGGACACTTTGCCAAGATGGATTTGAAACGACACCAATAGTCGACACCGCCTCGCCATTCCCCATCCGGAGGGAACTCATCCTTTCCTCACGCTTTGTATCCTTGAGACGGGATAGTATCTCTCAAGGAATTTCTCTGAGCCCCGCCCAAGTAGTGACACTACCCGTAGCAAAGTGTACACCACCTCGAGCACCGCCATGGAGAGTGAATGGAAAGGATATGAGTCTGATGTACTTTCTCGACTTCATCCAAGACACCTTATTGTGCTACACACCATTTCAAGTCCTGGAGATGGCGCTGGGGTCCTCTCCCCGCATATCAAGCTTGGCAAGATCTCGCATAAAAGAGTGCCTCAGCCCCCGCTTGTCCTCGATCTCGGCAAGGTGATGCCCAAGGGCTGAGACTATTGTTGTTCGGGAACATCATCTCCCAAGCGCCCGCCTCCCGGAGGTGGTGGGTTTTGTGGATTCCTCTCTCCATGTTGTCTCGCTTGCACGTGCCTCCTCAAGACGGGCGCTTCTCCTCGCCTGCCTCTTCTTCTCCGAATGGTTCTCTCAACTGGTCAACAGAGCTCTCCGTCCTCGCCCGCAAGGTTAGGTCGGAGCATGCAAAACCAAACAAAAATAAAAAGTGAATAACAACACTAGAATAGCGCAGCCCCCAAGAACGGCGCCTAACTGACGACGCCGGTTTACCCGTCGTTAGAGGTACCAAGACACGCCAAGATACATTTATAATCTCCTCCAACTTGAACACATAGTTCAGATATGGCAAGTTAAGGGTCGAACCCAAGAGAGCTGGTTGTGTTGTTACCGAGTTGTCACAGTTTGAGTAGGAGGTTGCCAGAGGGCAAGGTGTCGGGCCAGTCGACGGTCCCAAGAGAGATGTATCGAGAGATAGATCTTGAGCGTAATGTAAACCGAAACTTAAACACAAGGTAAAGAGATTAAATAACAAGTAGTTGGGCCAAGGGTTCCGCACGTTGAGATATTGGTCAAGACGTCGGTCATAGGTTCAAGGATTTTCACCATGAGTGTATGTCGTGGTTAAAGGTACCAAGGGTAGATGCCCTTTAGGTTGTCACGCACACTGTGCCCCCACCCCAGCCTGCCTGTAGATTTTAGGACTGGCACAGAGGCCCCCGCCTTGCCCCTTGCCAAGACGGTCTCCAAGATAGGTTCGTCCGCCCCAACAACTTTACTCACTAGACAGCCCAACTAGCCACAGCCGGTCCAAGGGAGTGGCTCGCAGCCCTTTGCCCAAGGCCGACGGCTACAATCACCCACTCCACCAAGACTTCCCGGACAAAGAGACACTGATGTCTTACTCCGCTATTGCTTGTAGCTACCCCTCCCCAAGGCTACCGCCGAGTTAACGCCAAGGAAAGGAATAACATGGGTATAAAGGCCTAGAGCTTTCGGAACACCCACTCAAGGTTCTAAGGACATTTAGACCTCACGACTTGTATGACCTTGACTCAACGTGCTTCACCCCGAGCCCAACCAAACCGACTACTCACGCATAATCGACATAAACATAAAAGCAATAAACAAGAACATAATCGAAACCATACTTGAATAGAAAATCAAACGTAAACGAAAAGCATTCTCTGCCAAGCAGTTGCTCAAGCAGAGGTAACCAAATACATAATATAAATTGTTTGCCCGTAGGACTTGTTTCTTCCTCACCAATCGCTCATGAAATGCAAGAGAAATAAAAGAGAGAAGTTGAGAGAGAATTTGGACGATGCTCTCCACTCCACCGAATGTGTGTTGTGAATTGTTGAATAATGTTGTGGAGTTGGAATTATGTTGGGAGCCTAAGTGTACTTCCCTTCGCTTGGTCAGCAGGCGATCTCGAGGCAGCAGGTGGTGAGGTCAGCAGCTTGGCTCGGGCTCTGGACCCCGACAAGAGCTCCTCCGCTTTCACCGCAGATTTGTCTCATTCCGGCACCGCAGTCGACCTTTCCTTTACGGCAAAAATCAAGCAGCGGCGAGAGAGACCTTGCCTGTAATCTTTCTTTTTGCGCGCAAGTCCGCCAGAGATCTGTCTGGCCCCCACCGCATCCCGACTTGACCCTCCGTCCCCCGATCACCTCGTCCTTTTCACCTCTCTTCCTCGTCTCGACACCTTCTCGGCTTCACATCACTCGCTGATCGTGCTCAGCCCCATGCGGCACAAATGTCTTGGCAAGATGTCGAATGTCTTGCCAAGGTAGTCTTCGGATTTTACCCTCTCATGGAAGGTGGCCCGATCTTGCCCAAGGTCCACCCCAACCCGCAATATCCCAAGCGTGTCCTCCCGCACACAAACACACGCAAAGAACACACACAAAATGCACTCTTTCTAGGGCAAGGACTACCCCAAAAGAGCACGAAAACGGGCTCATAGGTAAGTCGAGTATCGTATCCATCGGGATTATGTCTGAAAACATAGAAGCTAACTCGATAATCCTTCATCATTATCGAGTATGATTTGGTTTGGAAAGGTTTGAGACTTAAAATAATAAATTCAAAGCGAGAACAAGATAAAAACAAATAACGATAACAATAAAAACTCGAAGAGATAATTAGACTAAAGACTAACCACAGGGATGTATTAATCCTACCCATAGCGTAAATTTATCCTGCTTCCTATTAACCAATTTTAATCCAGCCAAGATGGAAGATCACATATGTAACCAACAATTTCAGTTACGACAATTGTGGTAGTGGATTACTAAGTTCCCTATTACATTCGTCTCAAGATGAAGATTAGCAACTCCAAAAAGATCATAAAGAATATGCTTCCTACGAATGTTCCTATCTCAGCTACGACTCAAGGCTTATCCGTATTGTGCATTCAAGATAGATTGACAATTATAATTGTTAAGAAATTATCATGGTAAACATGCTTTGATCGTTGGTCGAAATATCAAATCTGAGGAAGAAAGATAAACTTAAAATAAATTAATTATCTTATGTTCGAACGAGCGCTTGCTTGTAAAGAACTATTTGCGAAAGCTTTTGTGAATGGATTGACTAGCTTGACGCATGATGCAATCTTCTAAATAAACACGTCTCGTCTTAGTATAATTTCTTGTATGATTTGGTACTTTCTCTCGATGTGTTTAAATGCATTACGTGTTTGTGGTTGCTTGAGTTTGCTATTGCACTAGAGTTATAGCGAGAACTTTGTATTGCACTAGAGTTATCGCAAAACAATGTGATACACTTAGGCAAATGAGTCTTGAACATAGATCGAGTAGTTGATCGTTCACTTTTCTAAACGAAGCGTGCAAGTATAAAGGTAAGTCGGTATCGTATCCACGGGGATTATGTCTGAAAACATAGAAGCTAACTCGACAATAATTCATCATTATCGAAACGATTTGGTTTAAAAGGGTTTAGGGCTTTGAATATTAAATCAAGCTAAGGTAACAACAAAATAAGCGAAAGCGATAAACACTCAAAGATGAAAATATGATAGAAAGACTAACCTAGAGATGCATTAATCCTACCCAGCGTATGTTTATCCTACTTCCATTAACGAATTTTAATCGAAACAAGATGGAAGATCACATATGTAACCAATAATTTCGATTCACGACAATTGTGGCGATTGATTACTAATTTTCCCTATTACATTACGTCTACAGGTGAAAATAAGTAACTCGAAAGGATCACAAAGAATATCTTTCTCTGAATGTTCCTATCTCGACTACGACTCGAGGCTTATTAGTATTATGCATTCGAGATCGATTGACGATTAAAGCGGTTAAGTAATTAGCGGCAACTAGATATGCATCAAGATTGATCAGAAATTAACACATATAATTAAGCACCAGAATCATAAATCAATGCACGGAAGGTAAATAGCAATGGCGGGAATCACAATATTTAGGATAGAATCATGCAAACCACAGGATTAGAGCGGAAATTTAGCTAGACATAATAAGCGGAATAAAATACGAAATAATCGTGGAAGCGAAATTAAATAGATAAAACCCGTAATTGGCGTCGGAAGAACAATGGTTGGGTTCGTATCGAACCCAGCGGAAAATGGAATAAACACGGAAATTGTTCGAGACAGAAGCGTTCAGCGTCGACAATACGTAGAACTAATGTGAAACAATGAAAACTAATGCTAGAATGAATCTAAATCAAGACTAGAGTGCAAAGTATGAAAATAATGAAAAGCGCGAAAAAGCGTCTAAAATCGGTGCGGAGCATCTTGGGGGCACGAGGGAGAAGCCTGTTATAAGCGGGTGATCGGCAGCGCCAAAATTTGATCGCTCACTTTTCTAACACAGCAGCACAAGTATAAGGTAAGCAGTATCGTATCCACGAGGATTGCAATCCGAAAACCTGAAGCTAACTCTCTAATCCTTCATCATTATCGAGCAACGAATATGGTTTGGAAGGTTTTAGGGCTTGGATACTAAATCAAGCAAAGGTAACAACGAAAATAAACAAAGCGATAAAAATTCGAAGATGAATATAAGAAATAAAGACTAACCACAGGGATGCACTAATCCTATCCTAGCGATGTTTATCACCTTATTATTAACCGTTTTAATCGAGACAAGATGGAAGATCACATATGTAGCTAACAACTTGATTCACGATAATTGTGACGATTGATTACTAACTTTCCCTATTAACATTCGTCTCAAGGAAAATAAGCAACTCGAAAGGATCACAAAGAATATGCTTCCTCTGAATGTTCCTATCTCGATTCGACTCGAGGCTTATCGTATCATGCATTCAGATCGATTGACAATTAAAACTATTACGTAATTAACTGGCAACTATGATATGCATCAAGATTGATCAGAAATCAACACATATAATTAAGCACCAAGAATCATGAATTAATGCCTGGAAGGTAAATAACAATAGCAGGCATCACAACATATAGGATAGAATCATGCAAACCCTAGGATTAGAACAGAAATTTAGCTAGACATAATTAACAGAATAAAATATGAAATAATCATAAAAATACGAATTAAATAGATCAAACCCGTAGGAAAATATCTAAGAACAATGGTTGGGTTAGTTATCCAAACCCAGCGAAAAGCAGGGAAAGCGATGGAATTTGTTCGGACAAAAGCGTTCGAGCGTTAACAATCGTAGAACTAATGCTAGAATGAATCTAAATCAAAGCTAGAGTGCAAAAGAAGGAAAATAATGAAAAGCGGACAAGCGTGTAAAAGCAGTGCGGGAAGGTTGGGGCGAGGGGTAATGCCTATTTATAGAATTAGGGTGAAACCTAATTTTGGAGTCTACCGCCATACCTACTTGGCCGGGCTCGTGATCATGAGCTCGATCGCGAGGAACATCTCGTCTCGGCCATCCTTGAGACTTTCGGCGGCGCGCATACTTGCCTCGCGGCCACGCCTCATGATCGCTAGGTGTGGTCTCTTCATACATGAAATCATCGCGGGCACGTCGCCCGCCCGGGAGTGCTCGCGTGCTCTGGCATTCTCGCGTGTGCTAGTGTTTCCTCGCGGCCGACCTAGCGGTCGCTAGGTCGGTCGGGAACCCGGTGTGGGCATCTGCTTTCGTGGCCGTGATGATGATTGTGGTCTGGCTAGCGGCCGCTAAGGCTGTCGCTAGGCCTCCTTTTTGCCCTCGTCTGCTGGTTCTTCGTTCCATGCTTGGTTTTCAACTTATAAGCCTACAAAACACCAAAAGCAGAACCCCAAGCGATATCTTCCAAAAATATGTAAAAGCATTGAGATCGAGACATAAGCGCACTTTATAGATCTAAAATCATCTTTAAATATCAACAATAAGCGTGTAAAATGCTTGGCTTATCAACCCCTAACTTAAATCATTGTTTGTCCTCAAACAAAAACAAGACCAAAGAAGAGACGCAAAGCAGGGATCAGCGGCGTCGACAAGGTGATTAACCAATAAAGCCTGAGAAATATCTCAAAGCTCAAAATCATTAGTGCACTGGCGACATTAGTCGAATCGACAATGTCTGACCATTGAAAGCAAAAATCTCATTCAATTCGACCCTCGCAATGGCATGTGCGTAATATATAGAGTACACTCAACTCGTAAAGAAATAAGGGGCGTGTATGCACTCAAAATCAATGCAATGCAAAAATCTCACCATAGGCTTGCCATTTCTCTAATATCTCTACCACGTCGAATGCATTCAAATTAGGTTGTATTGTAGGCACATTGGTTAAGGTAGGGTGATATATAGCTAAGTGACTCAAATATATTCAAGTACTCCCGTCTACATAATCGACATATGGACTTTGTCCATTTCCTTTTCCTTTCAACATCTATTTAGACATTTATTCACTCAGGTACCATATACTATGATAATTGACTTCCTTTATGATCATACTATTCACAAAATTTTTCTTTTCTTGGCTTTGTAATAGAGCATAGGGTCTATTCTTTTCACACAGG
Organism: Salvia rosmarinus; assembly: GCA_036937905.1. NCBI lineage: Eukaryota > Viridiplantae > Streptophyta > Magnoliopsida > Lamiales > Lamiaceae > Salvia > Salvia rosmarinus. The sequence goes on from CM072819.1 coordinate 55,485,510, forward strand.
TACCATACTTTATCTTTTATCCCCTTTGCATATCAAAACAAAATTTTCTCCCTTTGATTCCCATATCCATCCTCGCCTCCTATCGTCCGGTTAATCGAAAGAATAAGGTCTAATAAAGGCTCGAAGAATGCGACAAATGGTATATATCATTGGGCTAGTGTTTGGGTAAATATGTGGTTTAACAAATATGGCCTTTTATCCTCCATATTGAAAACACATATTACTGACCTCGACACGGAAAAAGCGACAAGTTCTAGAAGATAATTACATGCGATATCACACAAATAAAAGCGTAACAAGATGTGTATACGGTGAAGCTCAAGTCTCACGGTTTTAGCAAATGGTTAAAAACAACAAGCTAAGCAATCTCGAGTTATCCATGCGTCATTTTCTAACATATCATGTGCCTATCACATATTTAACGAGAAAATTTCTATCATCATTGGCTACATGGATTAACACATTTCACTTCAACTCGTTGATCGGCCGACACAACAAAAACATAAAGACACGACAAAGCCCCAACATATAATAACTTAACAAAACAAAGAAAAACATAAACAAGGACTCTCAACCAACCAAACTCGTCACTCACAAACTTATTGTAAGCGAGTGTGAAATGGAAGCGATAAGGTTTGCGAGAAAAAGTGATTGGGAGAGACCTTACCTCATGTGCCACTCTACTACGGCGTGGTGAAACCTCTCCATTGGTTCCATTCTTGCATCATCGATGTTCTTTGCTCTTCTTCTGCTTCTTCTTTGGGCGGGAGGTGCATTGTTGTGTCATCATGGAGGTCGTATTCTCGTCCATGCGGTGCAGGCGACCGTCATGCGATCTAGTCGCTCATAAATCCCGAAATATCCCGAGCATGCCTTGGTGGCATCACGCCACCGACCTCGGGTGCCCACTGCTGCTCGTCGTCCTCTCCGACTCATCTTCCTCGACCTCGCCTTGCGCGTTTAAGCACTAAGTCCATGCATAGTCTTTGGTGGAACTCATGTTCAATTATGCTCCGTGCCCAGCTGCTTATGCTAGTGAGCTCGGGGTTGGGCGGGAGGACTATCGGTAGCCATGCTTGTCATATAGCATCAGTGGCGGTCTCGATGCCTCTTCAAGAACTTCGGACATATAGATATTTCTTGTCGAGGAAAATATCTTAAGAGATGGGCTCCTCTCGAATCGTGATCTAGTAAAATCGGCAATAGGGGTAACAAATCCCCTATGCATATCAGAGCATTCCTCGACACCTCGGCTTGTCTGGAAGTGTTGGGCTAGGAACATCCCGTGCGCTACGTCTTAATGCATGACCATCGGAGACTCGTATCTGGCGAGAACCTTGTCGGCATTCGGCGGCCATGTATGGTGAGCGTGGTGGCGGTGGAAATAGCGGTTGCCGAATTCGAATGGAGCTCACCTTAGCCTGGAGGCATCATAATATTGGCTCTTCTCCAAGGATGTGTACGTGATCAATCGCCCACGGATCACGAGGCGAATGCTCTAAGTCCCGATGTATTTTCCTCGGGATGGCCCTCGAGGATAGAGTTCAACTCGTCCATTTGAGGCTGTCGGGCTCGTTATCGGTGGAACATTAAATAATCCGGCGATCCATCGTCTTATGAACATATAAGGTCGAAAGGAATTCCGGTAAAGTGCAGTATGATAGATGATTAGGCTTACCTGTTGAATACAACCGGCCCTCTCATAAACCATGAGACATCTTTGGCTATCCCATGCTTTGGCGGTCTCAATGCACATAAACAGGAATGTCGGTGCTTTAGCTGCACAGTTTCCTCCATCTTTCCGTGATGATGGAGTCGTGATCGCGCTAGCGGAGGAGGGTGGAACTCATAATGTGGCTCGTCCGGGATGAGGAAGCAACCTCCTTACCCTTTCGCCTATGGCGGGGTGGTGTGACATATTGTACCTAAAGATAAAAGCGAGTTGGTTCATGTACTTATTAAAGAGGAATATAAAAGCAAGCGACAACCCATAGCAAAATATAGACCTCACGTACTTGAATTGAGCAAAATACAGCCCATTACTAACATATGGTCGAACAAAGCGAAATAAGGGAGGAATTGCACACACGCACAAAAATACAATTGGGCATTACGGGTTGCCTCGCGGCCAACCTCGCGATCGCGGTGGTCGCGAGTACAATCGCCTGCCCCATCCGCGCCTGGCGCTCGGCTCGCAAGCAGCCGCGAGCAAACTTCGCGGTAGTAAATTTTCGAAGCTTCGTGCTTGAGGCGCTCGGACGGCGTGAACACATCGAAGGTGCAGGCGTGCGTCACGGACCCCATGGTGGGCTCGTGATCATGACGGCAGCGATAATAAATTTAGGGTTTTGAGAAAAATTTCATCCCAATCAACAATATAGGCAAAATTGACCAATAATAAGCTTGATACACGTCTATAAACATCAATAACCTTAACATGGTAACAATCATGCTCAAAACACCAAGCAATTTAGCAATATGAACCTAAATCCTCAAAATTCAAAACCCACCACAAGGGATCTAATGAACAAAAATTCCTCCAAATCATGCTAAAAGCGTAAATCTGAGAAGAATTAAGCAAATGGAGCATACCTTGGGTGGATTAGAGGTGAAATTTGCAAGAAAATTGAAGAACTTAGGTGTGTGGTGCTAGAGAGAGAGTGTCTCTTTGTAATATGTGTTGTGTGCGTGTAAAAATGGGGGAGGGTTTAAAATTTTGAAAATCGTGGTCGCGTCTGGGCGGGTGGGTGGCTCACCATGATCGCATGATCCTTGAGTCTTGGTCGCGCCCGTCTTGTGAAATCTCGTCTCGACGGATGGCTACATACGGCCACTCACCTCGGTGCGAGGGTGGTCATGAGTGCTTTTATGTTTTAAAAAGCAATTATACCTCGGGGCTCAGCAGCACGAAACACGACCACGACAAACAACGACAAACCACGAAAAACAAAACGAAACAAAAAAAACATAAAGCATGTAAAATGTTGGGTTACCTCCCAACTAGTGCTGGATTTATTGTCGCTAGCTCGATTTTACCTCTCATCAATCAGGCGATTTGACAACTGACTGCTTTCCAAACTTGTTCTTGCCCTTGTACTTAGCGTTGACAACAGCCCACCAATTGGAAAATGAATAGCTTCCACTGAACTTGAATGAATCACTCAGATTTTTATGCCGAGTCCACTTCTTCCTTGCAGCATGCTCGTCTGATGGTCTATCGAAATTCGAGCTCAAGAATGGGGTGGTGGTAGTGGTGATCGAATAGCACTCTTCATATCTTTGAGTGTTCCTCTCTCATGATGGCATCATAAATCGAGATCGTTAACTCGTCTTTGTTCACGGAAGGTGAGATCGCCTCCACTGCGTCGATCGAGCCACACGTGGCTAGAGCGGTCTCCCTAGAAGAGGCGTATTCCCATCCTGCGGCATATCGGGGACTACAGTCCATTGGGAAGATGAATCCTTGGACTTTGATCAACACATCTTCCACTATCCTTTTGGCCTTGGGACGGATGTGTCCGCCATTTGGAAGTAATGGTAGTAGGCTTCAATTCTCCGATCTCAATTTATTAAATATGGACAACGGCATCAAATTGATGCTTGCCCCAAATCACACAACACCTTGGAGAATGTATGCCTCGATGACACACGGTATAGAAATTGCCGGATCTTTTGCAACTTCTTTTGCGACCTGACCTTGCACTCTTGAGACAGTTGACCGTCTCAAATTTCTTGACTTCATCTTATTAGTAGCGGCATCTTTCGAAATTTCATATACCGGTACATCTTTGAGTGCATCTAGCAAAGGAATATTGATATTCACCTTCTCGAACATCTCGATAAAGTCGACTATCATCTGCTTGCAGGCTTGGCCAAGCGACTCGAGAGCGGAATCGGAGGTGTGTCGTTGGGAATTACAGCTCTGGTTATCCCTCGCGGCCTCCCTCGCGATCGCGATGATGGTCGCTAGGGAAGCGCGTTGCTTCGGCGTTCTTCCTCGCGTCTGTGCGCACGGGCGCGAGCTCGTCCCCCTACATCTTTGCATGGTCACTTTCATGGCGGGCTCGCGGTTGCGTGCTTTCGATCGAGGTTTTTTCTTCGCGGCCGTTCTTTCTCCAGCGTGCTCCTCGAAATTCTCACGCATGATGGATCGCGGCCAGGGCTCATGATCGCGAGCTTGTCGCGAGGTGCTCGTTATTCTTTGCCGTCCTCGTCTTTTCATCGGGTCATTCGATAAGCTCGTCCACTCCTCAAGCTGGATGGCAAAAGCGATTCTTAGGATTCACTTCCGTATTGCTCGGAAATTGGCCCGTCTTTGGTATGCGTTCTGCTGTCTGACTATCGGTGATTTGATTTTCTAGCATCTTCAAATGCTTCCCATAGCGATCATATTGGATTCGGATGTGCTACTTTACGAGTAGTGCTATTGATGAGCGAGTTACGTTACTGCGGCCATCAATTCGATTAAGTGCGTCATTTGTTTGTTGCTCGCGACCAAGCTTTGCATCAACTCCTCGAAACCACATTTCTTGACTCTTGAATCATACCATTACGCAATGAAGCTGCGGGAGGTTGTTGGAAGTTATTGGGGTTGGCATCTGACGATTCGGATGATTTACATTGTTCGGATGGTATGCTGATTTCCCCATGGTTCCTACGATCGATATGATTGACCTCTTACATAATGCAGAAATTTAAAACTTGATTTATTTAATTTCCTTAGCTAAATCGAGATTTGAATTTAGAAGCGATTATTAAGTTTATAATCGTTGGCGTTTGACTATATTTTCGAGCGAGAAAACTTAAGCGAATATCGAAGAGCGAATACGGTTATAAACCGAGCTAGATATTTTATACTTGATAAATTATCTAGTCGAACTACATAATTCCATATCCCCAAAATCCTCTACTTTGTCCTTACATACCCATCATTTTATATTCCCCAATATTCCCACCTTGTCCTATATAATCATTCTTTCGACCCTCGTCATTTCATCTCTAAGAATCTATGTGAATTTTAATACAACACCCATTTCACTCATTTTCTCTCATGTGAAAATCAATGAACCCATTCCGTCTCGACATAAAGAAGAAAACCACCAATATATTTCATCTCGACAAACAACAAGGTTATACCATTCTCAACTCTTCATTAAATTCTTTTGTGTACTGAAACAATATATACAAACACATGTATATTGATACCATTAATTTCTACATCTGATTCTTGGAGATAAATCGGCTAGTATGATGCATATAATCCAACAAATAAAAATCATAAAAATGTAGAAATTTGTGTCTGAACATAATAAAATTCTTAAAATTTGATCGATCCACTAGGGCTCGGCTGTGGGTCATTGGGGGTGGTCCCGCTTGGCTGTGGAACTGTCGAACTATTGCGTACGACAGCACCCTCGATAGGGCCTTCCCGGAGCACGGCAAATCGGCGGCGGGACCTGAAAACAAAGACGAGGGTGAGAGATTGAGAGAGAGATATGTTGTGCGCGTGTGATCGTGAGTGAGAGAGTTGAGCCGAGAATGAGAGAAACGACTTCAAATCAGGTCGGTGGCGGCGATCTCGTCGGAGAGGTCGCGGCGGCGATGGTGCGGCTCGCCGGCGGAGATGGAGACAAAGTCGTGGCGATGGGCGAGATCAGTGCGGTTCACCGGCGAAGGCGACGACGACGTCGGTAGATCGAGCGAGGGAGAGATCTTTATCTCGTTTGTGTGTTGCGAAAAAGGGAGGACGAACGGGAGAGAGAGTAGAGATGAGGCTGAAGTCGCATGCCACGGTTCGCGGTGGCGGCGTGGCGGAAGATAATGCTGACATCGGCGCAAATGTGTGTGTGTTCGCATGTGTGTGTGCTGGGAGTGAGGAGACGAGAGAGATGTGTTTGGGGGGGGGACGGCTAGTTAGTATTAATTAGGGTGAGGTTAGTTTATTTTTTTGGGCCGAATTAAATTTGTTGGGCCAAACCTATATGGGCCGAGTTAAATGGTGATGGGTTGCTGGGATTTTCAATTGAAAGTTTTGATAATGGGCTTAGTCATATGGACCTAAATTAATTGTGTTTGGGCCTTAAGTTATTGGGCCGAGAATTTAGTTTGGGCGCAGTTTAAGGTTTAATCTCATGGACTTTATTTATGTTTAATTGTGGGCCGAAAATAATATTAATATGGGCTTTGAAATTAAAATGATATGGGCTCTTGAATTAATTGAGTGGACTTTTAATTAAATGGAAGAAGGGCTCTTGAATTAATTGCTATGGGCTTTAAACTAAATAAAAGATGGACTCTTGAATTAAATTGAGGATGGACTGAGACTTATTTTAAATGTTGGACTAAGTATATAAATGAATAATGGACTTGAATTAATTACTTCTAGAATCCATTAAATTAATTTAAGGATTGAATTAATTCCATATTAATTAAATATGAGAATTAATTTTAGTAATTAAATTTTGAGATTAATTCTTAATTAACTAAATAATAATCTAAATATAAATTATTTAGAGTGATTTAATTAAATTCATGGGATTGAATATGTCTAATTTTAGAAATGGAATAACATAATTAATTAATTATGTTAAGGGATAATTGAAATTATTCTTTTTAAGTGATTTATTGATGTGAGAGGAACCTTATGTAATTTGTTACAAATGTGTGATTGAAATAAATCTAATTAATGGATACCTAAGATGAATTAAATTAATTTGATTGATTAATAAAATATTATTAGACTTTTTAATTGATCTATTTAATTAAGCTTTAATTATGGATCTATTTAATTAAATTAGAGATTTAATTAAATATTAATGATATTGATTATGTCAGTAGATGCTTGAGAAATATTAGTAACTTTAATTCATAAAACATTTGCTAGATGATGATTGAATTAAGAGAAATATTTATTGATTGTATAGTATAAGTATGAGTTTCTGTTAGAATATGTGGGGCGTGTGTGGTGAGAAACATGGCGAGGAAATGATAGTGATGAATGAGGTATTGGAGCTCGAAATCGTTGATCTGGCGTTAACAAATGTTGAATATTAGTTATGAATTTAAGATTCATAAATAAATGCAAACGACGTGGAGAAACATCGATGGAAGGAAAGAATGCAGCGTCGAAGTGTCATTTATCGTCATGGCGAGGCGAACACAATAAGCGATATATAGATTGTTAAGCGAGTCGTATCGATAACGAAAATCCTAAAACCGAAACTCTAATACTTAAAATTTATCGAGTTGTCGAATCTTAATGATCTTTACCAAGAAGCGAATGGCGTACTAAATTATATTTCTTACGTTGACAAGGTCAGCGTGGGCGTGCGAGAACAACGGAGGATCGCTTGCGGTACTCGAAGAAGGACAATTCTTGAGGTGGGCTCTCTTGAAACAAAAATGACATGCATATCTATCTCAAAGCATGATTTACAAAGTTTTATGAAATATTATCACATGGTATTATTGGTGCAAATGTTTTATGTTTTGTTGTGGCCATATCGAGGTTGGTTAATCGAAGAGAATGAGAATTGATTGGTATATCGATGTGGTATGTGAATGAGTTGGTCCTGGCGTAAAAAAAGAACGATCGGATCCGACTTAGTTGAGGACTAACTTTCGGATTGTGTACGCGATGTGTTGTGTGTTAAGGTCACTACCTCGGCCGATCACGGCGACTATGTGTAGGTGGCCACTCCATAGTGCGAATGAATGGGTGAATGAATGAATGATCGGATATGGTACAGCGTGAATGAAATAGTCGGCGGCGGCTTTTGATAAATGATAAAATGTTTGATAGGCATGAGTCTTTCAACTAAAATCCTCATGTGCTATTGAGGCGGTTCGATAACTTTTATAAAGAAAATGTTTTCGGCAATGAGTCCCTTTGAGTACTTTTGTACTTAGCCTGCATCTCGTTTTGATGTGCGGGTTGAGCGAGATTGATGATGGGTACAAGGCGGTGCAGTGGTAGTAGTGTGTTGCTTTAATTGAAAGGTTTCTAGAACCTTGAGCATGTATCGTCATATACATGTTCACGCGTTTATTCTTTGTCTAACTACGATATTGTTTGGTATCTTTTGATTCATTGCTTTTATATCGTATTGAACTTGAGGTGGTACCTCGTTCCTTGAATGCACCCTGATTGGGTTATATTTGAACCTTGAACCTTTTGGCAAGTTCTTATGTGACTTGAGGTGGTATCGATCGACTTATTCCTTTCGGTCTATGCATTTATTCGCAATTGATTGGTTAATCGTATTGGTTTAAATATATATATCCATTGTATTTATCATACATGGCGATCCATATGATCTGGACTTCTTTGAGAAGTCGAATTAGTTACAAAGTGGTATCAGGCGTTTGTTAGCTCTGAACCTAAAACCCTTTCCTTGAATCATAAGTTGAAAGTTGAGTCTTGGCTGTTGGTATTTTGCCCACACTGCTTGCACTCCATCGTCATCACGCTCAGCGAGGAAGAAGGTAACTATTTCAAGCGAAAGTTGTTTTGAAATGATGGAAGTTTATGAAATATGAAATGGACTTACAAAAGTCGCATTGTTTTGAAGGTTGAAATATGTTTGAAATGAGAAAAGTCTCAAAATTTCAAATGGAGTTGTTGTTTCAAGGTTTTGGAAAATAAAAAAATAAAAAATGAATGATTGAAATTGAAAAGTTATTTTCAAAATAGCGGTTGTTAGGTTGAAAAGAGTTGAAAACTACGGGAGATTGATAAAGGAATGATATGAGAATACTGTTTATCGCAATATATGTTATGAGTTACATTTACTCACATATATGAAAGCATCTAGAGGCATAATGTTAATGAGTATGTTTCCCCATGAGAACATAGACTCTTTAGAGGCATGATCCCTATTTGTTGAACTTAGTATGAGAACATAAGGTATCACCGATTGAGCGGAATACTAAGGAAGAGCGAGAACATAAATTATAAGAATCGATCGAGCGGATGCGAGGAGGAGAACTAGACAATTCTATGATGACGAGCGATTGTAGCGGAGATTCGCCTTTTCTGAGTCTAATCTCTATGCGAAGGAATTCCGAAGACCATCGTGTTATCTCTATCGTGGCGATAACGAATAATCAAAGCATAACGTTAAGAAAGTATGAAAAGAAAGATGAAATTGTAAGATTGCGGGAGCGTATATGATTGAATATTATGATCGATGGACATAAAAATTGAACCAATCGAGCGGGTGACTACTTAGCCTTTGCAGAAGGCTAGACATTGAAAGTCTTTTCTACTCTGAAATCATCTGATCTCTTCCGAAGACCAAACCATGAAAGTAGTTCATAAGAACTTAGGAATAAAGGATATAAGATTATGGTTCGGATAATTTTATGACTAGATGCCCTTTATCTGTAAAGCCACACGAGGAGGTTATGCGTTCTATTGTTCCTACCAAATGTGCCGAGGAGGCAGCGTCGGCGAGTTCTTAACTCACCGTGCGTCTTTGGGTTCTTGTACATGCTCGTGGTATGTCGTACCATGATAGCGTACTTTGATTGCGAGAATGCCACACGATTGATAGAGGTATGCCGCGGTGTCGATGAACTACATCTATCGTTGTTGAGAGCTTCGATCTTGAAGTAGACTTACCCTTTTCCGTCAACCACACGAGCTACGTATTCATGGTATCGGGCTGCGCCTTATGGACCGTATCTCTTGAGCAGGAATACACACGGCATGTGAGATTTCTAAAAGGCTTCACTAGAGATACCTCGATTGGTATCGATGGACTGTATTCTTGCTGGCTATGGCATGGCGTGTTCGAGGTGGACCTTCCGTCCCGATAGCTTATTTTTTGGTCTTACCTCTAGTAGGATTTGAGCCCCATCATTGTGATCAGGACCATCACTACCGATCATTCCATGCCGGCCTCGCCTTTACCTACGGCGTTTTCCAGTTCAACCGTCGCCACCCGTACGGATCCGTGCCCGCGATCTTGTAGAGATTGGCGATTCCGTGGCTAACCGCATGCGTTTTGAGAGGAGCTTGTACCGTCGTACTCTTCTCCGTTTCCGATACTGCCTATGAAGAGATCATGGCGAGATCACCGAGACTTAGCTACTATGGAAGAAGCTAGAGTCATTAGACTCAGAGCCGTGGCTCTACATTCGATCTTGAGGTCATAGAGGAGGAGGATCGGAGGAATACCTAAGGAGGACACTGCTGCGGACGATGAGATAGAAGGAGTAGGCGGTACCCATACTCACGGTTACGACTCGAACACGATGAGCCATGTCTACACCCAGGCGATTATGGATGTAGTTATTAGGATAAGATGGTGTTTGTATATATACCCTTGTATATCTTTTGATGCCTCGGAAGCGATGAGTCGTTCGACATGAAACAATACGATGACTACGGTAGCATTTAGATTTTGTATGCACGTGACTAGGTACCTTGAGTGATGTTGATGTTAATTTTGGAGCATCATACTCGTGCACGACCTTTTGTGGATCTTAAAAGCGATGATGAAAGTCTTCGTAGAGACATTTGATTAGATATGATGATAGCTCCTCGAGAGCTTTGGTTTTTAAGGTTGTGATATGTGGTATTCGATGACGTGCTAGATTTATGCTTATGATCATATATCCATACCGTGCTAAAATATTTATGATCCTGACGGATGGTATAAGAAGATATTTGATTACGTATATTTATGAAAGATAGAATGTCGTCGAAGCGGTGAGGTAACACCGAAAGGGATGACACTCTACCACCACCGTCGGCAAGAAGGGTTGAGGAACTATTCCTCAGCGAGAACCCTTGACTTTCAGCGGGATGGGAATCCGTGGATCTTGAACTTTGGATTCGCGTGCTAGAGAATCTTTAACTTCCTTCTGCACCTCTCAAGAGCGTTTGTCATCGTTGCCTTCCAAATGATTGGGGCCCGACTTGGTGGGAGGCAAGAGGAAGACTACTGTCCGATGAGGAATTTAAGGAGGAGTGTTAGAAGTACATTCGAAAGCTACTGGGAAGAGGAAAGAACACGAGTTTTATAACTTGCGCGAGGAAAGGCAGCGATCACAGATTACGACCGTGCATTTTGTGAGATGTCGCGGTATCGCCTCGATTAGTCGACAAGCGAGAAGAGGGCCGAGAAGTTTGGGCGGACTCGAATCACGAAATCGAGTATCGTTAGTGGCCGTGAAAATCGACTTACCGTGAGACTCTCGATCGGGCATTGGACATCGGTGCCATGCCGAAGGCGGGGACTGTCGTTGTACATCCCAGAGTCACCAAGGGATCGTGGGAAGAGGAAGTGGGAAGGACCCGCCAGGATAAGGATCGACAACGGCCATGCCGACATGAGGGGCCATGGCGAGGAATAACGTGCCATCCCGGGCGCAGGCGAGAGAGTGGCCCGTGGTACCGCGCTAGCGGGAAGACCAAAAATTTGTGAGGCTCCCCGTGTGCCCCAGGTGCCATAGGAGTCATAAGGGGGCATGCACATTCACAAATGACGGATGCTTGAGTGTGGCGGAAGGGCCACTACTCGAGGGCCCTACAGGATCGCCCGAGGAGAAATGGTCGTCCCAATGTGCCCAACCAAGTCCAACCGATTCGGACTATTGAAGCCCAACCGTTCCAACAACATCCCTCAGTCCAATACTACCAGTCGAATCAGCGACCATATCAACCACGGCGACAACGATAACAACAATGGCGACAACCGCAGCAGGAATACCGACAACCCCAACAACAACAGCAGCAACAACGCGCGACAACAACAACAACAACGGCAATACCGGCAACCCCAACAACAACAACAACAACGCGACAACAAAAAAACATCACCAACAACGGCAACCACCACATAAGCGGGGCCTCGCCTCAACCAAGAAAGAGAATTCCCGCAGGAGCCGCCAAGGGACTAAGGAAACTTGGCAGGTATGGGAATACTTCTCCAATTATCTGTTAGTCTACTATTTGATCTGGCGCCTCGTATTTTTATTCTTTGAAGCATGCGTGAGAACTTAGGATTTGATCTAAGTTGAACAAATCATGAGAATTCCTTCTCCGGTGGGAGGCATAAAGCGGTAACCCACATGCTCGAACCTAGAACTTGGACTAGGTTTACTTGGTCATGTGAGATAATCTTCATGTCATACCTATGATAGATGTGGATATAATCCTAGAGGTGGATTGGTTAACCGAACATTATGCGACTATCCCTTGCAATGAAAGGAAGATTTATTTCCAACATCTCGGAAAGAAACCTATAGACTTTCACGGGATCAACATGGAAAGAAGAGTCCCAATTATATCAGCACTGAACAAGACCGAGAACCATGCCTACCTCGTCTATCTCCAGGAGAAAGATCAGAATGAGAGAAGGATTGAAGACGTCCCGATCGTAGGAATATCCCGATGTGTTTCTAGATGAACTATCGGGATTCTTGCCAAACAAACGGATCAGTACGATCGACCTCAAACCGAGTTTTGCCCGATGTCTAACTCGCCATGGGATGGCACCAAAGGAACTGAGGAATTGAAGATTCAACTACAAGAACTTTGGGAGTTAGGTTTCATTAGACCTAGTGTGTCTCCATGGGGAGCACTGTCCTTTAATGAAGAAAAGGATAGTACCGAGAATGTGCATAGACTATCGAGAGTTAAACAAGATAACTTTTAAGAATAAGTATCATTTGCCCGAATTGATGATCTATTTGATCGACAAGGAGCATGAGTCTTTCAAAGATAGATCTAAAGTCGGGATACCATCAACTAAAATTAGACCGAATATGTACCTAAAGCGACTTTCCGTACAAGGTATGGTCATTTCAAATTCATCGTTATGCCCTTTGGACTTACAAATGCCCGACGGTATTTATGGATATCATGAATAGGGTATTTCAACCGTACTTGAACAAATTTGTCCTAGTATTCATAAGCGATATCTAATACACTCGAGAATAACGAGAACACAAAGAGCACTTGAAGCTGTCTTGCAAACATTAAGCAAGAGCAACTCTTATGAGTTTAGCAAGTGTGAGTTTTGGTTAAGCAGTGACATTCTTAGGTCACATCGTGTACAGGGAATTAAAGTGGACCCCTCGAAGATCGATCTGATTCGAGAATGAGAATCACCGAAGAACCCGAATGAAATTCGGAGTTTCTTAGGGTTTGCCGGCTACTATTGAAGATTTATTGAAGGATTTTCAACGATAGCCCGACCCATGACCCAATTGATGAAAAAAGGGAGTCAAGTACACTTGGACCTCCGAGTGTGAGGCTAGTTTCCAGAGATTGAAGGGCTGCGGCGGCACCTATACTCGCGTGCGAAGCAAATAAAGAATACACAATCTACGGACGCTTGAAGAATGGAATATGATGTGTTACGATGCAAGAAGGCAAAGTTATTGCTTATGCTTCAAAGGCGATTTCGCCTACATGAGTTGAACTATCCTCGCATGACACGGAATTAACGGCGATCGTACATGCCTTAAAGATTTGGAACACCATCTCTATGAAGTTAGATGTGAGATCTACTTGACCATAAAAGCTGAAGTATTTCTTTGAGCGGAAAGAACATGATGCAGCGTAGATGGCTAGAATTGGTAAAGGATTACGGTGTGGTATCAATTACCACCGAGGCGAGAGCTAATGTTGTAGCCGATACCTGAGTCATAAATCTACACCCTAGTTTGGGATTCCTCCTCGGTCATGACGAGATGCTTATAAATGAATTTCGGAGGATTAACATCGAAGTTATAGAGCCGTGCGAGATGATATAAGGTGTATTGCAATATGGATTGCAATCCAGTTTAAAACTCGAATCTTGGAAGCTCGGAAGAAGAGCAATAAGTTGGAGGAAATGCGAGCAAAATCGAGAATAATGATCACAAAATTTTTGAGTAGCAACATATGATGTTTTCTATATGATGGCGAGTGTGTATTTTCTAAAAGGCGAAGGGCTTAGAGTGAGATCTTGAGAGAAGCCATGGGGCGTCTTACACACGCCCGAAGCATCAAAATGTATCAAGATTTCAAAGAGAAAATTTGGTGGGATCTGATGAGCGAGGCGTAACCGTTCGTTAAAAGCGTTGTTTGGCGATGTCGACAAGTGAAAACACCCACTGGCGATCGTATGGAACCTATAACCATTGGACATACGAATAGAAATGGGAAGATATAGCCATGGATTTTATTCAGGGCTACCCAAATTATATTTATATATAAAAAAGCGCTATTTGGGTCATCATCGATCGTTTGACCAGGCGCATATTTTACCGATTCGATAACATATGGATTAGGCAGTTAAAATAGTTATGCGTTCGAAAAATCATACGTTTGCATGGGTTCCAAAGACTATCATGTCGGATAGAGATTGAAAACTACATCCAGTTACGGATGAGCTTCTGAATTTGGAACTCGATTGCATTTGATTACCACGTTCGCACCCGCAGACGTCGGATAATCGAGAGGACCATCAAGCGCTTGAGATATATTGAGGATTTGTTGTCCGGACGAGATAAGAAAATTTGGAACAAGTGTTATCACTTGTGGAATTCGCATCTATGATAATCAAGCAACTATTGGAATGACCCATACGAAGCGTTTATGGAAAGAAATGTCGATCACCACTTTCTTTGGGATAAAGTGGGAGAAAGAAAAGTAGTAAGACGACTCTATCGGAGAGATGATCATGATTGGAGGCGGACCCGCTAGAATTAAAAAAACTAAGGTGACGAAGTCTTACAGCAGACAAACGTCACGTAGAATTATTTCTTGATGTGAAATAAAGTTTTCTTGAAGATTTTCCATTAAAAGAAATCGTGAAATTGAGAATTAAAGGGAAGGCTGCGACCACGTTTAGTAGGACCACTATGAAATATTGGAAATGATAGTATCGATAGCTACGAGAATGGCATTACCATGAGCTTTGGAAGCGTGTACAATGTGTTCCACGTTTCACTGACTTAGAAAATACATATATGACCCAGGTCATGTAATATCACCGACGGTATTGTCCTCGATGACAATATGAGTTATGTAAATTGTCTACGGAAATTTTGGACCGACATATCCAAAACAAAGAACGAAATACCATTGATGATAGTTCTATGGAAGGTATAGACAAGAAGAAGCAAGTTGAGAATTAGAATATGTTATGAATGAGAAATACGGATCTTTTACAAGGTTAGCAAATTTAGGAATGAAATTTTTTAAGGGATGGTATGTAATGCAGAAATTTAAAACTTGATTTATTTAATTTCCTTAGCTAAATCGAGATTTGAATTTAGGCGATTATTAAATTTTATAATCGTTGGCGTTTCAACTATATTTTCGAGCAGAAAACTTAAGCGAATATCGAAGAGCGAATACGGTTATAAGCCGAGCTAGATATTTTATCTTGGATAAATTATCTAGTCGAACTACATAATTCCATATCCCAAAATCCTCTACTTTGTCCTTACATACCCGTCATTTTATATTCCCAATATTCCCCCTTGTCCTATATAATCATTCTTTCGACCCTCGTCATTTCATCTCTAAGAATCATGTGAATTTTAATACAACACCCATTTCACTCATTTTCTCTCATGTGAAAATCAATGAACCCACATTCCGTCTCGACTTGTCGACGAGAAGAAAACCACCAATATATTTCATCTCGACAAACAACAAGGTTATACCATTCTCGACTCATCATTAAATTCTTTTGTGTACTGAAACAATATATACAAACACATGTATATTGATACCATTAATTTCTACATCTGATTCTTGGAGATAAATCGGCTAGTATGATGCATATAATCCAACAAATAAAAATCATAAAAATGTAGAAATTTAGCAATACAGAACATAAGAAAATTCTTAAAATTTGACCGAGCCACTAGGGCTGGTGTGGAATCGTTGGGGTGGTCGCTTGGGCGTGGGCTGTCGAACTATTGCATGCGGTGGCACCATCGGCGGGGCCTTCCGGGCCACGGCGAATCGGTGGCGGCGACACGAAAACAAAGATGAGGGTGAGAGATTGAGAGAGATATGTTGTCTGCGTGTGATCGTGAGTGAGAGAGTTGGCCGAGAATGAGAAAGCGATTCGGATCTGGAGTCGGTGGCGATCTCGCCGGAGAGGTCGCGGCGGCGATGGCACGGCTCGCCCGGCGGAGATGGAGACAAAGTCGTGGCGATGGCGCCAGATCAGTGCGGTTCACCGGCGAGAAGCGGGCGGCGTCGGTAGATCGGCGAGAGAGATCTTTGTCTTGTTTGTGTGTTGCGAAAAAGGGAGGACGAGCGGAGAGAGAGTAGAGGAGGCTGAAGTCACACAGCCACGATTTGTCGGCCCGGCGTGGCGGAGATAGCGGCGACATCGGTAGCGCAAATGTGTAGTGTGTGTTCGCATGTGTGTGTCTTTGGGGTGAGGAGGGAGAGAGATCTGTTTTTTGGGGGAAGGCTAGTTAGTATTAATTAGGGTTAGGTTAGTTTATTTTTGGGCCGAATGGTTGGGCGAAACCTATATCTATATCGGCGAGTTAAATGGTGATGGGTTCTTGGGATTTTCAATTGTAAGTTTTGATAATGGGCTTAGTCATACCTAAATTAATTGTGTTTGGGCCTTAAGTTATTGGGCCGAGAATTTAGTTTGGGCTCAGTTTAAGGTTTAATCTCATGGACTTTATTTATGTTTAATTGTGGGCCGAAAATAATATTAATATGGGCTTTGAAGTTAAAATGATATGGGCTCTTGAATTAATTGAGTGGACTTTTAATTAAATGGAAGAAGGGCTTTTGAATTAATTGCTATGGGCTTTTAACTAAATAAAAGATGGACTCTTGAATTAAATTGAGGATGGGCTGAGACTTATTTTAAATGTTGGACTAAGTATATAAATGAATAATGGACTTGAATTAATTACTTCTAGAATCCATTAAATTAATTTAAGGATTGAATTAATTCCATATTAATTAAATATGAGAATTAATTTTAGTAATTAAATTTTGAGATTAATTCTTAATTAACTAAATAATAATCTAAATATAAATTATTTAGAGTGAGTTAATTAAATTCATGGGATTGAATATGTCTAATTTTTAGAAATGGAATAACATAATTAATTAATTATGTTAAGGGATAATTGAAATTATTCTTTTTAAGTGATTTATTGATGTGAGAGGAACCTTATGTAATTTATTACAAATGTGTGATTGAAATAAATCTAATTAATGGATATCTAAGATGAATTAAACTAATTTGATTGATTAATAAAATATTATTAGACTTTTAATTGATCCATTTAATTAAGCTTTAATTATGGATCTATTTAATTAAATTAAATTTAATTAAATATTAATGATATTGATTATGTCAGTAGATGCTTGAAATATTAGTAACTTTAATTAAGTAAAAGCGTTTGCTAGATGATGATTGAATTAAAGAAATATTTATTGATTGTATAGTATAAGTATGAGTTTCTACTGTTAGAATATGTGGGACGTGTGAGGCGAAACACGGCGAGGAAATGATAGTGATGAATGACTTATTGGAGCTCGAAATCGTTGATACAGCGTTAACAAATGATGAATATTAGTTATGAATTTAAGATTCATAAATAAATGCGAAGCGGCGTGAAAACATCGATGGAAGGAAAGAATCTGACGTCGAAGTGTCGTTTATCGTCATGGCGAGGCGAACCTAATAAGCGATATATAGATTGTTAAGCGAGTCGTATCGATAACGAAAATCTAAAACCGAAACTCTAATACTTAAAAGATATCGAGTTATCGAATCTTAATGATGCTTACCAAAAGAAGCGAATAGCGTACTAAATTATATTTCTTACGTTGACAAGGTCAGCGTGGGCGTGTGAGAACATCGGAGGATCGCTAGCGGTACTCGAAGAAGGACAATTCTTGAGGTGGGCTCTCTTGAAACAAAATGACATGCATATCTATCTCAAGCATGATTTACAAAGTTTATGAAATATAATCACATGAGCTGTTATTAGCGCCAAATGTTTTATATTTTGTTGTGGCCATATCGAGGTTGGTTAATCCAGCGAGGAATGAAATTGATTGGTATATCGATGTGGTATGTGAATGAGTTGGTCCTAGCGTAAAAAAAAGAACGATCGGATCCGACTTAGTTAAGGACTAACTTGGATTGTGTACGCGTGTATTTGTGTGTTAAGGTTAGCTACCTCATTGGTCACGGCGACAATGTGTAGGTGGCCACCTCCATAGTCTTGTGAATGAATGGGTGAATGAATGAATGATCAGATATAGTACAACGTGAATAAAATAGTCAGGCCTGACGCTTTTGATAAATGATAAAATGTTTGATAGGCATGAGTCTTTCAACTAAAATCCTCATGTGCTATTGGGGACAGTTCAATAACTTTTATAAAGAAAATGTTTTCTGCAATGAGTCCACTGAGTACTTTTGTACTTAGCCCTACATCTCGTTTTTGATGTGCAGGTTGAACAAAGAT
Source organism: Salvia rosmarinus (assembly GCA_036937905.1). Lineage (NCBI taxonomy): Eukaryota > Viridiplantae > Streptophyta > Magnoliopsida > Lamiales > Lamiaceae > Salvia > Salvia rosmarinus. The sequence goes on from CM072819.1 coordinate 55,503,978, forward strand.
TGATGATGGGTGCAAGGCGGTGCAGAGTGGTAGTAGTGTGTTGCTTTAATTGAAAGGATTTCTAGAACCTTGAGCATGTATCGTCATATACATGTTCACACGTTTATTTGTTGCCTAACTCTGATATTGTTTTGTATCTTTTGATTACGACTGCTTTTATATTGTATTGAACTTGAGGTCGTACCTCGTTCCTTGAATTACGCCCGGATTGGGTTATATTTGAACCTTGAGCCTTTTGGCAAGTTCTTCTGTAACTTGAGGTGGTATCGATACAGCTTATTCCTTTCAGTCTATGCATTTATTCGCAGTTGATTGGTTAATCGTATTGGTTTAAATATATATATATCCGCTGCATTTATCATACCAGTGACGATCCATATGATCTGGACTTCTTTGAGAAGTCGGGTCGTTACATCTTCTGTCTCGATCTGGCTCTTCAAAAGAGTGAACTTCTTCATAAGATCATCGTATCTAGAATCACTCTCAACAGCAACTGCTTTGACCACTGGTGTTCTCTCCATTGGCCATTGATAACTATTGGCCGCCATCTCTTCTATGATGCGGCTGGCCTCCTCTACTCGACGGTTCAACAGGCATCCCCCTACCGATGCATCTACAATGCTCCTCGTATCGGCGTCGACCACTATAAAGCTGCGTGATCTGTTGCTCTTTGGAGAATTCATGTTGTGGGCATCTTCTCAATAGGCCCTTAAATCTCTCCCATGCTTCAAATAACGACTCGTCTTCTTGTTGGCAAAAGTGGGAGATCTCGGATATGATCTTACGTGCTTTGGGTGGCGGAAAGTATTTTGAAAGGAACTTTTCATAAAGTTTCCCCATTGTCTATCCGGTTCGGTCCGAGGCTCTTGAACGATCTTTGGCACAGGCTGCGAAGAAGAATCGAACATCTTGTCTGGATTGTGTCTTGTGGCCCCCATTCTATTTGATGGTGTCACAAATGTCGAGATAAGTCTCGAGATGTGCATTCGGGTCTTCTGTAACTCCTCCTCCGAACTGCTCTCCTTGCACCATACTGATCAGGGCCGGCTTTAATTCGAAATTGTTCGCGTCCACATGCGGGCCCCATTCTCCTCCTTGGAATTGTTCATTGGGTGGTCGGTACATGTTGTTCAGAGGTCTCGTCTCTGGGGTAGGGACAAGGAGTCCCATATTCGCCATCTGGCTGCATCTCTGAAATCGGCTAGCATGCGTGCGGCTTGCTCGGGAGAATTCCCGATTACGTGGATTAGCTGCCATTGCAGCCCTTCTTCTCTCTCGTCTCCTTCTCTTTGGGAATTTTTGATCTACGGGTCGAGATTTTGCTCGGGAGGTCCACAGGACCTTGTGATCATAAACTACATGGAGAAAAAGAGAGCAACTCTGACAGAATAAATAAATAATATAATATATATAACTTGAATTAATAAATCCAAATCGTCAAATTATTCCTATGTGATCTTAACAATCCCGGCAACTCATGAAATTTGATGCTCACTTTTCTAACACGAAAAGCAGCATGAAGTATAAGGTAAGCAGTATCGTATCCACGGGGATTGCAATCCGAAAACACGAAGCTAACTCTCTAATCCTTCATCATTATCGAGCAACGAATATGGTTTGAAAGGTTTGAGGGCTTGGATACTAAATCCAAAGCAAAGGTAACAACGAAAATAAACAAAGCGATAAAAACTCGAAGATGAATATAAGAGATAAAGACCGACCACAGGGATGCCTTATTCCTATCCTAGCGATGTTTATCACTGCTTGTTATTAACCGTTTTAATCGGACAACAACTTGATTCGACAATTGTGACGATTGATTACTAATTTTCCCTATTAACATTCGTCTCTAGAGGAAAATAAGCAACTCAAAAGGATCACAAAGAATATGCTTCTCTGAATGTTCTATCTCGATTCGACTCGAGGCTTATCCGTATCATGCATTCGAGATCGATTGACAATTAAAGCATTACGTAATTAGCGGCAACTATGATATGCATCAAGATTGATCAATCAACACATATAATTAAGCACCAAGAATCATGAATCGATGCGGAAGGTAAATAACAATAGCGAGCATCACAACATATAGGATAGAATCATGCAAATCCTAGGATTAGAACAAAAATTTAGCTAGACATAATTAACGGAATAAAATACGAAATAATCATAAAAATATGAATTAAATAGATCAAACCCGTAGGAAAACGTCTGAGAACAATGGTTGGGTTCGTATCCAAACCCAACGGAAAACGGGAAAATGATGAAATTTGTTCGGATAAAAGCATTCCGAAGCGTTAACAATGTGTAGAACTATTGCTAGAATGAATCTAAATCAAAGCTAGAGTGAAAAAGAAGGAAAAATAATGAAAAACTGGACAAAAGCGTGTTAAAAGCAGTGCAGGGAAGGTTGGGGGCGAGAGGTAATGCCTATTTATAGAATTAAAGTGAAACCCTAATTTTGAGTCTGCCGCCATGCCCATGGCCGGGCTCACAGTCGTGAGCTCGGTCGCGAGGAACATCTCGTCTCGGCCATCCCCGGACTTTCGGCGGCGCGCGCACATACTTGCCTCGTGGCCACACCGCATGATCGCTAGGTGTGGTCGCGTCGTCATCAAAATTGTCGCGGGCACATCTCGCCCATTGGGAGTGCTCGCGTGCTCTCGCGTCCGCTCGCGTGTCTTTGGTGTTTCTCGCGGCCGACCTAGCGGTCGCTGGGTCGATCATGAAACCTTGTTTGTGGGCATCTGCGGCGCTTCTTGCTTGAGTGATGGTTCGCGGTCGGCTGGCGGCCGCTGGGGCGGTCGCTAGGCCTCCTTTTGCCCTCGTCGCACGTTCTTCGTTCCATGCTTGGTTTTCAACATGAGCCTACAAAACACCAAGCGGAACCCAGGCGATATCTTCCAAAAATATCTAAAAGCATTTAGATCAAGACATAACGCACTTTATAGATCTAAAATCATCTTTAAATATCAACAATAAACGTGTAAAATGTGCGCTTATCAGGGTGAAAACCTAAATTTTTGGGCCTGTCCGCTACGCTTCGCGGCCGAGCTTCATGATCGCGAGGATCTGCTCGCTGGGCTTCCGGCCCACGACTTGACAGCTCATTGGCTTGCCTCGCGACCTTGCTCGCGGTCGCTAGGTATGGTCGCAAGAAATCAGGCAGTAGCTCTTTTCAAAGGCTTCGCACATTGGGTAGCTCGCGGTCACATCTCGCGGTCACTGGGTGTGGCCGCGTCATGTGGATTTTCCTCGCGGCCGACCTAGCGGTTGCTAGGCCGATCACGAGACATCAGTCTGCGTTGCTCTCGCGGCTCGTGCTCGGGCTGGCGGCCCGCGAAGGTGGTCGATAGGCCTGTTTTTCCCTTCTTTAGCTCGTGCCGTTCCATGCTTGATTATCATCTTATAAGCCTACAAAACACCAAGAGGAACCCAGGCGATATCTTCCAAAATATATAAAAGTATTGAGATCGAGATATAAATGCATTTTATCGATCTAAAATCATCTTCAAAATCAACAATAAGCGTGTAAAATCGCGTTTATCAAACCCTCAAACTTAAAGCATTGTTTGTTCTCAAACAAAACAAGACAAAAAGGAAGAGAGACACAACGAAGATCAGCGAGCATCGGCAAAGGTGATTAACACAATCAAGCCCTCGAAATATCTCAAAGCTCAAAATCATTAGCGCATATGATAACATTAGTCAACTCGACAATGTACAACCATTGAAAGAAAAGTCTCATTCAATTCAACCCTCATAGCGGCGTAATGCGTAAAATATAGAGTACCTCAAACTCGTAAAAAATTAAGGGCGTATATACACTCAAAAATCGATGCGATGCAAAATCTTACCATAGGCTTGCCATTTCTCTAATATCTCCACCACGTCAAATCGTTCAAATTAGGATCAAAAGGACTTTTATTAGGTTGTATTGTAGGCACATTGGTCGAGGTAGGATAATATATGGCTAAGTGACTCAAATATACTCCAAGCACCTCCGTTTATATAATCGACTCATATGGACTTTATCCATTTCCCTTTTCTTTCAACATGCTAATTCATCGTTCATTCAACACAAGGTACCTTATACTATGATAACTAAATCCTTTATGCTCGCATTTTCACAATTTTTTCTTGGCTTTGTAATAGAGCTTATAGGGTCTATTCTTTTCACAGGTGCCGTTCTCTTACTCTCCATCTTTTATCTCAACTTAGAATATCAAAACAAATTTACCTGTCACGCCCAATTCCGAAGGAAGGCACGGATGCGGGGTATGACTAGGGTTGGAAATAAGAGCGGGAAGAAATGGGGATACCATATATATACATATGAGGTTCACTTACATGCGAAAATTGACAACATCTCTACATAAAAGGATAAATCCAAAAAGCGAAGCGAAATAAGCAAACAAACACATCTTTGCAACATTGGTGTGGAAAGCTCGACACGCCACGTTGATCGTATACAACCGACTACAATCACGGGGGCTGAGCGATTCGGACAACCAATAATAATAATTGGGGTAGGAGCATCCTACTACACCTCAAGTAAAGAAAATGATGGGATATCGAGAGCTGGCTCGCCAAAAGGAGTTAGCCGACCAGCTACGCTCGTGTAGTGGTTCTTGTCTCGACTACAACATGAGGGCTTTGGCGGCGTCGAGAGGGCCGACTACTCGCACTCTCCATCAAAAGCAATAAAAAAAGCGATGGGAAATCACGCGTAACCAGCTGAACTTAAAATACTTCAAATATAATAGTCATAGAACTCAGCGAGTTTCTAGGCGATAGCAACAAAACATACACACTTAGGCGTACAGCGGGCGTAACATACTTAAAACAAAAATAGAGAACAATGACCCGCCTCGACCTCTCATCCGTCCGCCCATTTATTAACACGAAATCATTTGAAAAGATTTTCTTGAGTACTAAGCGCGCTCGATTAGATCGTGCATTTTATAAGCAGTTCGTATAAACAAAGCGAAGAAAGTCCATGTCATACGGTCGACATAGAAGGTTTTAAAACATAAATCCACTTCCATGAAACCAAAACCTTTTACTTGGGGCACATTAAGCGCATTCCATTGTTACTCATGCTAAGATCTCGGGACGAACCACACTTGAGATCACGTTAACATAACCGGGTGAGACTCAAGGACAAACCACACCCGAGATCAATCACGGGTGGCAATGGGCGAACCGGAAGCCACGTCATATGTCGATGCGCGGGCGGATCAATCCGGCGATGCGGACTCGTGTACCTAACCCTTAGTAAGTGTGTTGGACCCACTAAGAGCCACAATTGCTTCTGAGAGCATTAAGCAGATAGAGATGCGCAAAAATATTTTCATGGACATTGACACTTTCTTTTGAAATATCGAGCTTAATAACTCGATATATGTACTCAAAATATAACCCACCTATACCGCGCAAGCGTCTGCGGGAGAGATCTCGGATCCAACAACTATACCGATCTGCTTGGTGAGTACACAGTAACAATCTGGAACAACTTTTGGAGTCACATTCCACGAAGCAAGGCAACAATGCGATCAAAACGGGGGTTTTCGATTTTTCGAACCCATATTTGGCAACATCCGGATTTTCAAATCAACTTGATGCAGAAGGTAAAAATGTTCAGGGCATTGAAATCTATAAAGGGGAACTTTGAAAATATGCATGCGTGTAAGTTGATATAAAACTTAGCTACGAAGAAGCTTCAAAACTTGATGCTTATCCTCAGATCTAGGATAAACCATCCAAAACCGATGCATGAAAATGGAAACATAAGCAATATGCAATTTTAGGAACATAGAATGACAAGCCGTATAGAAAATGGATAACCGGGCATGTCTTCGTTTAGAAACTCAAAGCGACGAAAAACATCCGGTATGTAAAAACACGAAGGCGAGAAAAATGAATCGATGCGTTAGTAGAACACATAGCCGGAACTCAAAACCTAAAGGGCCCATAGCGAAAAGTGGCCGTCGGCCAACAATCGTGACCCAACCGGCTCATGGCGGCGACAATTTTAGCCGATTTTGGCGGCCTCCGACCGTTCCTCGCCTCGTCCTTTAGAGACTCAAGTTCTCGCTATGCTATCTCTGAAAGAGAATCGAAACAAAAAGGACAAAATTTAAAAAACCGAAGGCAGGGAGGCGATCGGCTATGGTAGGCGGTGGCGCAATGGCGCCGCCATGAGCCCTCGGCTCGATCCCACTCCTCCTGCGCTTCATAGCGTGCACGGGCTGCTCGGCTCTTGGTAAACAGGAGGCGGCTTGAAATGAGCGTTTGAAAATGAAGGCCCTAGGCCCTATTTATAGATTTTGAAGCTCGCTTGCATAGCGCATGCATATGTTGCGCAATTAAGGTGTGCTTGCTGTCGGCGACCTGGCGTTAGCGAAAAACACTTTAAAAATCATAACTTGATCGTTCGAAATCCGTTTTCAAAATTTAAGAACTACGGGCTCGCGTTTAAAATCCTTCACAATGACTATTCATTTGCAAATTTTGGAAATCATGTGAATATAATGCATATGAAAAGCAGTTTATCTGACGTCGAGATCCGTTCTAGGTCAAACAAAGTCAACTTCTTCCAAACTTCATCGGAAAATCTAACGAATATTTTAATAATATTCTCGAAGAAGCAGGTCATTACATCCCTCCTAAGCTATAAAAATTTCGTTCCCGAAATTTCATATCTTGGTCTTTTAACTCGGGATACCAGACTAACATCTTATGCTCTATTTCCCACGTAGCCTCTTCCTCATCGTTGTAATTCCATAATACTTCACAAGGTGAACTTTCTATTTCTCCAAACTTGAACCTTTCGATCAAAGACCTTTATTAGCCTTTTTCCTCATAACTCTTATCCTGAGCTAGCACAACCTCATCATAACATGTTTACTGAGACCAAATAGTTATCATATCCCATAATGATCCTTGCTCATGTGCACTCTCGAAGCTCTGATCGAATCACAAATTCCTTCATTCCTTCTCATAACAATTCACAATTCTATTTCCATTCCCATTGCACAAGTATCGACTATGCGCATCAACATATAGCTTTAAATCTCAAAACTTTTCCTTTGTATACTCAATGCAATCTTTCATCATAAACATTCTTTCAAACATAGCCATATGGTTTTAATAGTCCCAAACATGGCAACATTTCAAAATTCATTCACCTCATTTCGTACTCTTGATATAACAATTTTCAAAACTCTTGTCATATGGTGTCATACTTCCAACATAATATTTGAAAATACTTTGAATACTTGTACACACTTTGAAATAAAAACTTGTTAAAAAATGCGTACCTTACTTTAATCATGACGGTGTGATAGCGAGTTGGGGGTTGTTGTATACAAAACAAACAACATAATTTAATTAAGATCATCAGGTTCATCAGGACCCTTTCTCTAATACCATTCTTGGTATCAGATAACTATAAATACATAGGGCCAAGAACATTGCTCTGATACCACTCTTGGTATCAGATAACTTTAGATACCCAAGCAGGAAGCGCTCGATACCACTCTGTCACGCCCCAATTCGAGGAAGGCACGGATGCGGGGTATGACTAGGGGTTGGAAATAAGCGGGAAGAAATGGGGATACCATATATATACATATGAGGTTCACTCACATGCGAAAATTGGGCAACATCTCTCTATAAAGGATAAATCAAAAAGCGAAGCGAAATAAGCAAACAAACACATCTTTGCAACATTGGTGTCGGAAAGCTCGGCATGCCACGTTGATCGTATACAACCGACTACAATCACGGGGCTGAGCGATTCGGACAACCAATAATAATAATTGGGGTAGGAGCATCCTACTACACCTCAAGTAAAGAAAATGATGGGGTATCGAGAGAGCTGGCTAGCAAAAGGAGTTAGCCGACCAGCTTTGCTCATGTGGTCGTTCTTGTCTCGACTACAACATGAGGGCTTTGGCGGCGTCGAGAGGGGCCGACTACTCGCACTCTCCATCAAAAGCAATAAAGAAAGCGGTAGGGAAATCACGGTAACCAAGCGAACTTAAAATACTTCAAATATAATAGTCATAGAACTCGGCGAGTTTCTAGATAATAGTAACAAAACATACACACTTAAGAGTATAGCGGACGTAACATACTTAAAACAAAAATAGAGAATAGCCGACCCGCCTCGGTAGCTCTCGGCCGTCCTCCGTTTATTAACACGAAATCATTTGAAAAGATTTTGGGTGAGTACTAAGCGCTCGATGGGTCGTGCATTTTCATAAGCAGTTCATATAAACAAAGCGAAGAAAGTCCATGTCATACGGTCGACATAGAAGGTTTTAAAACATAAATCCACTTCCATGAAACCAAAAACCTTTTACTTGGGGCCCGTTAAGCGCATTCCATTGTTACTCTAAGCTAAGATCTTTGGGACGAACCACACTTGAGATCACATTAACATAACCCGGTGAGACTCGGGACGGACCACGCGGAGATCAATCACCGGGTGCAGCAGGCGGAACCCGAAGCCGCGTCATATGTCGATGCGCGGGCGGATCAATCACGGCGATGCGGACTCGTGTACCTGACCACTTAGTAAGTGTGTTAGACCACTAAGAGCCACAATTGCTTCGAGAGGCATTAAGCAGATAGAGATGCGCGAAAATATTTTCATGAACATTGACATTTTCTTTTGAAATATCGAGCTTAATAACTCGAGATATGTACTCAAATATAACCCGCCTATCACAAGCCAGCGTCTCTTGGGAGAGATCTGGATCCAACAACTATACCGATCCCTTGGCAAGTACACAGTAACAATCTGGAACAACTTTTGAGTCACATTCCACGAAGCAAGGCAACAATGCCATCAAAGCGGAGATCGAATCAAAGCGGGGTTTCGACTTTTCGAACCCATATTTGGCAACATCGGGTTTTCAAATCAACATTTTGCAGAAGGCAAAAATGTTCAGGCCATTGAAATCTATAAAGGGGTACCTTGAAAATATGCATGCGTGCAAGTTGATATAAAACTTAGCTACGAAGAAGCTTGAAACTTGATCTTATCCTCGGATCTAGGATAAACCATCAAAACCGATGCATGAAAATGGAAACATAAGCAATATGCAATTTTAGGAACATAGAATGACAAGCCATATCGAAAATGGATAACCGGTCATGTCTTCGTTTAGAAACTCAAAGCGACGAAAAACATCCGGTATGTAAAAACACGAAGGGCGAGAAAAATGAATCGATGCGTTAGTAGAACACATAGCCGGAACTCAAAACCTAAAGGGCCCATAGCCAAAAGTGGCCGTCGGCCTGTCGGACCACACCGGCTCATGGCGGCGTGAATAGGCGGCGGTTTGGCGGTTTGGCGACCTCATTTGTTCCTTGCCTCGTCCTTTAGAGACTCGAGTTCTCGCTATCTATCTCTGAAAAGGCGGAATCGAAACAAGAAAATGACAAAATTTAAAAAAGCGAAGGCAGGGAGGCGATCGGCTATGGTAGGCGGCGGCGCAATGGCGCCGCCGCCGAGCCCCTCGGCTCGATCCCACTCCTCCATCGACTTCGCGTGCACAGGCTGCTCGGCTCTTCGTAAACATAGAGGCGCTTGAGATGAGCGTTTGAAAATGAAGGCCCTAGGCCCTATTTATAGATTTTGAGCTCGCTTGCATAGCGCATGCTAACTCTTGGCGCAATTAAGGTGTGCTTGTGCGATCGACCTGGCGTTAGCGAAAAACACTTTAAAAATCATAATTTGATCGTTTGAAATCCGTTTTCAAAATTTAAGACCTACTGAGGCTCGCATTTAAAATCCTTCACAATTACTATTCATTTGCAAATTTTGGAAATCATGTGAATATAATGCATATGAAAAGCAGTTTAAATGCAGACGTCGGATCCGTTCTAGGTCAAACAAAGACCAGCTTCTTCCGAACTTCATAGGAAAATCTAGCGAATATTTTAATAATATTCTCTGAAAAAGCAGGTCATTACATACCCCATTTGATTCCCATATCTATCCTCACCTCTATCATCCGGTTAACAAAGAAAGTCTAATAAAGGCTCAAAGAAGGCGACAAACGGTATATATCATTGGGTTAGTGTATGGGTAAATATGTGGTTAACAAAGATGGTCTTTTATCCTTTCCATATTCGAATCACATATTGCAACCTCGACACAGAAAATACGGCAAGTTCTAGAAGATGATTACATGCACGATATCACACAATTAAAAGAAATTGTAATAAGATGTTTATACAGTGAAGCTCAAGTCTCAAGGTTTAAGCAAATGGTGAAAAACAACAAGCTAAGCAATCTCAAGTCATTCATGCTTCATTTCCTAACACATCATGTGCACTTATCAACATATTTTTCAGAAAATTTCTATCATCTTTGGCTATATGGATTAACACATTTTCACTTAACTCGTTGATCGATGAACACAAAAGCGAAAAGAAAAACACAATGAGCCCAACATATAAAAACTTAACAAGACAAAGCAAAACATAAAAGGACTCTCACAAACAAACTCGTCCACTCCCCAAACTTATTGTAAGCGATGTGAAATGGATGCGATAAGGTTTGCGAAAGATAGTGATTGGGAGAGACCTTACCTCATATCTTGCACTTCTCGTGATGGATAGAATCCTCGCCATTGATGATATACCTTGGGACTTAAAAATGAACAAACAAGACACGACACTACAAAACAAAGAAAAATAAGAAAAACAAAATGAAAAACATAAAAGCATGAAAAATGTTGGGTTACCTCCCAACCAGTGCTAGATTTATCGCCGCTAGCTCGACGTTACCTCTCATCAATCGGGCGATTTGACAATTGTGGTCTTTCAAACTTTTCTTGCCCTTGTACTTATCATTGACAACGAGACCACCATTTAGTGTAGGTAGCTTCCCCAGCGTAAGCGACTCGCTCGATTTTTATGTCGAGTCCACCTTTTCTTTGTAGCATGCTCGTCAGATGGTCGATTGAAATTCGAGCTTAAAATGGAAATTTGTGGCGGTGGTGACGAATAACAATCTTCATGTTACGAGTTATCATTTCTCGTGATGGCATCATAGATCGAAATGGTTAACTCGTCTTTATTCACGGAAGGTGAGATCACCCTCACTGCGCATCGATCGAGCCACCCCATGGCTGAAGCGGTCTTCCTATAATGAGATCGTGTTCCGTCCTACGGCATATCAAGGACTACAAAATCCTTTGGGAAGATAAATCCTTTGACTTTGATAAGCACATCCTCCACTATCCCTTTTGGACGGGTGATTGATCGTCGCCATTTGGAGAGTAATTGTAGTAGGCTTGATTCTCAATCTCAATTTGTTAAATATGGACAACGGCATCAAGTTGATGCTTACCCTAAGTCATGAGAACTACAGAAAGTATGCCCTCAATGACACAAGGTATAGTGAAGTGCACGGATCTTTACATTTGATGGCAACTTCTTTTGCTGACACTGAACCTTGCACTCTTGAGACAAATTAATTGTCTCGAACTTTTCGACTTCTTCTTGTTGGTGGCGGCATCCTTGAGAATTTCATGTACCCGGCATATCTTTGGCGCATCTAGTGAGGAATATTGATATTCACCTTCTTGAACATCTCCATGAATCGAATTGACCTATCATCATGCTTTGGCTTGGCCAAACGAATCGGAAATGGAATCGGAGGGGTGTACGTCGGATACTTCTCCACTGGGCATCCCTCGCGGCCATCCTCGCGGCCGTGAATGCGGTCGCTAGGGATCTGAACTTCTTTAGTGGTCTTCTTAGCGGCCGGGTTCGCGGTCGCGGGCTCGATCGCTGACTCTGCCCCCGAACTCACTGCCTGATTTCTCGCGATCGCTTCATTCTTCCTAGCGACCGCGGTGTCACTCACGAGTCCCTCTGGAATACTCACTGTCTGATGTCTCACGACCGGGCTCGCGGTCACGAGCTCAGTTGCAAGGTGCTCTTCTTTTTCACCGTGTTCGTCTTTTCGCCCCGGGTGATCTGGTAAGTTCGTTCACTCCTCAATTGGATAGCAAAGCACTGATTCTTTGGGTTCACTTCCGTATTACTCGGAAATTATTGAGCAGCTATTTGACCGATCTGATTCTCCATTATTTTCAGATGTTTGCCCATTGCTCCTATAGTGGATTCCAACTGTGTTATCCTCGGCGGTCGTCTTGATGAGCAGATTACATTGAGTCACCAGTTGTTGGTTGCTCACAACCAACTGCTGCATCATATCCTCTAGGCTCTGCTTCTTCGGTTCTTGAATCATACCATTCTGCACAGTGAACAATACGTAGAACTAATGTGAAACAATGAAAAACTAATGCTAGAATGAATCTAAATTAAGACTAGAGTGCAAAAGTATGAAAAATAATGAAAAACTAAGGAAAAATGTCTAAAATCGGTTTGGAGCAGCTTGGGGGTGCTAGGGGGCGAAGCCCTATTTATAGGCAAGGGTGAAAACCCTAATTTTGGGCACATCCGCTTCTGACTTGTGACCGAGCTCATGATCATGAGCTTTCGATCGAGGATCTGCTTCTGGGCTTCGCCGGACTCTCGGTGGACACTGCGCTCATTGGCTTACCTCGCGACTGGCTCATGATCGCTAGGTATGGTTGCGAGAAATTGAAGCGATAGCTCTTTTCAAAGGCTTCGCGTCGGGTAGCTCATGATCATTGATAAGCCTCATTTTACCTATTTTATATGGATATATGTCTCGTTTATTATTGATAAATGATTATTTGAGAGACATTTTCATATTTATTTAATTGCTTTGAAAGATATGATGCCGTGTGTATTTTGTGTTATTTTAGCTCAGGTTTTGATCTAAAAATGGAGAAAACACACGAGCACACATTTAAGCACAATGGAACATTCACTCGCGAGCCATCCTCGCGCTTGTTTGAAGAAAAACTGAAGTTCGAGAGCCATCCTCGCGCACGTTGAGTCGAGAAAGAAATAAACTGAAGCTCGCGACCTTTACATGCGAGCCCAGCTCGCGATAGTTGATAGCGAGGTCATATAGAAGGAGTTAGCGACCCGGCATTGCAACCTCAGCTCGCGATGGTTGCTCGCGAGGAAAGTATGAATGCACGTGGAAGAGGACCTCGCGACACGGCATCGCGATGAAAGATCACGAGGGAAGATCGCGAACCCACACGGGTGAGTCGCGACCCGCTATCGCTACCTGCCATCGCGACCATTACTCGCGAGCTCAATCAGACGCGCGCACGGAGATTCTTTCGCGAGCTATCTTCGTGACCATTGCTCGCGATAGCGTTTCGCGAGGCGAGAGATGGAGTCCGTGTATACTTCTGAATCCGAGTCAGAGAAGGATTGGGCACAATTCACGGAAAAAGGGAGCTCGCGATTTATTATAAATAGGGAGATAGAGCAGTAGCTTAAACACCATTATAGAGCAGAACACAAATTCTTCTTTATTTTCTTTTGCAAGTTCTTTTCCCGTTTAATTTAGTTTAGCTTTTACCTTCAGTTGTTTTCATTCCAATTTCATAGTTTAGTATTAGATTTCAGAATTTCTTCCGGATTCAAATCGCTGCTATTGTTCTTCGTGGATTCCTACGGTTTTATTTATTTAATTTTGTTTATGTTATTCTTATTTATTTATTGCTTTAGTAATTTAATTATGCGTAGCTAAAATTCCGTATTGATCCTAGGGTTTGTATGTCTAACTAGATTTATATAATTAATTTGTTGATACTGTTTTGCCGTCCCATTCATGATTTATAATTCTTGGCTTTAATTCTCATGTGTTGGTATCTGGCCAATATTAATGCATGCTAGTTATGTGATTGATGTCTTGACGGAATTAATTGCATAATCGATATCTGGAATTTATAATCTGATTTTGCCTTGAGACCCAAGCGGAGATAGGTGAGGTGTAGGAGGTTAAATCTTTGTGTGCTTTTGGTAATTAGCTTACTTCTCTTGAGACCCGGCGGAGATAGAGTTTAGGTTAACCTACTACTATAGTTTGTCTGCGGAAACTATAGCTACATTAGTGATCATTCATACGAATGTGGATTAAATTGGTAAGCAGTTAATAGGTTAATTGTGTGAATCGGTTGGGTTAAGTACATCCCTAGGATCGGCCTTTTATATGAATTTTATTCCTTTTTATTTTCAAGTCTAGTTTTATAATATCATCTCTTGATATTTTGTTGCACGAATAATAATAAAGATTACGTGTTAATTATTTGTTGTGTTCTCAGTCATGATCCTGTGGATCGATATATATACTTGTTGTTTACTATCAATTTATTTTGGTAGGAATTATAGCGATCAAATTTTGGCGCGTTAAAGGGTTGTTTAGATTGCTGATGATAATTTTACGGATTGTAGTTATTAATTAGGGCTTATAAAAATTAAAAATATTTATTATTTACGTATTGCTTCTCGGATCGATTTTGTTGTTATCTCTACGCGGTGCATGATTACAAGATCTCAAAGGAAAGAAATTATTCCATTGGATCTCGAGATTGACGGATCATATAAGAGAGGCAGAGAATGAATACAACGAAATAGCGGATAAACACCCCAAGTCCCGGATCGGATGGCGAGATGGAGGCGATCTTGGCGGCAATGCTGCATGGCGGTGTTGAATAATCGAGATGGGCCCGTTTGGTGAGCGAGCACGGCCCATACCGCTCAACCACGTATACGGACCAAGACGGATCGGTTCAAGGTGGAGGATGGGGCGACGTCAATGCTAATAATTTTGAGTTAAAGCACGCCTCATCGACGTGATCTGGCGGGCGGTTTGGGGAGGGTGTCGAAGACCCAATGCACATTTGGGCGTTCTTGGATATACGTGATACTATCAAGCGAGCAGTGCCGGTGATGCCATCGGATGTGGATGTTCATATTTTCGGCTTGGTCGAGGCGAAAGAGTGGTTCAAAGTTTGGACGAACAAGAATCACTACATGGGAGCAATTGTGCGAAATTCTGTCAGTACTTTCCACACGCGGTAGAGAAAATCATTGCCGAGATCTCCATTTTCAATTGGGAGATGAATCGTGTTGAGGCTTGGGGGCGATTGAAATCTGCTTTCGAGAAAATGTCCTGACATGGGTTTCACGAGCAACAAGTGACACAATTTTATAGTGGACTCAATGCTAACACCCGTAGCATTGTTGATCGTCGATCGGAGGATGCCTTCTCGATCGTGGAATAGGCGAAGCATTGAGAATTATTGAGGAGATGGCATCAAATAGTTATCAATGGCGATGGAGGCGGCCGATTAGAAGAGTGGTGCTTTGCAAAGTTGGATGATAAATATGATGACTTGTTAGAAATTCTGTGACTGCGGAAGATCTGAGAGAGAAAGGGCAAATGGTGTGGCCATGGCGCGAGAATATCGAGGAGGTTCAATTTGTGAACCAAATGAGTAATGGTCGAGGAATCGAGTGGGAACCCGCCGTATCATCCAACAATAGGAATCATCCCAATTTTCCTATGCGATGCGAGAATGCTCGGACAACCACCACACGGTTTCTTTGTTAATAATGGAATGATTGTGGAGCTCAACAAGTGTTGGCGAGCAATCGTGAATAACAACAGTCACCAACAAATTGTGGCTCGACAAAATATTCGAGATCCGGTGACTTGGGAATGGGATGAGCAGCTCTAGAGAGTGCGGTCAGCGCCATCAACAATACGTTGATAGCCCTTGGAAAACAAGTAAAGATGATTGAGAACCAAGTGGGGCGGATGGCGATGAAAATTTGGAATGTGCAGGCGAGGGGCAATTCCAGTAATGTCTGAGCAAAATCCGAAGAATCACACTCATCCAAATCAATGCGATGCGATATATTTGAGGTGGAGCTTCATATGAAAATCATCCGGAGAATCGAGGAGATAAGCAATCCGATTGAAGAGTGTGGCGAGAGAATGGCAAAGAGATATCGCGAGGAAGGAAAAGGGTGAACAGCATGGTGCAGCGAAGGATCGTGACAACTCCCAAAGCCGGCGACTCCATTTCCTCGGCGCATTGGGAAAAGCGAAATCGGTGAGGTTTGCCGATTCGAGGAGATATTCAAAAGTGAACATTAATATACCTCTCTTTGGCTCGAAACAAGCCGGATCGTCAAATTTCTCAAAGATGCATTGGCGAATAAAAGAAGTTGGGAAATTTGACAAGATCAACCTCTCAGGAATGCGGTGCTATCTTGCGAGAGAAAGTTGCCTTTGAAGCGGAAGGATTCGGGAGCTTCACTTATTTGGAGTCTGAGATTCTTGAGCATCGTTCCCCAGCGTGTTGTGTGATTTAGGGCGAGCATAAACTGATGCCATTATCGTGTTCAACAGCTTGGAGCTAGTTAAAATGAAGAAAACGTCCATTTCATTAATGATGGCTGACAGGTCAGTCACATACCCTAAGGGAGTAGTTGAGGATGTGTTGGTAAGAGTTCGGGATTTTGTATTTCCTGTTGATTTCGTTATTTTAGACATTCCTGAATTTAAAAATCAACCACTAATCTTGGGTTGGCCGTTTCTAGAAACTGGTCGTGCTTTAATTGACGTGCAGGAAGGTGATTTGACTTTTCGTGTCAACGATGAGGAGCTAAAAATTTCAATCTATGACGCCATCAAGCAACACGATAGTTTAGAGCATGAAGAGTGTCACTCAATCACTACTATTCCTGCTAGCCAAATCTCGAGCTTGGATGTCAACCGACTAGTTGACAAGGGTGCTACAAAGAAGAGATGGACTCGGCATGGAACTCCGAGTGACTTGTTCAAGTTTGGGGGAGGCCACTTCCACACTCAATGGTGGTCTGCGGTAAATGAAAATATGGAGGCAAGCACGATTTGGGAAGAAGTCTGCTGCAAAGCGCTGATTGATCGAGGTTAGAAATGATCTAGCTAAAGACATTTAAATTTAGCACTTGTTGGGAGGTAACCCAATGTTTTCCTTGTTTTGTTTTGTTTTAAACACATTACATTTTCTTTTTGTTTGTGTTTGTTTTGTTTTTCGTGTTTGGGTTTTGTATACATTTTGTGGGTTGAGTTGAATGACGAGCGGTAGATGATGAAATTGTTTTATTAGAAAATTTGATTACAAGCGATTTTGTGAGACGAAGCATGTTATGATTATTGTAAGTATTGAGCCTTTGAGAACTTGATCACATTTTTAAACACATGAGACTTGAGCTTTTGAGTGTCATATCTTTTCAGTCTTGTTTCTTTACGTGTGAATAGTTTGAAATAGCATGTGTTTCTCTAGAACTTGCTCTGGTTTTTTTTCGAGGTTGCATTGATGTGCTTAAGAATTTTGAAATGATAATAGGCATTCTTTTCTTAGTCTATACACTATCTAAACACTAACCTGATATTTTATTATCCTTTGATGAGCCCGTTTGAGCCTACCTTATTCTTTCATATAGCCGTGGGTTGGGTTATGTAGTTAGTAATATTTGGCAGCTTGAATTGAGGGTTAAGAAAAAGAAAGGAAAGAAAGAAAATAGATAATGAGAAAGTGATTATTAAAAATAGTTGCTTAACCATATAAGTTCAAAAAAAAAAGAGGTAAAAATTGACACATGTGTGTGAAAAGAACATAAATGGGTAAGTAACTAGTGCTTTGAGATGATTATATCACTTATATGAAAATTGTGAAATTCTTAGAAAAAATGACTTTTTGGTGTAGAGATTTGAAATGAATTGTGAAAGTTTGGGAATTATGTCTTGTGATACTTATGGTGTTTTCATTATGGGATTATGAGTCACTTAGCTTTAAATATATCCTACCTACAAAGAGCTACATTATAACCTTATATAAAGACCTTCTTGATCTTAGTTCTTGAGCACATATTTGAGCAATGGAGAATTAGGCGATTTGCAAGCTTATGGTAGATTCCATGTGTTTTAAACTTTGAGGTATACACGTCCTCCTTGATACACTTGAGTGTTTGAGATTTCGATATATATATCCATGTCGTGAGGATTCAAGTCTTGTGCTTATGATTATGATGTTGTGTGGAGTTGAACGAACGATGTTGTGATTTGATTCATTTGAGTGAATCGTTTATTGCTCATTGCTCTGAGGCTTATTGCTTTTGTCGTTCGACTCTTTGCCTATCGTTGGTCGTCTCTCCTTTGTTCTGATTTGTTTGAGGACAAACAAAAGGTTAAGTTTGGGGGAGTTGATAAGCCTCATTTTTACCTATTTTATAAGGATATATGTGTCTCGTTTATTATTGATAAATGATTATTTGAGCGACATTTTCATATTTATTTAATTGCTTTGAAAGATTTGATGCCGTATGTATTTTGTGTTATTTTAGCACAGGTTTTGATCTAAAAATGGAGAAGACACACGAGCACACATTTAAGCACAATGGAACATTCACTCGCGAGCCATCCTCGCGCTTGTTTGAAGAAAAACTGAAGTTCGCGAGCCATCCTTGCGCACGTTGAGTCGAGAAAGAAATAAACTGAAGCTCGCGACCTTTACATGCGAGCCCAGCTCGCGATAGTTGATAGCGAGGTCATACAGAAGGAGTTCACGGCCCGGCATTGCAACCTCAGCTCGCGATGGTTGATCGCGAGGAAAGTATGAATGCACGCGGAAGAGGACCTCGCGACACGGCATCGCGACGAAAGATCGCGAGGGAAGATCGCGAACCCACACGGAAGGTGAGTCGCGACCGCTATCGCTACACGCCATCGCGACCATTACTCGCGAGCTCAATCGGAGCAGCGCGGAGATTCTTCGCGAGCTATCTTGCGACCATTGCTCGCGATAGCGTTCGCGAGGCGAGATGGAGTCGTGTATGCCGAATCCAGTCGAAGAAGGATTGGGCACAATTCACGGAAAAAGGGGCTCGCGATTTATTATAAATAGGAGAGAAGGCGGTAGCTTAAACACCATTCAGGCGAACACAAATTCTTCTTTATTTTCTTTTGCAAATTCTTTTCCGTTTAATTTAGTTTAGCATTTACCTTGATTGTTTTCATTCCAATTTCATAGTTTAGTATTAGATTTGAAATTTCTTGGGATTCAAATCGCTACAATTGTTCTTCGTGGATTCCTACGGTTTTATTTATTTAATTCTGTTTATGTTATTCTTATTTATTTATTGCTTTAGTAATTTAATTATGCGTAGCTAAAATTCCGTATTGATCCTAGAGTTTGTATGTCTAACTAGATTTATATAATTAATCTGTTGATACTGTTTTGCCGTCCCATTCATGATTTATAATTATTGGCTTTAATTCTCATGTGTTGGTATCTGGCCAATATTAATGCATGCTAGTTATGTGATTGATGTCTTGGCGGAATTAATTGCATAATCGATATCTGGAATTTATATTACAGTTTTTGCCTTGAGACCCGACGGAGATAGGTGAGCTGTAGGAGGTTAAATCTTTGTGTGCTTTTGGTAATTAGTTTACTTCTCTTGAGACCCGAAGGAGATAGAGTTTAGCTTTAACCTACTACTATAGGATGTCCTGACGGAAACTATAGCTACATTAGTGATCATTCATCTGAATGTGGATTAAATTGGTAAACAGATTAATAGGTTAATTGTGTGAATCTGGTTAGGTTAAGTACATCCCTAGGATCAGCCTTTTATATCTGAATTTTATTCTCTCTTTATTTTCAAGTCTAGTTTTATAATATCCTCTCTTGATATTTTTTTGCCTGAATAATAATAAAGATTCTGTGTTAATTACTTGCTGTGTTCTCGAGTCGCAGTCCATGTGGATACGATATATATACTTGCTGTTTTACTATTAATTTATTTTGGTAGGAATTATAGCAATCAGTCACGTCTCGCGGTCGCTGGGTGTGGCCGCGTCGTGTGGATTTTCCTCGCGGCCGATCTAGCGGTCGCTAGGCCGGTAGAGAGACATCAGTCTGCGTTTCTCTTGTGGCTCGCGCTTGGGCTAGCGGCCGCGAAGGTGGTCGTTAGGCCCTGTTTTTGCCCTTCTTTCGCTCGTGCTTCGTTCCATGCTTGATTATCATCTTATAAGCTACAAAACATCAAGAGGAACCCGAAGCGGTATCTTCCAAAAATATATAAAAGTATTGAGATCGAGATATAAGCGCGCTTTATCGATCTAAAATCATCTTTAAAATCAACAATAAGCGTGTAAAATCGGCGTTTATCGGTGGTTCTTAAGTGATACCACCTCCAGTAGCCTACGATCGACCACATATTTGACCTCCGTGGTTGAGTGCGTAGTGCTGCTTGCTTTTCATTCTACCGGGATACGGCTCCGTCTCTAAGGTGAACACATAGCACGAGGTAGACTTTTTCTTATCACGGTCAGCTTGGAATCCGAATCTGAATAACCCAAAGGCATTAGACCGTCTGCCTACTAAACTAGCCTATAATCCTGAGTCCTTTTCAAGTACTTGAGTTTATTTTTTACCGTAGTCCAATGAGCTTATCCAGGGTTAGACTTATAACTTGCGACTATGCCTACCATATATCAGATATCTGGCCTCGTGTATAACATCGTTATATATGAGACTTCCTACGATGGAAACGTAGGGAACTTATCTTATTTTCTCTATGTCCTTTACAGTCTTCGACGACCACTCCTTAGATAAAGGAGCGCCATGTTTGAAGGGTGGCAATCCATTCATAGGATTTTGCATGCTAAAATGACTAACTACAATATCAATGTAAGATGCTTGAGATAAGCTCAACATTTTCTTCTTGCGATCTCGATAAACCTTGATCCCAAGAATGTATGCTACATGTCCTAAGTCTTTTATTTGAAACTGATAGGATAAAAAAACTATTTACGTCTGAGAACATCTTCACGTTGTTTCCAAGTAGAAGGATGTTATCTACGTAAAGTGTAAGAAATACCACGTCATTGTTGACATCTAAACGATGCACGTATCTCTTGTTTTACAACTAGGTAAAATCATAGGTCTTTACTAACTTGTCAAAACGTAAGTTCCTTGATCGGGAAGCTTGCTTGAGTCCATAAATAGACTTCTTTAGCTTCCACACTAGATGCTCCTCATCTTTTTTTACATAACCTTCAGGTTGCTACATATAAATGTGTCGACCTTTCTAAATATCGTTTAAGAAAGCGGTTTTCACATCCATTTGCCAAACCTCTATATTTAAGTGAGCTGCTATGGCCAAAAGAATTCTAATGGACTCCAGCATTGTTAAAAGTAAAAAGGTATCATCGTAATCTATCCTCTCTATATATATGTAGCCTTTCGTTACAAGCCTGACTTTAAAGGCCAAAACGTCTACATCTGAATCTCTTTCCCGCTTGTATACCCACTTACTACATATGGCTTCCTTGCCATCTGGTAGAGGTGTCTTCTCGTATACATCAATAGCGGTAATGGACTCAATCTCTAAGTCCATAGCGGCATGCAATTCTCCCATATCTATGTCTTATATCGCCTCGTTATATGTCCATGGGTCGACTATAACTTGTTCATCTACTGGGATTAAATCCGAAGATTCACCCACGAACATATATTGATCGGGTTAGTGCACAACCCTTCCACTAAGATGAAGAGTTACTGGCACAACGACAATGATGGGTGTAATAACTTGTGGCACCGATTCTTTTACAACTTTATGGGTAGGTTCCACTAGTATAGTCGGTGGCCCTAGTGAAACTCGACCAACTTCAATTTCTTGAATTATCTGGTGTCGATCCTCTCACTAGATGAGACATCTTTTAGGTGGAATCGATGGTTGAATTGTTGGATTTGTATACTGAAAGCAGTATGGTTGAGCTTGTATACAATGTTTCCTGTTACCACTATTACAATCTCTATCTGAATTGAATACTTGATTGCATATATCATGTCCCTTATTCATATATAAGTTAGATCATATAGTGTGTGAAGATCACGAAGTGCGTATGATTGGTCGAGCTTAATGAGATATAAAAGTTTCACGGTGAGACAACTTGAGGACGAGTTGTCGGTATAGGCTGCTGGTATAGATAAGTGACTTGACTTGGTTGCTTGTCTATCTTTGATGCGTCTACGGCGTATTGATGGATCACGATGAGATGAGTTCTTCTATCGACCGTCGTGAAGAACCAAGATCTCGGTGACTTACGATGATCTAAACCTCGATAAGGTATTAGGTGAGTATGAGTTCTTGACCATCACTTTGACTTGTTATGGGTGAGGTTATATGTTCTAACTTGATATTCTCCGCATCTTGGGTGATGGCGGTGCTTGTATGTCATGCTAGTTATCGTATCAGTCACCGTATCCGTTTAGGATGATGGCGTCCCTTAAGGAGCTCAAAGGTTTATTGTACTAAACCTGCGAGGTTGAGTTAGCTCAAGTACAATAATAAGGTTGAGTGGTACTACTTAAGGAATTAAAGATATTAATTATTTTAAGCGATCGAGAATGCTCTAAATAATTAATGGACGTGCGATATATTAAATCGAGGATTCGTAATGTCTAAGTGCAAGCCGACTCACCGCCGGTAATAAAGGGTAAGTCGGCATTTATTCTCTAGTGGCATGAATGAATGTTTATAAATTAATTTATGTTACGAAATTTGAACATAAGATAATTAATTTATTTGAGGCCCATCTTTATTCCTTGCATTTGATCCACAGGTTTGGCCCGTCGGGCCCGTAGCTCTTTGAAAATCGGCGCCCCTATGCTCTCTAAGGATATGATTTGATCTTCTTTATCCATAAGGATATTATTATATTTATGGGATATGCATGGATCCTTTCCTAATGGGATTATGGTAATGCATTATAAATATAAGGTAAGAGATAAGATCAAAGCTAATCCTCAATCTTTATCCTTGGCAATTTTAGAGAATCACCATAGTTCCTTGGTGAGAGATTTTGAAAATCATAGAAGAAGGAGGAGATTTTACGTAGCATTCTCCATAGATCGTCCTCGCTCGGCGTTGGAGATTGGGTGTCGGGATCTGATCCGGAAGATCAAAGCACGAGTCTCGATCCGTTCATCCGTTCATCCCAAGCAGTTCAAAGGTAAACATGAGAAAACCCTACGTGTTGCAATTAATTATATAGCGCGTGCTAGGAATATAATCAATGTATGGTGAATTAAACATCGAAGATAGATCTCGGGAGAGGTTAAAATCGATTTCCTACAATTGGGATCGAGCCTAGGATCGAGAATCTTGGCTCTGTTGGATTAATTCACGTTTGATTATAACGTGCAAAATTAATTAATTGTTGAATCATCGTTCATCGTGGCTCGGTTTTATTTTTGTCGGTTTTGTTTTCACCACGAGAAAATCCGTGGTTAGATTAGATTTTCCTGTAAATCTTATCGTAAAGAAAACGAGCAACACGAAGAGCGAGGCAGCGAGACTTGCGGGAGAAACGGACGCCGCAGCGATGCTTTCGGCGCCGTCTTGGCGTTCTCGGCGGCATCGGCGGACGAGGCATCTGGGCGCGAGGCGGTGGTGGCGCGCATGGCTCGGCGGCCCGGCGGTGGGCGCGCTTGGCGCGCCTCGGCACCGCTTCGGCGGCGGCGTGCGCGCTCGGCGGATCTCGGCGAGCGGCGCGGAAACCTCAGCGTGTTACGGGCGGTGCAGGCGGCGCCACGCGCGGCGTGCGTGGCGCTTCGGCGGCACGTGAGCGCGCAGCGGCGCGCCTCGGCGGCTGCGGCGTGGCGTTCGGCATCGCTCGGCCACAGTGCGCCCGGTGCCGCGGAAACCTCAGCGTGCGTGGCGTGGGCGGCGTGGGGCGTGCGATTTTCGCCGCGGATGCCCGGCGGCGCTCGGCGATGCGGAGGCTCGTCTCGGGCGCTCGGCCACGGCAGCGTTCGCGCGTGAAACCTCGGGCGGCTCGGCGGGGCGGGCGCGGGCGCGGGCACAGGCGTCGAGCCCGCGAATCTCGTCGCGAGCCTCGGCGGCGCTCGGCGGCCTCGGCGCGAGATTGGCGAGAAACCTCAAGGTCGCGATTTTTCTCGGCAAGGTGTGGCGGCGGCACGCGCATGGGCTGTGCCTTAGCGGCGACCCTTAAATCTACTTTCGGCCCGTTTTTGTTAGTCGACCCGACCGGTTCGGCCCAGACCCGTTTCAGCCGGATCCTATTTTTGACCGATTCGGTTTTCGACCGGTTCGGCCCGTTTCCTTTGTTCGGCCCGAATCCGGTTTGAAGAATCGATGCGTGCCCGTACTGCGAGACCCGTTTTTCAAGTTGAAGATCATGCTTTGCAATTCTATGTAATAGATTAGGCGGGAAAGTGCGGGTTCCACAGTGGGCCACTATGAGCGTTTATTTTATTTTAATCGTTCATTGCATGTAAGTGGATGTTTAAATTATTCGAAGCATGCTATGTATGTTTAAATTACGTGAATAAACATATTATATGTTTTCGTGATTGGATCGCATAGTAAGCATGCTAGGTTTATCAGCGTTTTCAAGCATATTTTACAATTACTGCGAGCATGTTTTACATGTTGAGTTCTATAGAAAAGCATGCTAGGATTACGTGATCTGCATGGACAAACCTTTTGAAACAAAGACTAAGCAAGTAACCCGACATATTAATTTTCAAATTAAATTATCAAGACCTCCACTTTTGATCTCTATACAAAGTGAGGCCTTTTGTGATGGCGATCCACAGCGTGGCTTGCTTGCACTTTTTATCATAAGTTTGTTAGATGAGATTTCTAAATAAAACATTTTAAATCTATTGAGAAGTGGGAGTTTCATGTATGGCGTCCACAGCGTGCTGCATGTGCGATTTTCATAAGTTCTCTAGAGATGGATATAAAATGAGATAACAAAGAATTTGGATTTGAGCGGTATGGTCTAGTGGTATGCGATTCTAAAATTCATTTCTTTGTTAAAATTGTGGTCATTGCTTAGACATCACCTCAGTACAACTTCCATGAAGTCCCTTCTTGCGATAGTGATGTGGTCTAGTAATGTCAATCATTAATTTCATTTGTCGTAAGGATAAGTTGACATGGATTGAAATTAAGCGACTAAAAGGTATATTTTAGTCTTGTCGGGGGTTCGTGTGTAGCGTCCACAGCGTGGCTTGCATGTGGGATTCCTTGGGCGATTGGAGGTTTCAATCAATATTGTTTTATCAAAGGTTACAATATTGTTATTCACGAATTAAGTGCGATCGTATGCTTATGTGTTTACATTGTCTTTTCGGATATGTCTCTTACACGATTATCAATATGCTGCTTTAAAATCCCTTATCCGGTCGAATTTTATCAGTGGAAGCGAAACATGGAATATGTTCTTATCCTTTGAAGAACACATGTTTGTTCTCACTACTCCTAAACCCGATGCCCACTTACGGCGCGTCGACTAATGGCGACGAGTCGGCGGACTTTGGCATAAGTCGAACAATATGGCCAAATGCTATATGATGACTACAATGTCCAAAAGGCTTGCGGTGCTGACATCGATCGATGGTGAGCGCGATGAAATATGGTCGAGTCTCGAGGTAAGTTTGGGCGATCGGATCGGACGATCGACTTCCACACAATGAGAGAAATCTTGGCGTGTAAGATGGAAGAAGAATGTTCGGTCCATGAACATGTCTCCCATGACTCGTCTCATGGATAGTCTTGATCGGTTGGGAGGAGGTATTGGCAGTGAAGCGAGGTCGATATCATCCTCAACACCTTTGCCCAGTATTTTGAGAACTTTCGGCGTGAATGCGATCATGAGCAAGACCAGTATACACTTAGTCGGTTGCTTAATGATCTAGGTGGCTGCGGAAGAGTCATGGGTAAAGGAGCACATGCTCTTGCTAGCACATCTAGGGCCCAAATTTTCCGTTGAAAATGGAAAAGAAAAGGGGCACCAAAGGTGGTGAAGCGAGGAAATAGTGGGAGTAATGGGAACAGAACATGCATGCCAGGAGGCAAGAAGCGAAGGAGAGGGCGAGTGCTTCAAGTCTTGGCAGGCGGGCATTGGAGGCCAGTGCCCTATGCTCGATGCTCAGTCGCCATTTGCTTTAATGTGAAACATGTTTAGCGACTTGTTCTACCCATTCTTGGGTAGTAGAACAGTCTGTTGATCATGTTTGTTACACCTGCGAGGTTCTGCGGACAAGGGAGGCTGAGTGATGGCGAGATAACGATCTCCATGGGCAGCAGCGAAAGTCGAGGCCGTTGCGGTCGGAGATGTTATTTTATGTTTGAGAGAGCAGTTTTAGTTTTAAAGGCGTTTTATATGTGCGGATTTTCGGTGGAACCTTGTTTGTTTGAAATTATTTATTCATGGATATTACATTATTTTTGATAGTGGTGTTTCTATCATAAGAAATGGCGAAGTTATACGTGTTGGCACTTTATATAATTAAGCTTTATCTATTTACGCAAAACATAATACCTATAACTATGTTGCATCTACATCAAACCTTAAAAGAAAGTTTTCTTATGCAAGATGACACCACATTTCTCGGCATCTTAGATTAGGTCACATCAATCTAAATAGGATCAAGGCGGCTAAGAATGGGCGTTGGGTAATCTCACGATTACTCCGTTCGATCTGTGAATCTGTATAGAAGGAAAGATGTCGACCGGACCTTGGCGAAGGGTTATAGAGCAAAAAGTGTTGGAGCTAGTCCATTCGACTGTGTGGACCGATGTCCACACAAGCTCGTGGAGAATGCAGTATTTTGTCACTTTCATTGGCGATTACTCGAGTGCGGATACATATACTGCTTCGCGCAAGTGCAGATGCTTTGAGAAATTCAAAGAGTTTAAGGCGGAAGTGGAGGCGAAGCTTGGTAAAAGTATCAAGTCGCTGCGATGCGATCGCGGTGGCGAATACCTCGATAACGAGTTTATGGACTATTTGGTGCGGTGTGAGATTACCTCATTTCACTACAGGGCACACCACAACAAAATGGTGTGTCGGGGCGAAGAAATAGGACTCTTTTAGAAATGGTTAGATCAATGATGAGTTATGCGGCATTGCCTATTTAGATTACGGGGTATGCCTTAGAAGAAGCGGCATACTTGCTGAATCTAGTACCATCGATTCGATCGAGAAGACCCCTTTCGAGTTGTGGTTTGGGGTAAGACTGGTTTAAACCACATAAGGATATGGGGCGATCCGGCACGTGTCTTTGAACAAGAAGGCGACAAGTTGGAGGCTAGATCCGGCGTAAAATTTGTTTATTGGCTATCTAGAGGGACGAAGGTGGTTTATTCTATAGTCTAAGGATCGGAAGGTCATTATTAGCACTAATGCCGATTCTTAGAAGAGGATTATATGACAAACCATAAATCCAAAGTTGAAATCATTCTTGAGGAATTAGAAGATGATCGTATTCCACCACCGATTAGGCGAAAGTGCGAGATGTCGAGTCTAGTGGGAGGATCGACACGGATACTTCAAGAAATTGAAGTGGGTCGAGTTCACGGGAGAAAGCCGGCCGTACAAGTGGTACCTACCGAGAAAGTTGTGCAAGATAGAGAACCACAAGTTTGCACCTTGCGTTGCCATTGTGCTAGTAGCGCCTCGTCGTAGTGGGAAGGTTGTTCGTCGACCCGGCGATTTATGTTCATGGGTGAATCTTGGTTTAGTCGGGAAGCGGCGGGCAATAATCGACCCATGGACATCTGCGATCTGAGACATTGATGCAAGATCATGGCACGCGTTATGGACTTAGAAATTGAGTCCATAACTGACTATGGATGTATATGAAAGACACCTCTACCGGATGGCGAGGAAGCCATAGGTAGTAAGTGGGTATCTGAGAGGAAGAGATTCGAGATGGAGGTTTGACTTTTAAAGCCGGGCTTGTGGCGAAGGGTACACTCAGTTGAGGGCATCGATTTCGATGAGACCTTTTAGCACTGTGTGCAATGCTCGAGTCCATCGAATTCTTCTAGCCATAGTGACCAGCTTGAACTAGAGGTATAGCAAATGGATGTGAAAACCGCTTTTCTAAGCGGTTACCTTGAGGAAGGTAGAGACATCTATGTCGACAACCGAAGGATATGTGGTGAAGGGTGAAGAGCATCTAGTATGGAAGCTTAAGAAGTCCGTTTATGGGCAAGCAAACCTCACGATCACGGAACTTACGCTTTGGCGTGGTGAAATCCTATGGATTTACCCAATTGCCTAGCGAGAGTTGTGTGTATCGTTTAGATGTCAGCGGTAATGTGGTATTTCTTGCACTTTATGTAGATGACATTCTTCTAGTTGGCAACAATGTGAAGTTGTTATCGGGCGTAAAGAGTTGGTTATCCGATCGGTTTCAAATGAAAGACTTAGGAGATGCGATGTACATTCTTGGGATCAAGGTTTACGAGATCGCGAGAGAAAATATTGAGCTTATCTCGGGCGTCTTACATTGCTCTTGTGATTACTCGTTTTAGTATGCGAGACCGCTGAGAAGATTGCTACCTTTCGGACATGGCGTTCCTTTATCTAAGGGCGATCACCTATGTTTGCAAAGGAGATAGAGGAAATGAGACAAGTTCATACGCTTCCACCGTAGGAAGTCTCATATGCGCAATGCTATGTCACGAGGCCGATATACGCTGTCACGGTGGCATAGTAGCTGAATATCGATCTAACCTGGACAAGCTCATTGGAATATGATAAAGCATATACTCAAGTACACGAAAAGGACTCGAGATTATAGGGTGGTTTACCATCGAGATAGTCTAATGCCTTTGGGTTATCTGAGACTCGGTTCCAAAGTGACCGTGATGAGAAAAGTCTACCTCGGCTATGTTTTTACCTTGGGAGGTGGGCCGTATCTGGCGAAGTGCAAAGCGGCGATGCGTGCGGACTCTACCATGGAAGCGAATATGTAGCCGTTTGGAGGCTGCTAAGGAGGCTGTATGGTTGAGAACTACCTCATGGATCTAGGTGTGGTACTGGTTTGCCCAAAGTATCATAGTTCTTGTGATAACTTTCGGTGCGATGCAAACTCGAAGGAACCACGGACCCTAAAGCGACCAAACACATAGAGAAAGTACCATGTCATACAAGAAATCGTTAGGCGAGGGGCGTCTTGATTGAAAAGATTGATCTGACGGATAACCTAGCGGATCCATTCACGAAGAGCACATACAAAAAGTCTCTGACGAACACGTCGAGAGGACTTGGATTGCGCTTGATGGCACCACTTAGAGGAAACTTTTGTATAAGTGGGAGAAGCAAAGTGATGGTTTTGTTTGTAATAGTTAGTAGAGACACCTTTGTATACTAAAAGTTTGCTTTAGTATAAGTGGGAGATTATTGGTTGTATCTTGAAAGCGGTATGGTTGAGCTTGTATCTGATGTTTCTGTTACCACTATTACAATCTCTATCTGAATTGAATACTTGATTGCATATATCGTGTCCCTTATCTCATATATAAGTTAGATCATACGATGTGTAGAAGATCACGAAGTGCGTATGATTGGTCGAGCAATGAGATATAAAAGTTTCTGTTGAGACAACTTGAGGACGAGTTGTCGGTATAGGCTATGGTATAGATAAGAAGTGACTTGACTTGGTTGCTTGTCTATCTTTGATGCGTCTACGATGTATTGATGGATCACGGTGAGATGAGTTCTTCTATCGACCGTCGTGAAGAACCAAGATCTCGGTGACTTACGATGATCTAAACCTCGATAAGGTATTAGGTGAGTATGAGTTCTTGACCATCACTTTGACTTGTTATGGGTGAAGGTTATATGTTCTAACTTGATATTCTCGCATCTTGGGTGATGGCGGTGCTTGTATGTCATGCTAGTTATCGTATCAGTCACCGTATCCGTTTAGGATGATGGCGTCCCATAAGGAGCTCAAAGGTTTATTGTACTAAACCACATGGGTTGAGTTAGCTCAAGTACAATAATAAGGTTGAGTGGTACTACTTAAGGAATTAAAGATATTAATTATTTTAAGCGATCGAGAATGCTCTTAATAATTAATGGACGTGCGATATCTTAAATACGAGGATTCGTAATGTCTAAGTGCAAGCCGACTCGCCGGTAATAAAGGGTAAGTCGGCATTTATTCTCTAGTGGCATGAATAAATGTTTATAAATTAATTTATGTTAAGAAATTTGAACATAAGATAATTAATTTATTTGAGGCCATCTTTATTCCTTGCATTTGATCCACTGGGTGGCCCGTCAGGGCCCGTAAGCTTGAAATCGGCCCCATGTGTCTCTAAGGAAAGGATTTTATTCTCTTTATCCTATAATGATATAATTATATTTATGGGATATGCATGGATCTTTTCATATGGGATTATGGTAATGCATTATAAATATAAGGTAAGAGATAGAATCGAGGTTGATCTAATTAATCAACACCATATTTTCGTCCATCTCTATAGTCCTTAGAGTGATTTTGAAAATTCCTAGAGAGGATTGGGTGATTTTCGAGCATTCTCCATAGATCGTCCTCGCTCGGCGTTGGAGATTGGGCGGCAGGGATACGATCCGGAAGATCAAAGCACGAGTCTCGATCCGTTCATCCTGTTCATCCCAATGAGTTGAAGGTAAACATGAGAAAACCCTCGTGTTGCAATTAATTATATAGGCGCATGCTAGGAATATAATCAATGTATGGTGAATTAAACATCGAAGATAGATCCTCGAGAGAGGTTAAATCGATTTCCTACATGAATCGATCATATTCGATTTCTTGAAGAATGATTTCAACTTTGGATTTATGGATTTTCATATGGTCCTCACTCCGAGAATAGGGCATTGGTGCTAATAACAAACTTGATCCTTGGGACTATAGAAATAACGACTTTCATTCATCTAGGATATCGAACAAATAGCGCTTGCATCAAATCTAGTCTCTAAATTATCAACTTACTTGTTCATTTCGTGTCTTTGGGCGGCCCCATATCCTTTATAACTTAAACTGAAACTTACGCCCAAACGATACATAAAGGGGTATCGTCAGTGACTTGGGCGATACTAGATTAACAAGTATGTCGTTGTTTCTAAGGCATACCCTAATGCGAAACATGAAAAGTTGCATAACTCGTCATTGATCTAATTGTAGGAAAGCTTATTTTAACCCTCTCGATGATCTATCTTGGATGTTTAATTCATCATACATTGATTATATACCTAGCATTCACCTATATAATTAATTGCAACACATATGTGTTTTGTCGTGTTCACCTGTGAATTTGTCGGATGAGAAATCGGATCGAGACTAGTGCTTTGATATTTTGGGTGTATCCGTTAAGCCAAAACTCGATCTTGAGTGAGAGCAATCTATGGAGAGTACTATAAAAATTCGCCTTCTTCCTCATACTTGAAAATTTCGAAAATCACAATAATCACACTATAATTTTCAAAAATCTCTTTAGCATTAGGATACACTAATTTTCTCTCACCTTATATTTATAATGCAACCCTAGAATCCTATTAGGATAGGATCTTTGCATATATAATAAATATAATAATATTTTTCAGATAGAGAGGATCAGAACCGAATCCAAGTGGGATTCTTTTGAGGTGGGCAATTTGGCGATTCTGAGGCCTTGATGGGCGATCCGAGGATCAAATGCAAAGAATAAAGATGGGCCTCAAATAAATTAAATATCTTATGTTATTGTGAACATAAATTAATTCATAAACATTTATTCATGCCACTAGAGAATAAATGCTGACTTATCCCTTTATTTTTGAAGTTGAGTCGGGCTTGCACTTAGACTTCACGAATCCCGTATTTAAGATATCGCATCCATTAATTATTTATAGTGTTACATTGCTTAAAATAATTAATCTCTTTAATTCCATAAGTAGTGTCACTCAACCTTATTATTATACTTGAGATAACTCGACTGCGGGGTTTATACGACAAACCTTTTGAGCTCCTTAGGGGCGTCATCATCCTAGCGGATACGGTGACTCAATCTGAGCAACTAGCATAACATCTGACTGCTGCCACCATCGAGATGTGAAGAATATTGGGTCGTCTCATATAACCCTCACCCATGACATGTCGAAGTGATGGTCGACAACTCATACTCACCAAAAACCTTATCGAGGTTTGGATCAACGTAAATTCACCGAGATCTAGGTTCTTCATGATGGTCAGATAGAAGAACTCATCTCGTTGTGATCCATCAATACGTCAGAACGTACCAGTATAGATAAGCAACCAAGTCAAGTCACTTCTTATCTATCTACATGCAACCTATACCAACAACTCGTCCTCAAGTTATCTCAGATGTGATCTTATTTATATTTCATTAAAGCAACCAATCATACGGACTTGTGATCTTCTACACCTTGTATGATCTAACATATATGAGATAAATGGACATACATATGCAATCAAGTAAACAATTCGACTATGAGATTGTAATAGTGGTAGCGGAAACATTGTATCTGAAGCTCGACCAAAAGCGATTCTAGTATACAAATCCAACAATCTCTCATTTATACTAAAGCAAACTTTTAGTATACAATGTGTAAGCTTTACTAACTATTACGAGATGACCATCACTTTGTTTCTCCACTTCTACAAAGTTTCATTTCTAAGTGGGGCCGTCTTGCATAGTCGAGTCCTCGAACATGCTCGTCGTAGACTTTTACGGTGAGCTCTTGTGAATGGGTCGAGCTAGGTTATATCCGTAGTACCAATCTTCTCAATGCTTACGTCTCGTCGTCTAATGATTTCTCATATGACATGGTACTTTCTCTCTATGTGTTTGGTGCGCTTGTGGGTCCGTGGTTCCTTGAGTTTGCCACTGCTTTGGAGTTATCCTGATACACTATGATACTATTTGGCAAGCAGTACCACGTCTAGATCTATGAGGTGGTTCTTGAACCATCTTGCATCATTAGCTTGACCTCTAAAGCGGCTAAATATCGACTTTCATTGTAGAGTCATAATGCATCATTCTTTGTAATACCGAAAAATTTAAAACTTGATTTATTAAATTTATTGAGTTATATCGTTATTTGAGAGTGGGCGATTATTAAATTCTATAATCGACTGACGTTTCGACTTTATTTTGAGCGAGAAAATTTAAGCGAATGTCGGAGAGCGATTACGATTATAAACCGAGCTAGATATTTTATCTTTGTGATAATTATCTTGTCATCGGATCTCCCAAATCCCTCGACTTTAAACCCTTATCATCAATCTTCCATCAATTCATACTTTACCTTACACTATACTCCTATACACACTAGCTATGTACTTGGAGGGCTATATACAACATTCATATATTCCGACCTCGTTTTGTTTTGTTCCAATCTGAAAAGAAAGAAGGAAAGGTTTTTCTTGTTAGCTATCAAAGGTAAATGTTTTCTCCTACTTAACTTCATTTCTTTTATCCTCAATTTCTGACAACATTCATACCTCATAATCCTTGTTGATTCTGACTCGATTTTCAACATTTTTAGCACCAACAAGAACATCGTACCACTCGTCAAGGTTTGTTGTTGAATCGATAACTCGATTCCATTGTATTTCACGATATTGAGTTTATATCGAGGAGATCGAAACGAAAGAACACATACCCAACATGATTCTTCAACAACATTACGGGTACATATAAATGAATAATATACATCTAGATACATAGAAAAAATCAAATAGAAGCAGAACATTAAGTACATAAGAGACATCTGTTGAACCACGTTCTTGTAGTCTTTGGACCGAGCCATTTAAGGATCGGTGGTTAGTCGAAAAAAAAGGGGTCGACGGTGGTGGCTGTCCACAATGACGATGCGGCTGCTTGAGGACCGAGGCAGCGTGGTGGTTGGAGAACATGGGCTCGATGGCGGAGCAAGGTCGCGGCGGTTCTTGTTGGCGCCTTGTTTGCGGAACAAGAAAAAGCATCAACGGAGGCTCCGTTAGGGGCGACATGGGAGAGGAGGAGGTAGCCTTCGATAGTGATGCCGTGGGAAAAGGAAGACCATGGCGGCGGCACAGATCTGGCGTGGGACACCGGCAGTGTGTGTGTGTGTGTGTATAGATCTGCGCGTGTGTTTGTGTTGCGAGAAAGCGGATCGATGAGATGAGGTCACGGTGTTGTGTAACTTCGCCGACCGGTGATGGCGGCGGAGGCGGAGGCGGCGGCGATCATGGGTGTGTGTGTGTGTGCGGCGCGGTGGAGAGTGCGAGAGAGAGGAGATGAGTGTGAGTGGGGGCGGCTAGGGCTAGGGTAGTTTAGGTTTTATTTTTCAATTGGGCCTTATTTTGTTGTGGGTGATTTTAATTATGTTGGGCTTAGTCCTTTGGTAGTAAATATAAGTCTTGGGCTTAGTTTTAATTAGTTTAATTCAATTGGGCGAAATTAATTGTTGTGAGTGGGCGGCGGGCTTATGACATTGGGCGAAATTAATTGTTGGGCCTTGATTATGGGCCAGAATAAAATGGGAGAATGGGCTATGTGATGTGGGTTATTTAAAATTAAATTAGTATGGGCCTTTGGAATTAAATGGATATGGGCTTCAATTAATTTAAAGATGGACTTATATGTAGTTTAAATGTTGGGCTAAGAGTTTAATTTGGTAATGGACTTAAACTATTCATCTATGATCCATTAAAATTTAAATTAAGGATTAAATAGATTCTATTAATTAAATATGAGATTTAATTCTAATAATTAAATTTTGAGATTAATTTTAATTAATTAAACAATAATCTAAATATCAATTATTTAGAGTGAATTAATTAAATTAATTAGATTGAATAAAATCTAATTTTTAGAAAGTGAATAACATAATTAATTAATTATGTTAAGGAATAATTGAAATTATTCTTTTTAAGTGATGTATTTATGTAATGAGATGGACTTATGTAATTTATTACAAAGATGTGATTAGAAATAAATTCTAATTAGTGGATATCTAAGATGAATTAAATTAATTTGATTGATTAATCGAATATTATTGGACTATTAAATTGATCCATTTAATTAATATTTAATTATGGATTTAGTTAATTAAATTGGAGAATTAATTAAGTAATGAGTTGATTATGTCGAATAGATGCTTGATGAAATATTATTTAATCAACTCTAAATTATAGAAACGATTGATAGAAGATGATTGATTTAT
Organism: Salvia rosmarinus; assembly: GCA_036937905.1. NCBI lineage: Eukaryota > Viridiplantae > Streptophyta > Magnoliopsida > Lamiales > Lamiaceae > Salvia > Salvia rosmarinus. Next base: position 55,538,983 of record CM072819.1, read on the forward strand.
AAGAAACCTTTATTGATAGTGTACTATAGATATGGGTATTTATAATAGAATATGTGAAGCGTGTGGGACGAAAGCGGCGAAGAAATTTTAGCAATGAATGAGGATTTAAAACTTCGAAAGCGTTGATCAGCGTTAACAAGCGGCGAATATTAGTTATGAACTTAAGATTCATAAATTATCTGCTTGACGGAGAAACATCATTGGAGGAAAAGAATGCAGCGTCGAAGTGTCATCTATCGTTATGACAAGATCAATCGAATAGGCGAAATATAAATGTTAATTAAGTCGTATCGATGGCGAAAATCCACAAAACAGACTTAAAGATATCGAGTTGTCGAATCTTAATGATCTTCTCGAAAAAGCGAATGACATCTAAATCATATTTCTTGCGTTGACAGGTCCGGCATGGGCGTGCGAAAACAACGGAGGATCGCTAGCGGTATTCGAGAAGGACAATTCTTGAGGTGGGCTTTTCTTGAAACAAAATGATTATGCATAACTCAAGCATGATTTACAAAAGCTTTATGAAATATTATCGCATGAGCTATTATTATTTGCCAAATATTTGTGTTTTGTTGTGTCCATATCGAGGTTGTTTTGTCCAAATGTGGGACGAGAATTGATTGGTATATCGATGTGGTATGTGAATGAGTTGGTCCATAGCGTTAAAAATGAGTAACGATCGGATCCGACTTAGTTGAGGACTAACTTTCGGATTGTGTACCGATGTATTGTGTGTTAAGGTTAGCTACCTCGACCGGTCCGGCGACTATGTGTAGGTGGCCACCTCCATAGTCTGTGAATGAATGAGCGAATGAATGATGAATGAATTACGGATATGGAACAACGTGGATGGAATAGTCCGGCGGATACTTTTGGAAAGCGATAAAATGTTTGATAGGCATGGGTCTTTCAACTAAAACCCCATGTGCTATTGCGGGCGGTTCGATAACTTTTATAAGGAAAATATTTTCGACACGAGTCCTTTGAGTACTTTTGTACTTAACCACTGCATATTCGTTTTGATGTGCGGGTTGAGCGAGATTGATGATGGGTGCGGTGGTGCAAAGTGGTAGTGGTTTTGTTGCTTTAATTGAAAGTTTCTAGAACCTTGAGCATGAATCATCATATGTATGTTCACACGTTTAATTCTTTGTAAACTACGATGTTTTGTTGGTATCTGTTGATTATGGTTGCTTTCATATCGTATTGAGCGGAGGTGGTACCTCGTTCCTTGAAGTCATACGATTGGGTTAGACTTGAACATGGAACCTTTTGGCAAGTCTTTCTTTGACTTGAGTTTGTACCCGTCTGACGTATTCCTTTCGATCTCGCATTTATTCGCAATTGATTGGTTAATCGTATTGGTTTAAATTATATATATCCATTGCATTTAGCATACGGTGGCGATCCATGTGATCCGTACTTTCTTTGGAAGTCGAATTAGTCACAAAGTGGTATCAGAGCACTTGTTCGCTCTGAACCCTAGAAACCCTTTCATTGAATCCTAAGTTAAAAGTTGAGTCTTGAAACTCTTGGTATTTGATTACCTTTCCTTGAATCTTATATTGAAAGTTGAGACTAGAAATTATTTGTGATTGACTACCACTGCACTGCACTCCATCATCGTCTTGCTCAATGAGGAAGAAGGTAACTATTTCAACTGAAAGTTGTTTTGAAATGATGGAAGTTTATGAAATATGAAATGGACTTATAAAAGTCGCATTGTGTTGAAAGTTGAAATATGTTTGAAAGGAGAAAAAGTCTCGAAATTTTAAATGGAGTTGTTGTTTCGAAGGATTTTGGAAAAAAATGAATGATTGACCATGAAAAGTTATTTTCAAAATAACTGATTGTTAAGTTGAAAAGAGTTGAAAACTCTGGGAGATTGATAAATGAATGATATGAGAATACATGTTTATCACAATATATGTTATGAGTTGTGTTTACTCCTATATCTGAAAGCATCTTGAAGCATAATGTAAATGAGTATGTTTCCATGAGAACATAGACTCTTAAGCGCATGATCCATTTTCGCGAACTTAGTATGAGAACATAAAGTATCCCGATTGAGCGGAATACTAAGGAAGTATGAGAACATAGAAATTATAAGAATCTCAATCGAGCGGTTTGAGGATGAGAATCAACAACTCTACGATGGCAGCGATTGTAGCGGAGGTTCGCAGCATTACGAGTCCAACCTCTCTATGCAAAAAAAAAAAAATCAAACACTATACATCTATCTCTATCGTGGTGATAGCAGACGAATCAAAACATAATGTTAAGAAAGTTTGTATATAAAGGAAGATAGAATTTTGAATATTACGGGGGCGCGTATGATCGATTGTTATGATTCGAATGAAATAAATAATTCATAACCAATGAGAAATGATGACCACTTAGCCTTTACGAAGGCTAGACATTGAATATCATTCTATCTTAAGAGACCATCGGTCTCTTTCCGCATACAAATTATGAAAATAGTTTCATAAGAACTTAGGAATATAGGATATAAGATTGTGGTTTGAGCGATTTTACGACTAGGAGTCCTTTATCACAGTGAGAGCCATACAGAAGAGTTATGCGTTCCTACCATTACTACCATATCGAAGGCGGCGTCGGTGAGTTCTTAGCTCACTTGGCGTCACTAGGCTGTGTACATGGACGTGGTACATCATACTCTGACGGCGTACTCTAGCGGTTGCGAGGCGCCATCCGATTAGCGAGGATATGCCGTGAGATATCGGTGATTTCATCTATCGGCCGAGAGGCTTGATCTTTAGGTGAACTTGCCCGATTACATCGACCACGAAATACGTATTCATGGTATCTGAAGCTACACCTTCGGGCCGTATCTCCTGGCGAGAATATACCTAGCGTGATGAGAATCTGAGTGGTACCATCAGGAGATGCCTTGTTTAGCATCTAATGGATCTGCATTCTTACACAGCTATGGCGGGAACATATTCGGTGGATCCTCCGTCTCGACAACTCACCTTCGGTCCTACCACGGTAGGATTCCGTCCCGTCATTGCTTGCCCGGACCATCGATGTCGATCATTCCATGCCGGCCTCACCTCTACTACCGGCGTTTCCCTAGTTGACCGCCATTTACCCGTCTGGACCCATGTACCCGCGATCTTGTGAGATTGATGATTCACGTGGCTAACGGCATGCCGTGAGAAAAGCATGTGCGTCTTGCTCTTCTCGCTTTCGACCTTTTGCCTATGAGGAGATCATGGGTGAGATCATGAGATCTAAGCTGCTATGGGAGAAGCTAGAGTTATTTGAATTCGAAACCGTGAGTCTCACATTGATGATGAGGTCGAAGAGGAGTAGGACCCGGAGGAGGATCACGAGGAGGACTGTCATGTGACAATGAGATGGAGAAAATTGATAGGACCCATACTCCGGTTCGACTCCAACACGATGAGCTCTATTATACCACAGGCGATTATGGATCTAGTTATTTAAGACTAGAAAGTGTTTTGTTTATATCACGATTGCATATTTGGTGATGCATACGAGCGATGAGTGGTTACGTCTGAACCATATTTTGATGACCTCGGTGGTATTTAAATATTTATGCGCATCGTGATTGGGTATGTGAAGGATGCGATATTGGTTTTGGACATCATACTCCGTGCACAGCCTCTTTTGGTAAATCTCGAAAGCGATGAAAATCTAGTAGAGGCATTTGACTTGATATGATGATAGCTCATCGAGGCAATTAGTTTTGATGTCGTATTACATGATGTCGATGATGTACTAGACTTAGGCGTATGATTATAAATACATATCGTTGAGATATTTAAGATCGATGGATGGTATAAGAAGATGTTTGATTGCGTATATATAAGAGGATTGAAGAGCTAATCCTTAGTTAGAATCCATGATTTTCAGCGGATGGGAATCTCATGGATCGAGCTATGGATTCACGCGCTGAGACGAATCCTTAAATTCATTTATTGCACCTCTTAAGGCGCTTGTCATGCGTTGCTTTGCAAATGATTGGTGCGATTGATTTCGGCGAGGCGAAGAAAGACCTTATATGAATAGGAACTAGAAGCTTACACACAGGAAGAGTTCAAGGAGGAAGTGTACGAAGTACATTCTAAGAGCTACCGTAAGATGAAAGAACACGAGTTCTACAATTTACGATAAGGAAAGACCACGGTCACGAGTTACGATCGTGCATCTGCGAGATGTCGCGGTATGCGCCTCGATTGTTGTTTGACGGCGAGAAGAGGCGAGAAGTTACGAAAGAGACTCGTGATCGATCCTCGTCGATCGGTTGGAAATTGGGCGAATCGTAACCTAGAATCAAATGTGAAAGCGAAGAGCTCTTGAAGAGAATAAAACTCATTAATATATTTGAAATCAAAGCTTAATATTTCGTGAGTTTACAAGCCTCTATATAGGCTGAAAATTTAGCGCTTTACTCGAGCTCTTGTGATTGGTTCCTTTGGAACCCGAACAGTCGGGAATCAAAACTTTAGATTGCATCACTCTATCATGAGATCATAGTGTCACTAATCGGTCATGGAAATCGATCTATTGTGAGGCCCTTAATAGAGCATTGGACATTGAGGATGCCTGCTGAGGATAGGATTGTCATTGTACATCCACGAATCACCAAGGAGATCGTGGGAAGAGAAGTGGGAAGGACCCCAAGGTCAAAGATCAAATGTTGGCGGGGCCGACACAAGGCCATGACAAGTGAGTAATGTACCATCTAGGCACGAATAAGACAATGAGCGTGCCATAGTACCGCGCTGGCGGAGGAAACTAAATACTCGTGAAACTCCCGTATGCCCTAAATGCCATAGGAGTCACAAAAGGTCTACATGTTCACAATGATGAATGTTTCAAATGTGTCCGGAAGGGTCACTACTCGAGGGGCTGTCGGGGATCGTGATGAGAGAATGACCATCCCAATGAGCAAGAATTGAGTCAAGGCAAATCCACGCTATCAAGCTCAACCGTTCCGACAACAAACCCCGGTCCGTACTTCCGGCGAATCGGTGACCATATCAACCACGGCGACAGCGACAACAACAATGGCGATAACACAGCAGCAATACCATGACTCAACAACAACAACAACAACGGCACAACGCGGCGACGCGACAACACCATCATCAACAACGACAACCGCTGACAAACTAGGACCTCGCCTTAACCGGAAAGAAATTCCCACGAGGGCGCTAAGGAACCGAGGAAACTTGGCGGTGTGAGAATACTCATCCAATTACATTACCCTCTTGTTTGATCTTGGCGCCTCGCATTCTTTTATTCTTTGAAGCATCGTAGAAAACATAGGATCGAGATCCTAAGCATTTTGAACAAATCATGAGAATATCTTCTCGATAAGATGTATAAGAATGGTAACCCACATGCTCGAGACACTAGAACTTGGACTAGGTTTACTTGGTCATGTGAGATAATCTTCACGTCGTATCTATGGTAGATGTGGATATAATCCTAAGAGATGGATTGGTTAACCCGAACATAGTGCGACTATCACGTGTAATGAAATGAAATTTTCTTTCCAGCGTTAGGAGAGGAACTATAGACTTTCACGGGATCGGTGATAAGCAGCATTTTACGTTTATAGTTGATATTTGAAGATGAGTTTAGCTCGTTTAATGTGCGTTTATGTATCGATTATTAATGTTTCATCTATTTCTAGAAGATATTGCTCTTGGGTGTTATTTTGGTGTTTTGTAGGGTTATGTGTTGAAAATCGAAGCAAGGCGAAGCACGAACAAAATGAACAATCTGTCCGGTTTCTAGCGACCGACTGGCGGTCGCTAGAGGCTGTCATGAGCAAACCAATGGCGCCCGGAAGAGCATGACGCGACCTCGTGCCCGCGGCGAAGCTAGCGTCGAGAATCCTTTGGGCGATTTCGCGACCAGTTCATGCGTCTAGCGACCGCTAGCGGTCGCGGTACAAAGCAAGCCAGAAGGCGGCGGCGAAAAAAGCGCAAGAAATACCTAGCGATCGCACTAGCGATCGCGAGGACGATCATGTATGTGGCGGGAGAAAGTGGGGTTTCACACTTTTCTATAAATAGGGGATCACCCACTCGCGCCCTCGGACCTCAAACACGCCCGGACCTATTTCTCTTGAGTTTTCCTCGGTTTTATCTTTATTTTAGCTTCAATTTAATTCTAGTATTGTTAAATCGTTGTTCTAGTTTAGTTTATTGTTTCGTTATCGATCGGACGTTTTGTCCGTCGTTTTCCTTTGTTTTCCGTTCGTTCGCTTGGGATTGGATTCAAGACCAACCATTGTTCATCGGCCTTCCCTACGGGTTTATTTATTTAATTTCCGTTTTATGGTTAAATCGTATTTCATTCCGTTTATTATGTGCGGCTAGTTTTCTATTCTAATCTAGGGTTTGCATGATTCGATCCTATATGTTGTGAGTTACGCTATCGTTATTTACCTTCGGGCATGATTCATGATTCATGGTGCTTATTTATATGTGTTGATTTACGATCAATCTTGATGCATATCTAGTTGCCGATTAATAGCGTAATTGTATTAATTGTCGATCGATCTTGAATGCATGATCGAATAAGCGCTTGAGTAAATGGCGAGATAGGACATTCGTAGGAAGCATATTCTTAGTGATCCATTTGGAGTTGCTTATTTTCCTCTAGAGGCGTAGCGTGATAGGGAAAATTAGTAATCAAGCTGCCATAATTATAAATGGCGATGTTGTTGGTTATATATGTGATCTTCCGTCTTATGCGGATTAAAGCGGTTAATAATAAGCGGGATAAACATCGTTGTGGGTAGGATTGGTGCATCCCTAGGGTTAGTCTTTCTTCATAATTATCTTTCGTGATTTTATTGCTTTATTTTATATTTACGAGCATGGTTACCTTTGCTTTGGATTAAATTCGAAGCCCTAAAACCTCAATCCTTTATACGTGCTTGAATAATGATGAATTGTCGTTGAGCTAGCTTCATGTTTCGTGATACAATCTACTGTGGATATGATACTTAAGCTTACTATACTTACACGCTTTCGTGTGGAAAAATGAAGCGATCAAATTTTGGCGCCGTTCTTGAGGATTGTTAAGATCACATAGGAATAATTTGTGATTTGGATTTATTAATTCAGTTATATATTATTTTATTTATTTATTTTTGTTAGTGCTAATTTCTCTCTACATGGTGGTTTATCGTACAAGATCTCGGGGACCTCACAGTAGTATTAGATCCAGAGATCAGCTCTCAAGGAGAGAGGGCGAGAGAAGAGCAGGCTGCAATGGCAGCCATGACAGGGCATTCCTCCCGAGCAAGTAGCACGCATGCTAGGCGACTTCTGCGAGAGATCTGCGTCGGATGGCGAATATAGAATCATTGTCCCTGCTCGAGGAGGAAAGACCTCAGAATCACATGTACCGACATCCACCGAGCAGTTCAAGGAGGCGGTTGGGGCCCATGTAGATCTGAGCAATTTGAGCTCAAAGCCGTACGATCGGTATGGTCGAGGAGGCGGTTTGGGGAGGAGTCACGGAAGACCGAATGCGCATCTCGAAGCGTTTCTCGATATTTGTGACACCATGAAGCGGAATGGGGTGCCACAAGACCACGATCCGGATCATGTTCGGTTCATTCTGTGACCGAGGCGAAAAGATTGGTTCGAAGTTTGGTGGTGGCATCGACACTTGGGGAAACTTTGCGAGAAGTTTCTTTGAAATACTCCGCCCGGTGAAAGCGAGAAGATCATCATGAAAATCTCATTTTGCAAAACCACGGCGAATCATTATTGAGGCATGGGAGAGATTGAGAGGTCTATTGAGGCGATGTCCAACATGGGTTCTCGAGGCAACAAATCCTGCAGTTTCGGTGGTGACATGGCGAGCGAGGCATGGTAGATCTCGTCGGCGGGGGCTGCTTATTAAACCGACCAGTCGGCGAGGCAAGCCGTATTGTTGAAGAGATGGTGCTGACGGCTATCGATAATGGCGGAGAGAGCGCCATCATTGGCGGTTCTTTGTTGAGTGATTCAAACTATAGCGATCTCGTGAAAGTTCACTCTTTTGAAGAGTCAGTTGAGACGGAGACGTCGACCACATTAATCGGAGGTCGTTGAATTTCAATAACCTTGACAAGCTTGATCTTGATCGATTCGAGGCGAGGAAGCCGAGTCCGAAGACATGATGCGGCGATTGGTTGTAAGCAACCAACAATTGTATGAGTCGAGATTCGTTCATAAGCAACAAGCAAGAAGATAAATCACTTGGAGTCCTTTGTGGCGGCTATGGGAAAGCACATGAAGATGTTGGAGAATCAAATTGGTCGAATAGCCGTGCAGTGAATGCACTACAAAGGCAGGCCAATTTCAGTGTCTGGTGAACCGAAGAGTCGATGCCGCCATTCGGGGCGAGGTGGGCGAGCTACCCGAGCCCTACTGGGAAGAAGGCATGATAGCACAATGATGCGAGGCTTCGCGATCGAGCTGCGCAGCCGCGAGCCGATCGCGAACAATCGAATTTTTCCACGGGGAGCTCGCGACCAGAGCAGCGTCCGCGCGCGACGCGAGCCATCCGGTATCCGGCGTGCGAGTTGTTCGCGGCGACCAGTAGCTCGCAAACCCGACCCGAGCAATCGATCGAGCACATGGCGAAATCGGTGGCGAGCTTCGCGCAGCTTCGCGCGAGGAAGGTCGGCGCGCGGAACTCTCGCGACCATCCGAGGACGGTCGACGCGGCGCCCGAAGGCTAATCCTCGCCGTACATTCCTCGATCCCGTTTAAAAGTCGACTTGTCGAGTCGAAATATATGAGAGTTTGCTCGTTTCAAAGGTTTTTAAAAGTTGAGATAAATTTACCTCTCTTTGAGCGTTCTTGAAACATCTTGAGACTCATCAAATTTTTAAAGGCAGCTTGCAAGCGAAGAAACTTGGGAAATTTGAGAGAATTTCCTATCAGAAGAATGCGATGCCGTCTTGCAAAGGCTCCTACGAAGCGAGAAGGATCGGCGGTTTCACGTTGGAGTGCGATATCGCGGCGAGACTTTTCAAATGTTTTGTGCGACTTGAGGCGAGCATCAATCGATGCCATTGAGCGTTTTCAACCGGCTACACCTAGGAAAGATGAAGCCGCGGGAAGATTTCATTTGATGATGTCGACCGATCGGTCACATGTCAAAGGTATCGTCGAAGATGTGTTGGTAAATTCGGGATTTTGTTTTCTGCCGACTTTGTTATTTTAGATATTCCGAATTGAACAACAACCACTAATCCTTAGTAGACCTTTTCTAGCATGCTGGTCGTGCGTTGATTGATGTCGGAAGAAAACCTCACGTTTCGTGTTAGCGATGAGGCTCAAAATTTCCATATCTGACGCCATCAAGCAACACGGCGTTGGAAAGTCGGAAGATTGTTGCTCGATCATGGCTGCTGCTTTGCTCCGTCTCGCGTTTAGAGGGTACTCGACCGATTGAGGCTGTGAGAAGAAAAGTGGACTCGACATGGAACTCAGTGTATCATTCAAGTTTGGAGGCCCTTCCATAATCGGTGGTGGTCGTCCGTGAATCACGAAGTTTAGGAGGTTCCAAGTCGGAAAGATGTGTGCTACCCTTGATTGCGAGGTTAGTGATGGTCTAGCTAAAGGCGTTAAATAAAGCACTTGTTGGGAGGTAACCCAGCGTTTTCTTTATTTTGTTTTCGTGTTTTGTTTTTGTTTTTCGTTTGTGTTGCTTTTGTCGTGTTTACATTTTTCTTTTCGATTTAGGTATACATCGATCGAGTTAAGTGAAGTGTGTTAATCTATGTGGCCGATGGCGATAGAAAATTTTTGTGAAATTTAATGATAAGTGCACATGATATGTTAGAAAATGGCGCATGAATGGCGTGAGATGGCTTGAGAACATTGTTTTCACCATTTGCTTATCTGTGAGACTTGAGCTTCCTTGTATACATATCTTGATCTGAGTTTACATTAATTGTGTGATATCGTGCATGTGATTGTCTTCTAGAACTTGCCGTGTTTACGTGTCGAGATTACTGATATGTGTTTGAATTTGGAAAGGATAAAAAGGCCATCGTTGTTAACCACTTATCACCCAAACACTAACCGATGATATATACCATTTGTCGCCTTCTTTGAGCCTTTATTAGACTTTTCTTTCGATTAACAGGATGATAGGAGGTGAGGATGGATATGGGAATCAAAGGGGTTGAAATTTTGATGTAGTTATGACGATAAAGTTTCTTTTAGAAAAATACATACGTGGTGAAGAATAGTACCTTGTTAGTGAAAATTAAACCCTATAAGCTCTAGAAAAGAAAAGAAAAGAAAAATGTTAAGTTCACTATGAGTGTTGAGCATAAAGGGTCTTTAATCAAAGTATAGGTACATACGTGGCATTAAGCGTTGATTTAACGTTGGGAGAAAAGAGGAAAATGGACAGAAGTCCGTATGTGTCGAAATGTATAAATGGTGGTGCTTGGAATATTCTTGAGTCACTTAGCCATATTTTATCTACCTTAACAATGTGCCTACATTACAACCTATGAAAAGACCTCTTTGATCCTAATTTGAACACAATGGCCCGGTGGAGATGTTAGAAAGCGGCAAGCCTATGGTAAGATGTTGCATTGCATTGATCGTTGAGTGTATACCGTCCTTAATTTCTTTATGAGTTTGAGTGTATCCTATATATTTTCGCACATACCTTTGTGAGGTTGAATTAAATGAGTTTTGCCGTAAATTGTTGTTTGTGTTGAGTGGACTAACGTCGTCATGTGCACTAATGTTTTGAGCGTTGATATGTTTACGAGGGCTAGAATGGTTATCCTCTTTGCTATGCTCGTTGATCTTTCGTTTGTCTTTACATTACTGTTTTGTTTGAGGACAAACAATGCTTTAAGTTTGGGGGTTTGATAAGCAGCGCATTTTACGTTTATAGTTGATATTTGAAGATGAGTTTAGCTCGTTTAATGTGCGTTTATGTATCGATTATTAATGTTTCATCTATTTCTAGAAGATATTGCTCTTGGGTGTTATTTTGGTGTTTTGTAGGGTTATGTGTTGAAAATCGAAGCAAGGAGCAAGCACGAACAAAATGAACAATCTGTCCGATTTCTAGCGACCAGACTAGCGGTCGCTAGGCTGGTCATGAGCAAACCGGCGCCCGAAGAGCCATGACGCGACCTCGTGCCGCGGCGAAGCTAGCGTCGAGAATCCAGCTGGGCGATTTCGCGACCAGTTCATAGCGTCTAGCGACCGCTAGCCGGTCGCGAGTACAAAACAGCATATGGCGGCGGCGAGAAAGAACTGTGAGAAATACCTAGCGATCGCACTAGCGATCGCGAGGACTCGATCGCGGTAGCGGCGGGAAAAGTAAGGTTTCCACACTTTTCTATAAATAGGGGATCACCCCACTCGCGCCTCCTCGGACCTCAAACCGCCCAGGACTATTTCTCTTCAGTTTTCCTCGGTTTTATCTTTATTTTAGCTTCAATTTAATTCTAGTATTGTTAAATACGTTGTTCTAGTTTAGTTTATTGTTTCGTTATCGATCGGAGCGTTTTGTCGATCGTTTTCCTTTGTTTTCCGTTCGTTCTCTTGGGATTGGATTCAAGACCAACCATTGTTCATCAAGCGCTTCCTACGGGTTTATATATTTAATTTCCGTTTTATGGTTAAATCGTATTTCATTCCGTTTATTATGTAAGCTAGTTTTCTATTCTAATCCTAGGGTTTGCATGATCACGATCCTATATGTTGTGAGTTACGCTATCGTTATTTACCTTCGGGCATGATTCATGATTCATGGTGCTTATTTATATGTGTTGATTTCGATCAATCTTGATGCATATCTAGTTGCGATTAATAGCGTAATTGTATTAATTGTCGATCGATCTTGAATGCGTAATCACGAATAAGCGCTTGAGTAAATAAGCGAGATAGGACATTCGTAGGAAGCATATTCTTAGTGATCCATTTGGGTTGCTTATTTTCCTCTAGAGGCGTAAGCGTGATAGGGAAAATTAGTAATCAGCTGCCGCAATTATAAAATGATGTTGTTGGTTATATATGTGATCTTCCGTCTTATGCGGATTAAAGCGGTTAATAATAAGCGGGATAAACATCGTTGTGGGTAGGATTGGTGCATCCCTAGGGTTAGTCTTTCTTCATAATTATCTTTCGTGATTTTATTGCTTTATTTTATATTTACGAGCATGGGAAGAAGAGTCCCAATCATATCCGGCTATAAGCGAGAACATCTTGAGCAGACGAGAGGACCACGTCTACCTTATGCATCTCGAGGAAGACGAGAATAAGAGAAGGATAAAATGCGTTTCGATTGTGAGAGAATATTCGAGGTTACGCCTTTATCGAAAGCCCATCTGGGATGACAAGAAGGAACTTGAGGAATTGAAGATCAACTCTGAGAACTCTTGGAGTTAAGTTTCATTAGACCCGGTATATCTCCATGGGGAGCACTGTCCTTTTGTGAAGAAAAGGATAGTACTTTGAGAATGTGCATAGACTATCGAGAGTTAGACAAGATAACTCTAAAGAAAAGTATCCTTGCCCCAAATTGGCGATCGATTGATCGACAAGGGAGGCGAGTCTTTTGAAGATAGACTTAAAGTCGGGATACCATCAACTAAGGTTTGATCCGAAGATGTACCTAAAGCGGCTTCCGTGCAAGGTATGGTCATTTCAAAACTCTTAGTTATTCAATTGGACTTACAAATGCCGGCAATATTTATGGATATCACGAATAGGGTATTTTACCGTACTAGATAAATTCATCTTAGTATTCATAGGCGATATCCTAATATATTCGAAGAATAACCAAGACCACGAAGAGCACTTGAGGAATTGGTGTGCAAAGTTGAGGCAATAGTAACTCTTACGCCAAGTTTAGCAAGTGTGAGTTTTGGTTAGGCGAGTGACATTCTTAGGTCACATCGTGTCCGTGAGAAATCAAAGTAGACCCTTGAAAATCGATATAGTTAGAGAATAGGAATCACAAAGAACCGAATGAAATTCGGACTTTTAGGACTTCTTGGCTACTATCGAAGATTTATCGAAGGATTTTCAACGACGACCCGACCTATGACCCAATTGTTGAGAAAAGGAATCAAGTACACTTGGCGTAGAGTGTGAGGCTAGTTTCGAGATTGAAGGAATTGCGACAATAGCACATGTACTCGCGATGCCGAGCGGATAAGGGTACACGATCTACGAGCTTACCGTAGAATGGACTAGGATGTGTTACGATGCGAGAAGCGAGTTATTTTCTATGCTTCAGCGATTCGCCTACAGAATTAAATTATCCTCATGCGACCTAGAATTTGCAGCGGTCTTACATGCCTTAAATATTTGGAGACACCATCGTTATGGAGTTAGATTTAAGATCTATACTAACCATAAAAGCACGAATTATTTCTTGAGCGAGAAAGATCTTAACATAAAGCGGCGAAGATGGTTAGAAGCGGTAAAAGATTACAAGCTGTGATATCAATTACCACCGAGCAATGCTAATGATGTAGCAAATGCCTTGAGTGTAAATATCACCCGATTTGGGATGCCTCCTCGATCGAGGAGATGCTTATAAATAATTTCGGAGGATGAACATCGAAATTTTAAAGCCGCTTTGAGGCGATAGAAGGTTGTATTACAGCGTTGATTGCAATCCCAGTTTAAGAGCTCGAATATTGGAAGCTCGGAAGAAGAGCAATAAGTTGGAGGAAATGCGAGCCAAAATCAAGAATAATGACCACAAGAAATTTAGAATAGCAACATATGATGTTTTGCTATATGATGGGAGAGTGTGTATTTTCTAAAAAGCGAAGGGCTTAAGAGTGAGATCTTGAGAGAAGCCGTGGGGCGTCTTACACACACCAAAAGCACCAAAATGTATCGAGATTTCAAAGAAAATTTTGGTGGGGTGGAATAAACGAGCCGTAACCATTCGTAAAATGTTGTTTGGCGATGTCGGCGGTGAAAACACTTCACTGTGACCGTGCGAACCACAACCGTTGGACATACGGAATAGAAATGGAAAGATATAGCCGTTGATTTTATTCAAGACTACCCAAATCACTAAAAGAAAATACCGCCAATTGGATTGTCATTGATCGTTTGACTAAGAGCTGGTATTTCTTACCAATTCTAATAATATATGGGTCGGTATATTAGCACAATTATGCGTTAGAATCATAAGTTTGCAAGGAGTTCTAAAGACTATAAACACGATAGATATTCAAAATTTACATCCAGATTACGGATGAGCTTCAAAGGAATTGAGAACTCAATTGCATTTCGGTACCGTGTTTCACCCAAAAGCGATTAAGCAATCCTGAGGACCATTCAAGCGCTTGAAGACATGTTGAGAACCGTTGTTCTCGATAGAGGAGAAAGTTGAAACAAGTGTTACCACTTGTGGAATTCGCGTACAACTACGGTTATCAAGCAACTATTAGAATGGCCCGTGCGAAGCGTTTACAAAAAAAAGTGTCGATCACCACTTTCTTTGGGATAAAGTGGGAGAAAGAAGAATATTAAGACGACTCTATTGGAGAAATGATTGAGATTGTACAACGGATCCGTGCGGATCAAAGAAACCTAAGGTCGGAAAGTAAATGCATGCGACAAGCGTCGCATAGACTATATTTTGATGTGAGAAATAAAGTTTTCTCGAAGATTTTCTGTTAAAAGGAATCACGAAATTGAAATAAAAAAAAAAAACTACGACCATGTTTCGTAGGATCCTATGGAATTTTGGAAGGATATGACCAACAACATACAAATTGGCATTTCAGCGAGTTTTGGAAAGCGTGAACAATGTGTTCCACGTTTCACAACTCAAAAATATATACATGACCCCATGCATGTGATACCATCGATATATGTTGTCCTCAATGATAATAAGAGTTATGTAGAATTGTCTACGGAAATTTTAGGCGATATATCCAAAACAAAAAACAAGGAAATACCATTGGTGAAAGTTCTATAGAGGGTATAGACAAGAAGAAGCAAGTTGAGAATTAGAATCATTATGAATAAAAATACCCGATCTTTTGCATGGTTATCAAATTTGGGACGAAATTTTTTAAGGAGATGGTATGTAATACCCGAAAATTTAAAACTTGATTTATTAAATTTATTGAGTTATATCGTTATTTGAGGTGGGCGATTATTAAATTCTATAATCGGCGACATTTCGACTTTATTTTGAGCGAGAAAATTTAAGCGAATGTCGGAGAGCGATTACGATTATAAACCGAGCTAGATATTTTATCTTGTGATAATTATCTTGTCACGTCAAATCTCCCAAATCCTCGACTTTTAACCCTTATCATCAATCTTCCCATCAATTCATACTTTACCTTACACCTATACTCCTATACACACTAGCTATGTACTTGGAGGCTATATACAACATTCATATATTCCCAACCTCATTTTGTTTTGTTCCAAATCTGAAAAGAAAGAAGGAAAGGTTTTCTTGTTAGCTATCAAGGTAAATGTTTTCTCCTCACCAACTTCATTTCTTTTATCCTCTAATTTACTGACAACATTCATACCTCATAATCCTTGTTGATTCTGACTCTTGATTTTCAACATTTTTAGCACCAACAAGAACATCGTACCACTCATCAAAGGTTTCTTTGTTGAATCCCAATAACTCAATTCCATTGTATTTCACGATTATTCAGTTTATATCGAGAAGATCGGAAACTGAAAGAACACATACCTGACATGATTCTTCAACAACATTATGGGTACATATAAATGAATAATATACATGCTAGATACATAGAAAAAATCAAATAGAAACAGAACATTAAGTACATAAGAGAGACATCTGTTGAACCACGTTACTGTAGTCTTTGGACCGAGCCATTTAAGGATCGGTCGTTAGTCGAAAAAAGGGGTCGGCGGTGGTGGCTGTCCAATGAACGATGCGGCACTGCGAGGACCGAGGCAGCGTGGTGGTTGGAGAACATGGGCTCGATGGCGGAGCAAAGGTCGGCGGCGGTGCTGTTGGCGCCTTGTTTGTTGAACAAGAAGAAGCGTCAGCGGAGGCTCCGTTAAGGGCCGCGACATCGAACGGAGGAGGTAGCCTTTACGATAGTGATGCCGTCGGAGAAGGAAGACCATGGCGGCACACGGATCTGGGCGGGACACGGCGGTGTGTGTGTGTGTGTGTATAGATCTGCGCGTGTGTTTGTGTTGCGAGAGAACGGATCGATGAGAGGAGGTCACGGTGTTATGTAAATCGCCGACCGGTGATGGCCGGCCGGAGACGGAGGGCGGCGACGATCATGGGTGTGTGTGTGTGTGCGGCGCAGTGGAGAGTGCCGAGAGAGAGGGAGATGAGTGTGAGTGGGGGGACGGCTAGGGCTAGGGTAGTTTAGGTTTTATTTTTCAATTGGGCCTTATTTTGTTGTGGGCTGATTTTAATTATGTTGGGCTTAGTCCTTTGGGCCGTAAATATAAGTGCTGGGCTTAGTTTTAATTAGTTTAATTCAATTGGGCCGAAATTAATTGTTGTGAGTGGGCCGAAAATTGGGCTTATGACATTGGGCCGAGAAATTAATTGTTGGGCCTTGATTATGGGCCAGAATAAAAAGGAGAATGGGCTATGTGATGTGGGTTATTTAAAATTAAATTAGTATGGGCCTTTGGAATTAAATGGATATGGGCTTCAATTAATTTAAAGATGGACTTATATGTAGTTTAAATGTTGGGCTAAGAGTTTAATTTGGTAATGGACTTAAACTATTCATCTATGATCCATTAAAATTTAAATTAAGGATTAAATAGATTCTATTAATTAAATATGAGATTTAATTCTAATAATTAAATTTTGAGATTAATTTTTAATTAATTAAACAATAATCTAAATATCAATTATTTAGAGTGAATTAATTAAATTAATTAGATTGAATAAAATCTAATTTTAGAAAGTGAATAACATAATTAATTAATTATGTTAAGGAATAATTGAAATTATTCTTTTTAAGTGATGTATTTATGTAATGAGATGGACTTATGTAATTTATTACAAAGATGTGATTAGAAATAAATTCTAATTAGTGGATATCTAAGATGAATTAAATTAATTTGATTGATTAATCAAATATTATTGGACTATTAAATTGATCCATTTAATTAATATTTAATTATGGATTTACTTAATTAAATTGGAGAATTAATTAAGTAATGAGTTGATTATGTCGAATAGATGCTTGATGAAATATTATTTAATCAACTCTAAATTATAGAAACGATTGATGAAGATGATTGATTTATAAGAAACCTTTATTGATAGTGTCTTATAGATATGGGTATTTATAATAGAATATGTGAAGCGTGTTGGGACGAGAAGCGGTGAAGAAATTTTAGCAATGAATGAGGATTTAAAACTCGAAAGCGTTGATCTGCGTTAACAAGCAGCGAATATTAGTTATGAACTTAAGATTCATAAATTATACGAAGCGGCGGAGAAACATCATTGGAGGAAAGAATGCAGCGTCAAGTGTCATCTATCGTTATGACAAGATCAATCGAATAGGCGAAATATAAATGTTAATTAAGTCATATCGATGGCGAATATCCTAAAACCAAAGACTTAAAAGATATCGAGGTTGTCGAATCTTAATGATCTTCTCGAAAAAAGCGAATGACATACTAAATCATATTTCTTGCGTTGATAAGGTCCGGCATGGGCGTAGCGAAAATAACGAGAGGATCGCTAGCGGTATTCGAAGGACAATTCTTGAGGTGGGCTTTTCTTGAAACAAAATGATTATGCATAACTCAAGCATGATTTACAAAGCTTTATGAAATATTATCGCATGAGCTGTTATTGATTGCCAAATATTTGTGTTTTGTTGTGTCCATATACGAGGTTGTTTTGTCCAAATGTGGGGCGAGAATTGATTGGTATATCGATGTGGTATGTGAATGAGTTGGTCCATAGCGTTAAAAATAGTAACGATCGGATCCGACTTAGTTGAGGACTAACTTTCGGATTGTGTACACGATGTGTTGTGTGTTAAGGTTAGCTACCTCGACCGGTCACGGCGACTATGTGTAGGTGGCCACCTCCATAGTCTTGCGAATGAATGAGCGAATGAATGATGAATGAATTACGGATATGGAACAACATGGATGGAATAGTCCGGCCGGATACTTTTGGAAAACGATAAAATGTTTGATAGGCATGGGTCTTTCCAACTAAAACCCCATGTGCTATTGCGGGCAGTTCAATAACTTTTATAAGGAAAATATTTTCGACTTGAGTCCTTGAGTACTTTTGTACTTAACCGCATATTCGTTTTGATGTGCGGGTTGAGCGAGATTGATGATGGGTGCGGTGGTGCAAAGTGGTAGTGGTTTTGTTGCTTTAATTGAAAGGATTTCTAGAACCTTGAGCATGAATCATCATATGTATGTTCACACGTTTAGTTCTTTGCCAAACTACGATGTTTTGTTGGTATCTGTTGATTATATTGCTTTCATATCGTATTGAGCTGGAGGTCGTACCTCGTTCGTGAAGTCATACTGATTGGGTTAGACTTGAACATGGAACCTTTTGGCAAGTCTTTCTTTGACTTGAGTTTGTACCGAATCTGATATTCTTTTCGATCTCGCATTTATTCGCAATTGATTGGTTAATCGTATTGGTTTAAATTATATATATCCGCTGCATTTAGCATACCGGTGACGATCCATGTGATCCGTACTTTCTTTGGAAGTCGGTCGTCACAAAGTGGTGTCGAGCACTTGTTAGCTCTGAACCAGAAACCCTTTCATTGAATCTAAGTTAAAGTTGAGTCTTGAAACTCTTGGTATTTGATTACCTTTCCTTGAATCTTATATTGAAAGTTGAGACTAGAAATTATTTGTGATTGACTACTGCTTTGCCTTTGCACTCCATCATCGTCTTGCTCGATGAGGAAGAAGGTAACTATTCAAGCTGAAAGTTGTTTTGAAATGATGGAAGTTTATGAAATATGAAATGGACTTATAAAAGTCGCATTGTGTTGAAAGTTGAAATATGTTTGAAAGGAGAAAAAGTCTCGAAATTTTAAATGGAGTTGTTGTTTCGAAGGATTTTGGAAAAAAATGAATGATTGACCATGAAAGTTATTTTCAAAATAAGCGATTGTTAAGTTGAAAAGAGTTGAAAACTACGGGAGATTGATAAATGAATGATATGAGAATACATGTTTATCACAATATATGTTATGAGTTGTGTTTACTCCTATATCAAAGCATCTTAGAAGCATAATGTAAATGAGTATGTTTCCATGAGAACATAGACTCTTAAGGGCATGATCCATTTTGCCGAACTTAGTATGAGAACATAAAGTATCCCGATTGAGCGGAATACTAAGGAAGTATGAGAACATAGAAATTATAAGAATCTCAATCGAGCGGTTTGAGGATGAGAATCTGACAACTCTACGATGATGAAGCGATTGCTTAGCGGAGGTTCGCGCATTCTGAGTCCCAACCTCTCTATGCAAAAAAAAAAATCAAACACTATCGTGCTATCTCTATCGTGGTGATAACGATAAAATGTTTGATAGGCATGGGTCTTTCAACTAAAACCCCATGTGCTATTGCGGGCAGTTCAATAACTTTTATAAGGAAAATATTTTACAATGAGTCCATGAGTACTTTTGTACTTAACCCCGCATATTCGTTTTTGATGTGCGAGGTTGAGCAAGATTGATGATGGGTGCGAGGTGGTGCAAAGTGGTAGTGGTTTTGTTGCTTTAATTGAAAGGATTTCTAGAACCTTGAGCATGCATCATCATATGTATGTTCACACGTTTAGTTGCTGCCAAACTCTGATGTTTTGTTGGTATCTGTTGATTATGACTGCTTTCATATCGTATTGAACTGGAGGTCGTACCTCGTTCCTTGAAGTGCGCATACGATTGGGTTAGACTTGAACATGGAACCTTTTGGCAAGTCTTTACGTGACTTGAGTTTGTCTGCGTCTGACGTATTCCTTTCGATCTACGCATTTATTCGCAATTGATTGGTTAATCGTATGGGTTTAAATTATATATATCCGCTGCATTTAGCATACGGTGGCGATCCATGTGATCCGTACTTTCTTTGGAAGTCGGGTCATCACATTGCTTTACACTCATGAGATCTGACTCTTCCTCCCAAGGTAAACACATAGCTTTGGTAGACTTTTTCTCATCACGGTCAGCTTGGAAATCCGAGTTTGAATAACCCAAAGGCATCAGACTATCTGCTTGGTAAACTAGCCTATAATCTTGAGTCTTTTTCAGGTACTTAAGTATATGTTTTACCGCAGTCCAATGTGCTTGTCCAGGGTTAAACTGATATCTAGCTACTATGGCTACCGCATAGCAGATATCGGTTCTCATACATAGCATTGCATTCATGAGACTTCCTACGGCGAGCGTAAGGAACTTATCTCATTTCCTCTATCTCTCCTGCGATCATGGTGGCTGCTCCTTGATAAAAGAACACCATGTCTGAAGGGTAGCAATCCATTCTTGACAGTCTGCATGCTAAAACGAGTAATCACAATATCAATGTAAGATGTCTGAGATAAGCTCAACATTTTTCTCTTGCGATCTCGATAAACCTTGATCCCATTGGGTTGATGATTTGTAATTTCTTATCCATATATATTAATTATTTCTTGATCTTCATACACAGGCTCGAAAGAATATTAGTGTAGGTTGATTATTTGCTTATGTTTGATTATGAAATAATGTGATAGCAGTTTTATGATAGATATAAGTTTGATAACGGGCGAGGTCGAGAGATTGGTTTGTGATAAACGCGTATTTTACACGTTTATTGTTGGTATTTAAAGATGATTTTAGATCAATAAAGTGCGTTTATGTCTTGGATCTCAATGCTTTTATATATTTTTGGAAGATACTACTCTTGGGGTTCTTCTTTGGTGTTTTGTAGGCTTTTCAGGTGATAATCGATGCACAAGGTAAAGATGTAACCAAAGATGATGAATTGGATATAAAAAATATGGATACGAAAAGTTTACAATGTTAAATAGCATCTCGATAGGAGTCCATAGGCGCAAGCAGTTGCAATTCAAAGTTCGGACGAGAGCAGAGCGAAGCAAGTAAGTCGCGCGAGAGCTAGCGACCACCCTCATGACGCGAGGATGGCCGAGAAGTACAGAACGCCGAACCTCGCGACCGAGCTCGTGGCCTGAGCCCGGCCAGCAAGGCTGCTAGGCACAAAATTGGGGTTTTACTGCACTATATATATCCTCAAGCTTGCTCGCGCTGACCTTCCACAGCGTTTTGGACCTTTTCTCAGTTTTTCATTGTTCTTCATTTATTTTCGCTCTAGCTTTGATTTAGATTCATTCTAGCTTTAGTTTTCCATCATTCTGCAATTGTTCTACGCATTGTTAACGCTTCAGAATGCTTTTATCCGAATAAATTCCATCGTTTTCCCGTTTTCCGTTGGGTTTGGATACGAACCCAACCATTGTTCTTCAGACGCTTCCATACGGGTTTTATCTATTTAATTTCTGTTTTTATGATTATTTCGTATTTTATTCCGTTATTTATGTCTAACTAAATTTCTGTTCTAATCCTAGGGTTTGCATGATTCTATCCTATATGTTGTGATTCACCGCTATCGTTATTTACCTTCCGGCATTGATTCATGATTCTTGGTGCTTATTTATATGTGTTGATTTACGATCAATCTTGATGCATATCATAGTTGCCGATTAATTACGTATGATTTTAATTGTCAATCGATCTTGAATGCATGATACGGATAAGCCTTGAGTCGTAACAGAGATAGGAACATTCGTAGGAAGCATATTCTTTGTGATCCTTTTGGAGTTGCTTATTTTCCTCTAGATACTTACGAGTGATAGGGAAAATTAGTAATCAACGGTCGCAATTGTCGTAACTGAAGTTGTTGGCTATATATGTGATCTTCCATCTTGTCTGGATTAAAACAGTTAATAATAAGCAGGATAAACATCGTTGTGGATAGGATTAGTGCATCCCTAGGGTTAGTCTTTATCTCTTATATTCATCTTTGAGTATTTATTGCCTTTGTTTATTTTCAAGTTGTCACCCTTTGCTTTGGATTTGATATCCGAAGCCCTAAAACCTTTCAAACCATTTTCTGTTGCTTGGATAATGATGAAGGATTAGAGAGTTAGCTTCTGTGTTTTCGGATTGCAATCCCTGTGGATACGATACTCGACTTACCATTATACATCGCGCGTTATTTTACGTGCGATCAAAAAATCTTGTCGATCAAATTTTGGCGCCGTTGCCGGGGATTGTTAAGATCACATAGGAATAACTTGACGATTTGGATTTATTAATTCAAGTTATATATTATATTATTTATTTATTCTTGTCAAAGTTAAGCTCTCTCTTTTTCTCCAGGTAGTTTATGATCACAAGGTCCCAGGGACCTCCTGAGCAAAATCTTGACACAGAGATCGAAAATTCCCAAAGGAGAAGGAGATGAGAGAGAAGAAGGGCTGCAATGGCAGCTAATCCACAAAAGCAGGGCATTCCTCCCGAGCAAGCTGTAGCATGCTAGGTGATTCCTTGAGATCTGGCGCGGATGGCGAATATGGGACTCCTTATCCTGTTCCCGAGACGCGACCGCTGAACTTTATGTACCGACCTCCTCTTGGCGGTTCGAGGCGGATGGGGCCAGTGAATGCTAATAACCCGAGTTGAAGCCGCCCTAATCGGCATGGTGCGAGGAGAAGCGGTTTGGGAGGAGTCACGAGAGGACCCAGTCGCATCTTGAGATATTCCTTGATATATGTGACACCATCAAGCAAAATGGGGTGCCACAAGATACGATCCGGATGTGCATGTTCGGATTCTCTCTGCGCAGCCAGGCGAAGGATTGGTTCAAGAGCCTGGACCGAACTGGAATTAACAGTTGGGGGAATCTTTGTGAAAAGTTTCTCTCAAAATATTTTCCGCCGGCGAAAGCACAGAAAATCATATCTGAGATCTCCCACTTTTGCCAACAAGGAGACGAGTCGTTGTTCAAGGCATGGGAGAGGTTTGAGGGCCTCTTGAAAGTGCCCTCAACACGGATTTTCTAAAGAGCAGCAGATCACACAGTTTTACAGTGGGCTGACACTGCACACGAGGAGCATAGTGGATGCGTCGGCAGGTGGATGTTTATTGAATCGCCGAGTAGAGGAGGCTAGCCGCATCATAGAAGAGATGGCGGTAATAGCTATCAATGGCCGATGGAGAGCGGCGGTGGTCAAAGCATTCTTGTTGAGAGTGATTCAAAATCGATGATCTCATGAAGAAGTTCACTCTTTTGAGAGCCGGATGGAGACGAGCGTCGACCACATCAATTAAAGGAACCATGGAAATCAGGCATACCATCCGAACAACGAGAATCATCCGAACTTGTCGTATGCCAACCCCAACAACTTCCAGCAACCTCCGTGAGCTTCTTTGTTGAATGGAGTGATTCAAGAGGCGAAGAAGCCAAGTCTAGAAGATATGATGCGGCAGTTGGTTGTGAGCAACCAACAACTGGTGACTCAACAGACTTCATTCATCAGTACTACTGGCCAGACGATAACACAGTTGGAATCGACCGTGGCAGCCATGGGCAAGCACATGAAGATGATGGAGAATCAAATCAGTCAGATAGCTGCACAACAAAATGCACGACCAAAGGCGGGCCAATTTCCGAGTAATGTCTGAAGTGAACCCAAAGAATCGGTGCCGCCATGCGGGCGAAGTGGGCGACATATCGAACCACCCGCACAAAGAAGGAGGTGAGAATGAGCACCTCGCGGCCGAGCTCGCGATCGGACTCATCACACAGCCTGTATTCCAGAACAGCTCGCAAGCCCGTCCGCGACCGTGAAAGAAAAGAACATCGCGACCGAGCTCGCGACCGCGAGCCCGGCCGTGAGAGACCAGGCAGAGAGCCCGAGAGGGGAGTCCACGACCGCGTGCCCACCGCTAAGAAGGCGGCGGCGGCGGAGGTCCTAGCGACCCTTTTCGCGATCGCG
Source organism: Salvia rosmarinus (assembly GCA_036937905.1). NCBI lineage: Eukaryota > Viridiplantae > Streptophyta > Magnoliopsida > Lamiales > Lamiaceae > Salvia > Salvia rosmarinus. The sequence goes on from CM072819.1 coordinate 55,563,034, forward strand.
AGGGCGGCCGCGAGGGCATGAGTTGAAATTCAGACGTATCGCCTCGGTTCCGTTTCCAAGTCGGCTAGCTAAGTCGAAATATGACGAGGAGTTCGCCCGATTCAAGGAGATATTTCAAAAGTGAATATCAATCTACCTCTCTTTGAGCTGCTGCGAAACATGCGGGATATGTGAAGTTTACGAAAGATGCACTAGCAAGCAAAAGAAATTGGGTAAATTTGAAAAATTAACCTATCGAAGAATGCGGTGCCATCTTACGGTGAAGTTGCCTCTGAGCGAAAGATCCGGGGAGCTTCACACTCGAGTGCGAGATTGCTGAGCACACATTTCCCAATGTGTTGTGCGATTTGGGAGCGAGCATCAATCTGATGCCGTTAAATGTATTCAACCGCTTGGAGTTAGGGAAGATGAAGCCAACAAAGATATCACTGATGATGGCTGACAGGTCAGTCACATATCCTAAGGGAATTGTTGAAGACGTGTTGGTAAGAATTCGGGACTTTGTTTTTCCTGCTGATTTTGTTATATTAGACATACCCGAATTCAAGCATCAACCACTAATCTTGGGTAGACCTTTTCTAGCAACTGATCGTGCTTTGATTGATGTGCAGGAAGGTGACCTCACGTTGCTCGTCAATGATGAAGAGCTCAAGATTTCAATATATGACGCCATCAAGCAACACGAAAGTTTAGAGCCTGAAAAGTGTTATTCGATCACTACTGCTACTGCTAGTCAAGTCTCGCACTTGAAGGGCAACCGACCAGTCGACGGGCATGCTACAAGGAATAAGTGGACTCGGTATAAAAATCCGAGTGATTCATTCAAGTTCAGTGGAAGCCATTTTTATGCCAATTGGTGGGTAGTTGTAAATGCTAAGTACGGCAAATCGAAGTTTGGAAAGCTCTCAGTTGTCAAAACGCCTGATTGATAAGAGGTAACGTCGAGCTAGCGACGAAAAATCTAGCACTGGTTGGGAGGTAACCCAACATGTTTTCATGCTTTTTGTTTTTCGTTTTGTTTTTCTTGTTTTCTTTGTTTTGCTGTGTCTTGTTTGTTTGTTTTTAAGTCCCAATGTATATCATCAATGGCGAGGATTCTATCCACCGCCGGAGTAGCGCGACATTTGTGGTAAGATCTCTCCCAATCACTCTCTTCTGCAAACATTATTGTCTCCATTGCACACTGTTGACAATAAGTTTGGGGGGGGAGCGGTCGAGTGTGATGTGGTTGAGAGTCCTTTTTATGTTTTGCGTTGTTTTGTTAAGTTATTATATGTTGGGACTTTTGTCGTGTCTTTCGTGTTTTTTGTTGTGTCTGTCGATCAACGAGTTAAGTGAAGTGTGTTAATCCATGTGGCCAATGACGATAGAAATTTTTTTGAGGATATTTAATGATAGTGCACATGATATGTTAGAAAATGACATATGGATGACTTGAGATTGCTTAGCTTGTTATTTTTAACCATTTGCTAAAACCGTGAGACTTGAGCTTCACTGTATACACATCTTGTTACAGTTTCTTTGTTGTTGAGTAATTGATATATGTGGATATGTTTTTGCTATCGTGTGTATTTGTGTTTAAATATCCTTCATAGTTGATGGCAGTAGGGTTGAGAGACTAGTTGCCACTAATTTTGAGTCTAACATTAACGGGGTCGAGAGACTAGTTTATGTTGAACGCTAGGTGAGAGGCGTGGTGTTTTATGCATTGTGCACCGGTCCTTGGCTCATTAATAATGAGGATAGATTTTGAACCCTAGAACACCGTCTCCAATTCCGTGTATCTGTCACTTCCTCTTGTTGTCCAAGTGCATCCCTTTTACCTGCTTTATTTTATTTCCTACTTTTGTCCGTTCAGTGACAATCCCCTTATTTTAGGATGTTAGTATTTCGTTTCTGTTTTTTTTTTTTTTGACATAGAATCGTAGCCCTGATAAGTTTTCCTCGAGAGATTCGACTTGGATCGACCTTACCGCTCTATAAGGACCTCGTACAATTTGTGAACGACTTAGAAGAATAATTTTGTCAGAACACCGATCATGGAACTTACGCTTTGACGAGGTGTTAAACCTATGGTTTTACCTAGTTGCCTAGAGAAAGTTGTGTGTATCTTTTAGATGTCAATGATGACCTGGTATTTCTTGCATTTTACGTAGATGACATCATTCTACTTGACAACAATGTGAAGTGTTATCAGATGTAAAGAGTTGGTTATCCGATCAGTTTAAGATGAAATACTTAGGAGATGCTGCGTACATTCTTAGGATCAAGTTTTACCGAGATCGGAAGAGAAAAATGTTAAGCTTATCTCAGGCATCTTACATTGATATTGTGATTACTTGTTTTAGCATGTAAAACCACTAAGAATGGATTTATACCCTTCAGACATGGCGTTCCTTTATCTAAGGAACAGTCGTCGAAGACTGCAAAGGAGATAGAGAAAATTAGACAAGTTCCCTACGCTTCTGCCGTATGAAGTCTCATGTATGCAATGCTGTGTATGAGTCCTGACATTTGTTATGCAGTAGGAATAGTAGCAAGATATCACTCTAACCCTGGACAAGCTCATTGGACTACAGTAAAGCATAATACTCAAGTACCTGAAAAGGACTCGAGATTATAGGTTAGTTTACCAGACATATATTCTAATGCCTTTGGGTTATTCAGACTCGGATTTTCAAGTTGACCGTAATGAGAATAAGTCTACCTCAGGCTATGTGTTTACCTTGGAAGGTGGAGCCGTATCTTGGCGGAGTGCAAAGCATCGGTGCACTGCAGACTCCACCATGGAAGTAAATAGTAGCCGCATCAGAGGCTGCTAAGGAGGCGGTATGGTTTAAGAACTACCTCATGAATCTAGATATGGTACCTCATTTGCCCAAGAGTATCATAGTGTTCTGTGATAACTCTGGTGCAGTAGCAGACTCGAAGGAACCACGGACCCACAAGGTGAGGAACACACATAGAGAGAAAGTACAATATCATACGAGAAATCGTACGATGAGGTGATGTGCTTATAGAGAAAATTGATACTGTGGACAACCTAGCTGACCCATTTATGAAGAGCATGTCGTAAATAGTCTATGACGAGCATGTTCGAGAATTTGGATTGCGTAAGATGACCCCCACTTAGAAAGAAAACTTTTGTATAAGTGGAAGAAGCAATGTGATGGTGTTATTTGTAATAGCTAGTACTAAAAGTTTGCTTTAGTATAAGTGTGAGATTGTTGGATTTGTATACTGGAAGGAGAATGGTTGAACTTGTATAAAATATTTCCTGTTACCACTATTATAATCTTATATCTGAATTGTTTACTTGATTGCATATGTTGCCTCATTATCTCATACAAAAGTTATATCATATAGTATGTAGAAGATCACAGAAGTCTGTATGATTGGTTAATCTAGTTGAGATATAAAAAGGATCATAGCTTAGACAACTTGAGGGCGAGTTATCGGTATAGGCTGCAATATAGATAAGAAGTAACTTAACTTGGTTGATTATCTATTCTGGTACGTCTTGACGTATTGATGGATCACAGTGAGATGAGTTCTTCTATCTGACCGTCGTGAAGAACCTAGATCTCGGTAACTTTACATTGATCGAAACCTCGATAAGGTTTTAGGTGAATATGAGTAACTGACCATCACTTTGACTTGTTATGGGTGAGGGTTACATGAGAATTACCTAAGATTCTCAGCATTTTGGGTGGTGGCAATGCTTGTATGTCATGCTAGTTATATGTATCAAGTCACTGTATCCGTTTAGGATGATAACGTCCCCTTAAGGAGCTCAAAAAGTTTATTGTACTGAACCCTGCAGGTTGAGTTAGCTCAAGTACAATAATAAGATTGAGCGGTATTACTTAAGGAATTAAAGAGATTAATTATTTTAACTAGTCAGTGTTATAAATAACTAATGGATGTGTGATATCTTAAATACGAGATTCATAAGTCTAAGTGCAAGCCGACTCAACTTGGTAATAAAGGGTATGTCGACATTTATTCTCTAGTGGAATGAATAAATGTTTATGGATTAATTATGTTACATCTTGAATATAAGAGAATTAATTAATTTTAGGCTCATCTTTATTCCTTGCATTTGATTCATGGTGACCCATCAACGCCTTTATTCTTGCTAAAATTTCGCCCACCCCTATGATAGTCCCTCTTGTGACTTTGTTCGATTTATGTTTTATTTTAATACATCTCAATATCTAGATAGATATTATCTTATATTATTAAATATTAAGAGATAATTATTCTATATATAAATTATCTTCAGGGACTAAATATAACTATTGTATTTAGTAGATATACAAGAATCCTATCTAAATGAGATTCTAGAGAATGCATTATAAATACAAGGTGAGAGAAAATTAAAAATTGATCCTAGTATTATTTGAGATTTTTGAAAATCTCATTGAAGTAAATAGAAGGTGAAATTTTACAGTATTCTCCATAGATTGCTTTCAATCAGTATTGGAGAATAAATATCTGGGATATAGTCCAGAAGATTAAAGCTGGGGTCTGTAATTTACCAGATATCCCAAAAAATTTCAGGTAAATACAAGTAAACATCTATATATTGCAATTAATTATATTGGTGCATGTTAGTCATAATCAATTTATTGTGAATTAAACATCCAAGATAGATCATCGGGAAGAGGGTAAAATAAATTTTTCCTACACTAGTTACATGTATCAAGTTACCGTATCTATTTAGGATGATGACGTCTCCTGAAGGAGCTCAAAAGGTATATTGTACTAAACCCTGCAGGTTGAGTTAGGCCAATTACAATAATAAGGTTGGGTGTTAATATTTAATGAATTAAAGAAATTAATTATTTTAAGCAGTCATAGTACTATAAATAATTAATGGACGTACGATATCTTAAATACGGGGATTCGTAAGTCTAAGTACAAGCCCAACTCAACTTCGATAATAAATGGGTAAATTAATATTTATTTTCTAGTGGAATGAGTAAATATTTATGAATTGTTTTATTGTCTGAGATGAATATAAGATAATTAATTCATTTTAGGCTCATCTTTATTCCTTGTACTTGATTCCTCGACTTACCCATCAACGCCTATTACCTATGAAATTTTCAACCACCCCTAGTCCCACTAGGACTCTGTTCTAATTATTGTACTCCCTCTGTCCCATCCAATAAGGCTTATTTCTTTTCGATACGGTTATTTAGGAGAAGAGTATAGGTGATTAAATTGATAAAAAAATAGGTAGGTCCCACAACTTTTGAAGATATAATTATTTCTCAAAAAGAAAACAAGTATATTATCGTATCCACATGGACTGATTCTCGAACTGCTCCACCTATTTGTAACCTTAATCCTGCATTGGCTCACAAGATTGACCTCGTGAGATTACCTCGCGAAGAAGGGTCGCGAGGCGTAACTTCGTCTGATCTCCGTCTTTCCTCGCGATACTACCTCTCTAGACTACGTCGCGAGGCCTCTCTAGACTACCTCGCGAGGCGAGGATTCCGCGTCTTCCGTCTTCCTTCGTGAGCTAGGCTCGTGAGACTCTTCCGTGAGAAAGGGTCGCGAGCTTACGCAGGGAAAAACCCCTATTTCTCGTGATCCACATTTTTGACATCCAAACCTGTGCAAAAATGATACGAAATATACACGACATAATATCTTTCAAGGTAAACATAAATATATCAAACGAAAGCTCATATAACTACTTAACTATTATAAAATGAACGGAAACAACCTCATAAACCAGGTAGAAATGAGGTTTATCAACTATCAAACAATCCACGTGTATATAGTTGATGAGCTGGTATAATTGATGTTTATTCTATATCAGTAATAATTCAAGTATGTAATTGTAATAGTGTATATTATGTGATAGATATTTTTTAGTTGAAGGATGGAGGATTGAGATTCTTACTAAGATCTTTCACCTCTATTCTTATGGGCGGAATACCACTAAACTAAAATGCTCGTGGTGGAATAATTTTGTTAAAAAGTCAATACTTCGAATATTAAGTTGTAATTATATATAGTTTGGGACATTTGCGTTAAAATGTTAATATTTGGGTCGTTAAACTGTAATTTTTCCCATATATACCTTATATAATCCCAACGGTTTATACTGGGCCTAAAGATACCAAATGAAAATAATTATAGTTGGGCCTAAATATATTAAGTAAAAGTAATTGTATTTGGGCCAAGGGACCAAACGACCCACTCTTCTTAATTATATCAAGCCCAATTCAAAAAGAGAAAAAAATAAAATTGTTATAAAATAGAGAGAATGTAGAGAGAACAACAAAGTAGAGAGGTAAATTAGTGTAGATTACTATGAGGTTAAAGCCTCTATTTATAGGGAGATACAAATTAGGGTTAGGGTTTTGGTCATCCTTAATATACAAGATAAATATAAAATCTATATTTACAACACTTCCCCCTGAATGACCAAACATAAAAGGAAAGAAAAATGCTGCCTCATTAAAACCTTGCCAAATAAAAACCCAATGGGAAAAAAATTTGGTCGAAGGAAAAAGAGTACAGCCGCTCCCCCTGCATTTTATCATTGCAGATCTTTGAGTCTCGCATGCCTATCTTGTGTACCCATTTACGAATGTTGATGTTGGCAGCGCTTTGTGAATAAGTCCGCTAGATTGTCACTTGAGCGAATCTGTTGAATGTTGATATCGCAACTCTTTTGAAGATCATATGTGTAGAAAAACTTTGGAGAGATATGCTTTGTCCTATCACCTTTGATATATCCTCCTTTTAGTTGTGTGATGCAAGCAGCATTGTCTTCATATAACACAGTTGGATTGTCCTTTGGTGAAGCCAATCCACACGGTCATTGGATATAACTTATCATGTTTCTCAACCATACACATTCTCGACTTGCTTCATGGATTGCAATGATTTGAGAATGATTTGAGGATGTTGCGATCAAGTTTGCTTCACGGACTTCAAGATATAGCGATTCCTCCATATGTGAAAACATAGCAGGTTTGTGATTTAGCTTTATGTGGATCGGATAAATAACTCGCATCGCATATCCTACTAGAGAATACTCAAAACTTTTTGAATAATGTAATCCAGGTCAATGGTACCCTTTAGGTAACGTAGGATGTGTTAACATCATTCGATGTCTTAAAGTATGTGCGAGCTATATCTTGCTAGAAGATTCTACGAAAAAGCTATATACGGTCTAGTGCGATTAGCTAGATAAGTCAATGCTCGATTGCACTAAGGTATGGTACTTGAGGACTAAGAATCTTTTCCCATCTTGAATAGGTCGAAATGGATCTTTATTTACATCAGTGTTCTAACGACCATTGGTGATGGTAATGGATTCGCTTTATCCATGTAAAAGCGTTTAACACTTTTTCTGTGTATGTAGATTGGTGAACAAATAGACCTTTATGGACATGTTCAATTTGCAAACCTAGACAAAATTTTGTATTTCCTAAATCTTTCATCTCAAATTCATTTTTCAAGTATTTAGCAGTTTTATTGAGCTCTTCGGGAGTTCCAATCAAATTCAAGTCATCAACATAAACTGCTATGATTGTAAATCCATTTCCAGTTTTCTTTATGAAAATACAAGGGCATACATCATCATTTTTGTATCCTTCTTTTAACAGATACTCAGTGAGTCTATTATACCACATACGTCCAGACTGTTTCAACCCATATAATGATTTTTGTAATTTGATTAAAAACATGCTTTTGGGCTTTGATTCACATGCTTCGGGCATTTTAAATCCTTCGGGGATTTTCATATATATGTCACTATCTAGTGAACCATATAGATATCGGATTACTACGTCCATAAGGCGATATCAAGCATTTGTGACACGATCAGACTAATCAAATATCTAAAAGTAATTGCGTCCATTCTTGGAGTATGTTTCTTCATAATCAATTCGGGTCTTTGAGAGCAACCTTTGGCTACTAGTCTTGCTCTATATATCGTAGTTTCATTTTCTCATTTCTCTTCGAACAAAGACCCATACATATCCTGAGGATAACACTTTTCGGTGTTAGGACTACGAGGTCCAAAAGTTTTCGAACTCTAATGCATTTAATTACATTTGTATTACATCTTTCCACTTTGGCTAATCATCTCTATTTTGACAGTCTTTAACAGACAGTGGTTTAGGATCCTCATTTATAACTTCAAGAGCCATATTAAATGCAAATATATCATCCATGACGATATTATTTCTCTCCAATATTCTATTAGAAGATAAATAATTAATTGAGATCTCATGATTTTCGGACACTTGTAGTTCTTCAAGAACTACATTACATTTATTTGATTGATTAATCATTTCCGTCATTGTTTGGTCCCTATCTTGCGTCTTTCTTTTTCTAGGCATAGAATCTTTGGAACCAACTGGTCGACCACGTTTTTGACGAACTTTTGATTCATTTGCTGTCATTGTTATTTGTCCTTCAGGGACATTAATTCTGGCTGGAATATTTGCAGCAAGGATGTGAGATAATGTCACTTTTCTTGTATCTACAAAAACATCAGGAAGTTGGTTTGCAACTTTTTGCAAATGAATTATCTTTTCGACTTCTTGTTCACATTGATTACTTCGGGAATCAAAATGTGATAAAGTTCTTTCATTCCAAGAAATTTCCTTATGCTTTTCAAGATGTAGGTTTGTCCCACCTAGTGTTGGGAATGTCATTTCATCAAAATGACAATCTACAAAGCATGCAATAAATAAAATTATATATTAATGTCAATAAGACATAACATTATGTTTTTCCTTCTAGGATAAACATATATCACCCAAATAATGCTCTAAAAGAGCATGTAATATTCTTCAAGAATATTAATTGTGCTACTTCGGGAACAACAATTTAATTCAACGTAATGATATTGAATAAAGTAATTCAATAACGAGAAGGAATAAATAAATAAACATACATGAATCATTACAAATAATTTTATATCAAGAATAACAACTCAAAAATAACATAATTGTTTTTGCAAATCTAACAAATTAGATATCTTAAATAATTATCCGATAGTATTTCAAAATAAAAATAAAAAATGACAAAATCAACTATCATCTAAGCATATCACAAAATGTTGGATAAGATAATGATTATCAACATGCTTCATGAAAACAACTACTGTTTTTTTCCCCGATAATTTCAATAATTTCATTACATTAAACCCTCAACATATATATAATCGATTAAATTAACGTATACAATGGAGTTCATATGAGATTCCGTTTAAATCTTAATCAATTAACATCTTAAATAATTTGCCCATAATAATTTGCAATAATTGACAAAAGCAAACCGAAGGAATATAAACATATCTAAAGTATTGTTTCCACGCATATCACAAAACAATTTGCTGATTCTAGTTTATTGCAAAAATAAAAAAGAATGGATGATTTGAATTGAATCATGCGATGCAAGAAGTCAATGTTCTTTTCTTCCAAAAAAAATCATACGAATTCAAATAACAATGGTGAGTGTGAAAAATATTACCTTGCTTGAAAAGATTCGATTCTTTCATAGAGTATATCACCACAACAATCAAGAGTAGAACAATAGTGCTGATAACGTGTTATAAAATAGAGAGAATGTAGAGAGAACAACAAAGTAGAGAGGTAAATTAGTGTAGATTACTATGAGGTTAAAGCCTCTATTTATAGGGAGATACAAATTAGGGTTAGGGTTTTGGTCATCCTTAATATACAAGATAAATATAAAATCTATATTTACAACAAAAATGAATTTAACAGAAATTAGCATTCTTGGAATCATCGATCTTCTCATCTGCTTAAGACAGCACTCAATTTTTTCCCCTCTCATCAGTTGACACTTTGTAGAGTAAATTCTTTCAAAACCAGTAATACCATCTGCTTTTTGCTCCAACCCACAACCAATTCTGCTGCAACAAATCAGTAAGTCTCTTCATCTCAGTAATTCTTAAAATGAATTGAACAGAACTTGTAATTCTACGAACTTGTTGCAGACTTGCAGGTGGCTCTGAACATCTGATTCTCTTTTCTGAAAACTGCTCTTGCGATGAATTCAGACGGTTCGGGAAGATCAGAAAACCTGGCCAAATTAGCCAAACGCCTCCGCCAAGAAAATAGCAATCGCAATTTTGATGCCAACGTCAGTGGTGGTGATTCAAAAGTTAATGAATCTGCGGCTGAACCGGTTCCTCGAGAAGGAATCAAACCTAACAGAGCTGCGGTTTTGATCTGTTTGTTTGAAGATGAAAAGGGTGATCTTCGCGTGATTCTTACTAGGAGATCTTCAAAATTGTCATCTCACTCTGGTAAAATGCTGCATTTTTATGGATTGGAATTTAGTGTTTTGGTAAATGTGGAGATTTTATGTTTCTTTTTATTGGATAATATTTTTCAGGTGAAGTTGCTTTGCCTGGAGGGAAAAGGGATGAAAATGATGGTGATGATGTTGCTACGGCGTTGAGGGAGGCTCATGAGGAAATCGGATTGAACGCTTCTATGGTGGAAGTTGTAGCTGTTCTTGAACCCTTTCACACTAGGTACTTTCTTATTTTCTCTATGTTAATGAATCGTTGCAATTAAGACCCCATCTTTGCAAATGTAGCGATACACCCCCAGTTCTATTCGACATGTAGGCATGCCATGTCCAACCGAACGACGTTTTAAACTAGCATTCAACAAATAGATTTTGTGGAATTGGACAAGTTTGTTGAGTTTTAGTTTAAAGCATCGTGGTTCACTCACATGTGATGTATCTACTAGAGCCGGCAAATATGACCCAATCCGATGGACTGGGAGTCTAGGGTTGAGTTGGGTTGGGCTAGGAAAAGGAACCACCTGAAAAAAATCGGACCTAGAAAACCTGCCTAGAGAGCCCATCACACTGACCAAACTTTGGGGCTAAAAAGCCCGGGATTATCGGGCTTAAAAGTCTGCCTGCTATTAGTTGATTAATTTAATTCTATAATAAATTCTATACTAATATTAATAACTTCCACAAGTATAATAAATTATTATACTAATATTGTGTACGGAAAATTTACATGTGGTTGATGTTTGATGATGTTTAAAATTTGTAATTTATTTTATTTTCTTTGGAATGTTATTTACTAGACTACGACTATCGAATTTTAATTTGTTTATCTTTGATGACCATTAGATTTTATATATATATATATATATATATATATAGAGAGAGAGAGAGAGAGTTTGGTTCAAATGAGAACCATTCTTATCCTAAAAACTAAGAACCAAATGAATTAGTTATGAAAGTTGATGAATCCGTTGAGAAACTTAATGAATTCAACAATTGAATTTTTCACCGGGTTCGAATCCCATGGGGACAAAAATTTTATTTTTGGATTCGATAACTTTCCAATGGATTCATCAACTTTCATTTGAATTCATCATTTTTGGTTCTCACATTCTCAAAATAAAAATGGTTCTCACGTTAACCCTCCCTATATATATATATATATATATATATATATATATATATATATATTGTTGTTATTAAAATTGATATGGAATTTTAATTTGTTTATTGTTATTATTTGAATTGATGTTTAATAGACTTAACTTATTAATTGTTATCTTATTTTTCATTATTTTGTAATTTAAAATAATAATTTTTTGCCAGCTCAAATTTCAGCCAACAATGTTTTGGGTCCGGCCAGGTAATAATCAAAAAGTCTGATGGGTTGGGTTCGCTAGCCCCTTTGGCCAGCTCTAGTATCTACATATCAAATTTTAACATGTTATTGAATGGTAAATGCCACATCAAATTTTGGCAATAGGCCAAAAATAGGTGTGTCTAAATTGCTATAAATGCAAATGTGAGTTCTTTATTGCAACAAATCAAAAGTCGAGACGAAATTGTAAATTAGGTGAAGCCTGGTGCATTATTTGGCAACTAATCCTATATCTATTGATAGACTGTTTCTTAGTATTTTCAAGAATGAAAACTGGGTGTGTGTGTGTGTGTGTTGGGCCTAGTAGAGTGGTTAATGCCCGAGGCTAAAGGTCTCGGGTTTGAGTCCACCGTGACGTAGCCTTTAAAATTTCTGTATTAAATTCACCAAAAAAAGAAAAAGAAAAATGGGGTCTTGAATTTTCATCTTGATTGCATGATTTGTGCATTGGAATATAGAGGTTTTGTGATATTCATAGTTTAATTGCAGATAAATATTGCTGTAGTTCCAGTGGTAGGGGTGATTTGGGACAGGAGGGCCTTCAATCCTGTACCGAATGCCGCTGAAGTGGAGTCCGTATTCGATGCTCCGTTAGAAATGTTTCTCAAGGTTGGCCTGTTAAGCTAGTTTTTAGTCATGACTCGTGTTTGAGCAGCGTTTAATGGCATGTTGTTGCAGGATGAGAACCGGAGAGAAGAGGAGCGAGAATGGAAGGGTTACAAATATTTGCTCCAATTCTTTGATCACCAAATTGAGAATGAGACATATGTAATATGGGCTCTGACTGCTGGAGTTTTGATCAAGGCTGCATCCGTCGTTTACCAACGGCCGCCTGATTTTGACGAGCGCAGGCCGCCATTCTGGAGTATAAGCAACCGATGAAGGTATTCGTATGGCTAATATCATGTATTGAACAATTGTGTAAACTCAATGCTATTTCATTTAATTCAAGGCTTACATGAATGGATTTAATGCCCTCCCACAAATGCTAAATAGGTGCTAGCTAGTGAATATTTAGATTACTGTGTATTCAACAAAGCGAAGAGAAAAAGAAGTTAACAAAGATGATTGCTTATTCTTTTCTTGAACGCACACACTAAATGAATTGCTGTAGAGTGATAACATATTGGCCTTCTAAGACCATCAAAGAACAGAGGTAAGAACATAGACCATCCCTAGAGAAATCGGGTATAGAAGTAGTGCAACATAACCCGTCCAGCGTGGGAACGTGGTGTTGAAGCTAGTGAATGCACCCATGAAGAGGCATATCAACAGAACTAAATGAAGCTCTGATGAGACATCGGATGACAAGTCGCGGAAGTATATTGGCACGAGGAATGGAAGCAGACCTATTATATTGCCCATGAATACACCACCATATAGCTGTTCAACGAAATGAGAGATCTCAGTCATCTAACTACTGATCCATAGAGTTAAAGCCTTACAGAGAAGAAGAATATATTACCGAAGACAGTGACAGCGAGTTGGTCCTCTGCGACTTTTGTGAGGCCGAAACAATTGTTTGGATGATCTTATCGTAGTTCAGAGCAAGAGGTAGAACCACGTACGAGACCCAGAAGGATGACACGTTCGCTGCTGTAGCAAACTCCATCATTGATTTCGTCAATGGTTGTGAGAGTGTGCACGCAATAGCAATTCAAATACCAAGAAGAAAGTGGCTCTGAAGTAAATTGACCAAGGATTGCTTGTTGCTTGGCTCGTGGCCGTGATGCTACCTAACAGCGCCTCCTGATCCGGACTGGTAATCTGCATATTTTGATTTGATTTTCCGTAATTACATGAATATCGTAGATATAGATTTAGATACCTTGACATACTTTTTAATTTTATGCCTACCTGGGAGCTGTTATTTCCGGCTTTTGCTATCTGTGCTGGAGTCTGATCCAAAGGTTTACAGCCAATTTGGTCATGCCTGTTACAAACTCGTCCTGACTGATACCTCCATCACCGGAGGTGTCGAAATATGATGTGATTTCGTCCAAAACTAGGTTTGTGCTCGTCTCGTTGTCGTCCATCTTTACTCCTAAGACCAAGACTCTGACTTCTGCTGCTGTTACTGATGCAGTGTTGTCCGTATCAATTTTGTTGAATAACCTGTTTAGTATGAGTGAGTGTAAAGGAAGAGTAATGAGTAATGGAAAATGAAAATTTATGAAAATACTTTGATATATATGTATATATATGAACTGACTTTTGTATCTTTCCGATATTAGGCCTGCCATTTGTTGTCAAAAGTTTCACTAGCTTATCCTTGGTGTACTTATCTACCATATACTCAAAACATCTGTTCTGTATCCACGGCTGGAAGGACTGCACGAAAAAATAACAACATAAACTCATATGATGTTAGAAAGTGAATCTGTTTCAAAATTTTAAAGTACTAGGTTTAGTGTTTATGTTCCTATTTTAGTCTGCCATTGCTAAAGTATAGGATGTAGGTTGTGGCTCATAACCTCTTTAGCACCCTCTGCCCGCAAGCTAGCTATTAGGAACGAGTTCCGCCTAACGAAGTGTTAGAAATGGTATTAGAAATGCCCCAATCATGGAAGGGATGAACTGGGAAGGAAAGAGTACCCACTAGAACAAAACTTTAACAAAGTCTAGAATGAAAATGTCATCAAGTGTACATCAATTCTAATTAAATCTTAATTTTGATTAATCAACCCTAATTTGAATTGGTGATTCCTAATTGGGGTAAATGCACCGTCCAGATGTATGCAAGTTTTGCCTTATGTTTTAGGCTTCGCCTTTTTCGAATTAGTTCTACGAATGACTTTACTTGAGATTTCTATTGATTTGGTATCTCAAAACACTAGATTTAGCCCTAACTAGATTCCAAATCTAGGTATTCTTGAGATATAATATATATATATGGAAGAGATCAAATAAAAGCTTTTTTTTTTGTATGAACCTACGAACCAATGTATTTTAAGTATTTACTTAAAGTTACTTCTCTACAATATTATTGATGAGTTAGTGTTTTTTTCATCGAAATGAGTAGTGCATTAATTTCATACATAAAGTGCATAAACTTTATGCATAAAAGTCATGGAGTCGTAGGTTTGTACGAGAAAATAATTTTTTATTATAACTCAATCAAATATATATATATAGGAATAGGATCAAATAAAAACCAATCTTAAAGTGTAATATATGAACCATTTTTAGTCCTTGATTCGTGAAGATTTACGGTGAATTCATCACCTTATTTGATGAATTCAAACACTTGGGTTCGAATCTCATGAGGGGTAAATTTTTATTTTTCTGAATTCAGACACTTACACGACGAATTTAAACGATTTCAGAAGTTCGTAGTTTATAGATTAAAGGTGATTTTTATAATGACTACTCCCTATATATATATATACATATATATATATAGAGAGAGAGAGGGGAGAGAGAGAGTAAGAGAGAGGTTCAAAGAAGAACAATTTTAAAGTGTGAACGTGAGAACCAAATGAATTCGATATGAAAGTTGATGAATCTGTTGGAAAATTAAAAGTTACTGAATCCACAACATTCGAAATTTTTGCCTGAGTTCGAATACCATGAGGGGCGAAAATTCTTTCTTGGATTCAATAACTTTCACGACGGATTTATCAATTTCACAACGAATTCATCAATTTTTGATTCTCATGATAAAAACAGTTCACACATTAACCCTCATATATATATATATATGGGGGAGGGTTAACGTGAGAACCATTTTATCATGAGCGTCGAACAAAAAAATGATGAATTCACGGTGAAAGTTGATGAATCATTTGGGAAAGTTCTTGAATCCAAAAATAAATTTTAAGCTCCTCATGGGATTCGAACCAGTGAAAAATTCTGAATTTTGAATTCATTAACTTTCTCAACAATTCATCAACTTTCATAACGAATTCATTTGGTTCTTAGTTTCTAGGATAAGAATGATTCTTATTTGAACCAAACTCTCTCTCTCTCTATATATATATATATATATATATATATGTGGTGCGGTGGAGATCTTATTTATATACCTGATACAAAACGTAACCTATGAGCAAAGCAACCGTGACGATGAGAGCTATAAGAATGATGACTTTTTTCCCCGACGACGAGGTGATAACATTTTGAAGCTCAAGGATGAGATATGGCACTGAAGCTACCAAGACCAGCCTTGCAGTCCAACTCGTTTCGATATCTGTAATGACGCTGGGGTCTGCTACATGAGAAACAATGGCTGCAAGTTAGGTCAAAACTGTGATGCTGTTAAGGTTTAGAGGCTAATAAGAAAGGATTTCTCAGCACCTTGCGCAGTTACTGCTTTCTGGGGTTCTTCGGAAGTATTGGTTGTAGCATCCTCGGACGGATCGGAGCTTCCGAGAGCGACGGTAAGGCCCCATATCAATGTGAGAAGCATAGCTACTCCTCCGAGCACCATTCCCATCCCCGACGTCACTCGTGCTTGAGCATCTTCCGTGCTACTCGTAAGTATGGGTACTTCATTAAAAAACACGAGGATTTCGTTAGATGGTATGGAGGTGATTGATATGAAGGAATGTGGTTTAAATAATGTGTGAGAAGATAGGATTGGTTTAGGTGTGATGTTTACATGACTTGCTACTTTGAAGGAAATCGAATAGCAATGCAACTATTGAATATTATCTCATCGGTTATTATTTAAAAAGTCAAAGAAATCATTAGTAGATGATGATCTAATTATTTATTTTAATAGTTAGACTTATCTTTGTTAAGAAATCACAAGAGTAAATTTCAATTACAAACATATTTGTTGGATCATAATCTAATTAAGTTCAACAATTAAAAAAATCAAACAAGTCATATTTAAAAGTGTTATTGACCCATGAATACATAAACTTTGATTCTATTTTGTTTTTTCCACGAATTTTAAAAATTATCACAAAATACATAAACTTAATCACTTTAGTGATTCTACAACGATTTCAAATTCAAGTCAAATTAGATCTGACTTGGCATCTCGAAAATTTATTATAGACTCGGTTAGTGATATAAACGACATCGTAGAGAGATGACATAAAACATCGACGTTCCATCAAAATAAATCATATTTTTTTATTTCTATGTTTCATCGCGTCAACCTTCATTACAGAAATCATGTCTTCTAGTTTTCTTTCATCGTCTGGTTTTAGTTGGGATAAAAAAAAATGATATCATCTCTGTAAGATGTCATTTATATCACTGACCGCTTTGTCTATGGTAAATTTTTGAGATATCTAGTTAGATTTAATTTAGTTTGAATTTGAAATTGTGGTAAAATCACTAAAGTAATTAAGTTTGTGTATTTTGTGACAATTTTTAAAATTTGTGAAAAAAGCCAAAATGGACTCAAATTTAATGTATTTATGTACCAATAACCCTATTTAAAATAGAAATCCTACTTCGATTAAATTTGTTTACGATATAAAACCAATTCAACACGTTCAGTTGCATTATTAAGAAACTTCATTCACAAAATAAATAAATAATCGTTTAAACGTATAGCCGTCACTTTATGTCTATGACCCACTATGTAAACAGAAACTTTAAATTAAGAAACATAGTGGTTTTATTATATTAAAGTATTTGTTCTTATCAACACCTACCCACCCAACTCAATGACGAAAACTATTCACATGTTGATACTAATACACAAATATAAGAAAAGTAGGACATTTATTTATTTGATTGAACTGTTCTATCATGTGATACTTAATTAAGGCCAAATATTTAGACATGTTGGTGTTATCTTTCCTTTATCAACAAGATGCGTCATAAGAAAAAAAAAATCAATTGCGTGTGTTGGCGTAGTGATAATGGTTAATGTCTGAGGTCAAAGATTTCGGATTCAAGTCTATCGTAACTAGTAGTGGACTCAGATATTTTGGTTAGGAGAGTCCAAAAAAATATCTAGGGTCCAAATAATCATAATTTTATAAATTCATAAAAAGAATAATTAGAGCTATATGTTTGAAAATAAATAATAATTTAATATAAATAATTTAAACTTAGTGCTATATGTTTAAAAAATAATTAATGTGTTCATCAAAACAATCAAAATTGGTATTTTCGTTGCAAAAAAAAAAGAAACAAACCATTATTTTCTATGTTTAACTCCCTTTCAATTTTTGTGTATTTATTTTAAGCATGGTATAGATTATTTTTCACGTATTTTGTATCTTTAAATATATATTTTAATTATTAAATATAAAATTACGTATTTTTTAAAAACCTAGTGGGGCCCAGTGCCTCAAACGTTGCCCCCCTTGGGTCCGCCACTAACCGTAACGCGAATAAAAATCCAAAGATCTGATCGGTTGTTGCCTGCCTGCGGAAATATAGTGATTATTTTATTCCATACCGTTTTGTAACTTCGAAAAATTTTAATTTTAAAATATTAACATTACCTCTTCCAACATGGAAAGGTATTTTGACACTAAATAATTTACTTTCATATGACTCATAAATTAAAATAAAACTTATTTAAGTGTGACCATTTCAACGACGAGTTTTAATTTCGCAGAAACATGGTGAGAGGTTGCAACCTAAGCCGGATATGAATACTATATAACCAGTTTTATAAGAGAATTTAGGGATCATCAATTTGTATTTTCTGTCTAGTATAAAAGAGAATATACTAAAATTTCTTTTATATTTAAATCATGACGAGATCTGATGAGTGTTAGAACTCTTTGATGCCACTCTTTGGTTGAAGGAGAATAACCCAATGGATGTCTCTGTCTCTGTCTTTCATCAACAATAGTACTTAAAAGATTTTATTTTGACGCCTGACTTTTTAATGCAGTAAAAACAAAAACCTGTGTGACTTTTTTTCTCTCCAAATAGTCACTTTTTACAAGGTTTGATTTTGACATATTAATACCCTCAAAATATCTTCGCCTTAAAATCAAGAAAATTTGATATTTTTCGATTTTGAAAAATGGATATTTTGGTAAGAATTCATCGTAAAAATATCTGAAATAAAGATGTGGATTCCCCCCCCCCCAACACACATCATACTTAAACAATCCATGCACGAGAAAATGTATTCTAGTTTTGAAATTTGATCGAAACTCTTGATGTAAAGGTATAAAGAGAAATGAAAATATGGTTACTAAAGCATCTGCTTCCTAATTTGAATAAGTTGCTTAAAAACATGATTAGGATATATATATATAGGGAGGGTTAACGTGAGAATCATTTTATTGTGAGCGTGAGAACCAAAAATGATGAATTCACGGTGAAAGTTGATGAATCCGTTGGGAAAGTTCTTGAATCCAAAAAATAAAATTTTGTCCTCATGGGATTGAACCGGGTGAGAAATTACAATTGTTGAATTCATTAAGTTTCTCAACGGATTCATCAACTTTCATGTAATTCATTTGGTTCTTAGTTTTAGGATAAGAATGGTTCTCATTTGAACCAAACTCTATATATATATATATATATATATATATATATATATATATATATATACGGTTTACCTAATTGTGTGATTAATAATTAAACACGGTCTTTAATCATATATATCTTTAGTCTATAACATGTTGTTTGAGATTCATACTCTTAAACAAGTTGCACCAAATCCAGTTTTCAAAATAATTTGAAATATTACTAATTTTTATAGTGATAACAAAAAGAATATACTCTAATTTTTTTATTAATAATAAACTCCAAGGTTGTGGGAATTTTGTAATGTTCAATATAATTTGAATCCAACAATTTCTCCTTAAAATTTAATGTCCGAATCTTATGATAAATGACATAAAACCCCTACTTTATCTTTCTTTGCATTTCGTCTTCTTAGAATAGATCTTCCCATTTTCAGTATTCTATCCCTATTCACAAAATTAGCTTATATTAATTACACCACCACAAATATAAGAGATTAAACACCCTATATTCCTCCTCAAAAAAACCAAACACCATTAGCAATAGAAAAACTCACCATCAAATTTTTAACACAATATGAATGAGCCTTCACACTCAAGTATACAAATATCTAGACCAATTTTGAATTCCAATTCAAATATAAGTACCCCTTCAAACCCAATTATACCAATATCTAGACTATTTTTGAATATCAGTTGACATATAAGTCCCATGTAATTTTGCAATAAGCCAAAATCATGAAACATGAAAAATCCATACTTACAAAGCATCATAACGAGCTGTGGAATAGTGCCGAGGAACTGAAACACGCTGCCTCCAACCACGCCCGGTCCGATGATCTGCAACCACAGATTGGAGCCGTTGGCGACGTACTGCCCACCGATAGACAGCAAGATATTGTAGACGACGATCATAAACAGCAGCCCCCAACCGTTGGTGGCGCAGGGCAGAATACCGTACACCGGCTCGCACGTCACCATGGTCGCCGACAGCGGCCAGTGAAGAAACGAGCCGCTGCCGCCGGCCTCCGCCGCCGCGCCGCCGTTAGAAACCGAGATCCCGTCATCTGCTATCGAACGGCTGTAAGCTAGGTGGCTCGCAAGAAGAACTAGTGACGAAACGACGAAAAATGGTTTCATGATCGTCGCAAACGTGGTAGGGATTTGAGGGAGAGATGTGAAGTAGATTTCGATGGGGAGTTCGTATACACAACGGGATGAAGCTGTATGTGGTTTTTATATGTGTCGTCTTGCGTATGAGATTGTTATTGGTTTGATTTTTTTATTATATTCATATTTTATTTTATCATTTATGCAGAATATGAGTTAGTACTAACTATAAAATATGAAGTTGAACATGGGCTACTACGAAATTTTGATCCTGGCACTAGTATACTACGTACCCCATTCATTTAAGATTAGATCTAGGCGAATTTCCACATGCATGTTTAAAAAATGTATAGATATAGCTGAAATAGTTAAATCTGATATGTATGCGCATTTTACGTTTATAGTTGATATTTGAAGATGAGTTTAGCTCGTTTAATGTGCGTTTACGTATCGATTCCTAATGTTTTATCTATTTTAGAAGATCTTGCTCTTGGGTGTTCTTTTGGTGTTGTGTAGGTCTATATGTTGAAAATCGAAGCAAGGAGCGGCTTGCGAGCCAAAACACACAATCTGGCGTGTTTCTAGCGACCAGCCTAGCGGTCGCTAGGTCGGCCGCTAGGAAACAGCGAGAACCCAGCATACGCGACCGCGAGAATGTGCCATGGCGAAGCCCGGTAGCGAGAAAGCCAGCTGGGCGATTTCTCGCGACGGATCGAACTTCCTAGCGACCGCTGAACACGGTCATGAACCAACCAGCGGGCGCAGAGGCGTCGCGGGCGAGAAGGCAGCGCGGATTACCTCGCGACCACACCTAGCGACCGCGAAGGGTGGTCGCGAGGCAGCGAGAAGGAAAATTAGGGTTTGGGGTGTGCTATATATGGCAACACCCCGCGCCCATCTTGAACCTACGATTCGAGCCTCTTTTCTCGGTTTTCCATAAGTTTTTGAGTTTTAGCTTTAGGTTCCATATAGTTTCATTCTAGAGTTGTTTCTACGGATTGTTCTTCGTTAGTTTACGTTTTGTTTACGATCCGGAGCGTTTCGTCGGACGATCTCTGCAATTTTCCGTTTTTTTGAGGTTGGGATTCAAGCCCAGCGTGTTCATCAACGCTACATCACGGGTTTTATATATTTAAATTCCGTCTTTATGATTAAATCGTATTTCATTTCGTTTATTATATGCGGCTAGTTTTCGTTCTAATCTAGGGTTTGCATGATTCGATCCTATATGTTGTGATTCTGTTATCGTTATTTACCGTCCATGCATTGATTCATGATTCGATTGTGCTTATTTATATGTGTTGGTTTCGATCAATCTCGATGCATATTTGGTTGTCGGTTAATTACGTAATTGTGTTAATTGTCGATCGATATCGAATGCATGATATGAATGAGCCTTGAGTCGTGGCGAGATAGGATATTCGTAGGAAGCATAGTCTTTGTGATCCGTTTGGGTTACTTGTTTTCACTAGAGGCGTATGATAATAGGAAAACTAGTAATCTCTGACCGCTTTAATAAATATGAAATTATCGGTTATATATGTGATCTTCCATTTTATGCGGATTAAAATTGGTTAATAAGAGCAGGATAAACATCGTTGTGGATTGGATTAATGCAGCCCTAGGGTTAGTCGTCTTTCTCTGTTTTTAAACATCCAGTGTTTATTGCTTTAATTTACTTCTGTTTTGTTACCTTTGCTTTGGATTGAGTTCGAAGCCTAAAATCTCACAAAACCATATTTGTTACTTGGATAATGATGAATCCTTGTTGAGTTAGCTTACGTATTTTAGTATTACAATCCACATGGATACGATGCTTAACTTACCCTATATTTACACCTTTTCGTGTTAGAAAAATAAGCGATCAAATTTTGGCGCCGTTCTTAGGGATTATTAAGATCATATAGGAATAACTTGTCAATTTGGAATTATTAATTCAAGTTGTACTTTTAATTTTATTTTATTCCTTGCCAATCGATTTCCTTCTTTTCTCCGGTAGTTTATGTTCACAAGGTCCCAGGACCTCTGAACTACACTTTGATCGAAATCGAAAATTCACAAAGGAGAAGGAGAAGGCAAGAAGAAAGGAAGCAATGGCAAATCGGAATAGCAGGCGTTCATAAAGTAGCCCTGCGCTTTGTTGGCGGTTCCGCAATCGGCGCCAATTGGCGACTATGGGACTCGTTGTCCCTGCTCGGGGGCGGCAAGGCCGCTGAATTACATGTCTGAGACCTCCTACCGAGCAATTTCAAGGAGGCGGATGGGGCCCAGTAAATGCTAACAATTTTGGTGAAGCCGGCCCTGTCGGCATGGTTCGAGGAGCAGTTCGGAGGAGGAGTCACGGAGGATCGAGCGCCCATCTCGAGACCTATCTCGACATTTGTGACACCATCAAGCAGAATGGGGTGCCACAAGACACAATCCGGATCGTATGTTCGGATTTCTCTGCGAAATCAAGCGAAGGGCGGTTGAGACCTTAGATCGTACGGGCATCAACGGTTGGGCGATTACGTGTGAGAAATTCCTTTGAGTACTTTCCTCCGGCTAAGGCACGAGAAGATCATAGCGAGATTTCCCACTTCTCCCGGTTAGGAGATGAATCTTTGTTGAGTCGTGGGAAAGATTCGGGGCCTATTGAGAAGGTGCCCGGCATGGATTTTCGAGAGCGGCGTGATTACCCGGTTTCTGTGGTGACACCTCACACGAGGAGTATTGTTGGCGCATCGGCGGGGGTTGCCTTTTGAGCAGGCGTGTGAGGCGAGGCCGGCCGCATCATAGAAGAGATGGCGGCCAGCGGTTATCGATGGCGATGGAGAGAACACCGGTGGTGAAGGCTGCAGCAGATTGAAGGTGACTCAAAATGCGACAATATTATGGGCGATTCACCTTGTTAGAAGCGATTTGAGAAAGAAAGGAAAGGAAAAGGCGTGGCTCGGATAAATCTGCGAGTCGAGAGATGATCGGTGAGGGCGTGAATTACATCAATCGGAGGAACAACCGTCACAGGGGAATCCCGTACAATCGAACAACGAAATCACCCAAATTTCTCGTCATGACCCCGATAATTTTCAGCGACCTCGCTTGGTTTCTCGATTCGAGCGGGTGATTCGAGGCGAAGAAGCCGAGTCTAGAGGATATGATCGCGGTTGGTTGTAAGCAACCAACAATTGGCAACGAATCGAGTCGTTTATAAGCAACAAGGCGGAAGATCAATCATTTGGAGTCCTTGTGGCGGCTATGGGAAAGCACATGAAGATGATGGAGAATCAAATAAGTCGGATAGCCGCGCTGAGAATGGGCGGCACAAGTCGGGCCAATTTCAGAGTGTCTGAGGTAAACCCAAAAATCAACTGTAATGCCATTCATTTGAGGTGGGCGAGCTTATCAAAGTCACGAGGAGGCGAGCAGGGCAAGCGGGCAAAGAGAGAATCTCGCGACCGAGCTCGCGACCATGAGCCCGCCGCGAGGAAAATGGCGGCGGAGTTCGCGGCGGCTCGTGAGCGCAACAAGTCAGCAGCGCCCGCGACATCAGAGGACCTAGCGGCGACCTAGCGGTCGCGAGTCATTCGAAGAGCGAGAAATCATCTGAAGCTTGAGAGCGCACCTGGCGCCCAGAAAGCGCCAGCGCCGCGTCATGAGCGAAGAAGACCTTGTGCATGTACCTAGCGACCGCGCGCGATCGCGAGTCAATCATGAAGGCCGGGCTTTGAAGAGATTTCCGGCGTCGTGCCTCAATTCCGTTTCAAGCCGTTTAGCGAGCCCAATCTGACGAAGTTGACGGTTCATGGAGATGTTTCAAAGGTGCACATCAATATTCCTTTACTTGATGCACGCCGAGATATGCGGGTTATGTGAAGTTTTGAAGGATGCCGTTGCGATAAGAAGAAGCTTGGGAAATTCGAGGCGATAAATTTGTCTCGAGAGTGCGATCTTTGTCTTGCAAAAAAGTTGCCGCTCAGCGAAAGATCGGGCGGCTTCACCATAGCATGTGTCATCGGAGGCGGACATTCTCGAGGTTACGTGTGATTTGGGGCAAGCATCAATCGATGCCGTTGTCCATTTTAACGATTGGAGATTGGGAGATCAAGCCGACCACCATAGCTCTTGGATGGCGAGACACATCGGTGACTTATCCGAAAGGGATAGTGGAGGGCGTGCTCGTGAAAGTTCGAATTTCATCTTCCGGTGATTTCGTTGTTCTCGACATGCGGAGGATGGGAATACACCTCTTATTCTCGGGCGACCATTCCTAGCTACGGCGAGCATTGATAGGCGTGCAAGATGGAGATCTCACCTTCGAGTCAGCGGCGAAGAGATGAAAATCTCTATATATGATGCTATGAAGCGACTGACGAGAAGACCATGGAAGATTGTCGAGTTATAAGCATTGTCGCCCACTCACTTTCAATCGGTGATCCGGTGGAGTTTTGTATGCGAACTCGATTTTCTCATCCATGAGACCTTGATGAGGCGTGTGGCGAGATTTTAGAGTATCTTGAGTCCATCGATGAAGTCGAGGCCCTCCCAGAGTCGGTGCCTTATTTGGATGTGAGGAAGCCGATTGGAGGAGAGGGCGCCGTGGTGAAGAAGGAAGAGACTACAGAAGATGGAATTGAAAGAGTTGCGGACCACTGCGGTATGCCTTCTTGGCGGCGATGAGGCGTGCCGGTGATAATATCTTGGCTTTGGTGATGAGGAGACCACGAGCGATGGTCGTGTTGAAGCGGTACAAGTCTGCGATTGGGTGGGCGATTTACGATATCGAGGGGTCGACCCTCGATTTGCATGCACGGATCTGTTGGAGAATGAATACAAGCGAAGGTGCAACCTCAGCGCCGATTGAATCCGGCAATGCAAGAGGTCGTCGAGAAAGGAAGTGTTGAAGCTCTTAGGCGCGGCATGATCTATGCCATATCCGGCGGCGAGTGGGTTAGCCCTACTCAAGTGGTATCGAAAGGGGTATCACGGTGATCGAGGCGAGGCGAGCGAGCTTGTGGCAACAAGACTCGTAACGAGGATGGCGGTTTGCATCGACTATCGTGCTACGAACACGGCCCGAGGAAAGACCATTTTCCCGCCCTTTATTGATCGGATGTTGGACGGACTAGCGGGGTATGAGTTCTCTTGTTTTCTCGATGGATATTGAGGTACAATCAGTTGCCATCGCCCCGAAGATCGGCACAAGGCGGCGTTCACTTGTCGTATGGGTTTTCGCCTATAGGCGAATGCCGTTTGGATTGTGCAATGCTCGACCACGTTCGAAGGTGCATGATGTCCATCTTCCATGGGTTGATCGAGAATATTATGGAAGTCTTTATGGACGACTTTTCCGTGTTTGGCTCTTCGTTCGACCATTGTCTCCATAACTTGTCACAAGTCTTTGCAAAGATGTGAGAGGCGAATCTTGTTCTCAATTGGGAGAAGTGCCATTTCATGGTGAAGGAAGGTATCGTGCTTGGTCACAAAGTCTCGGCGAGGGTTTGGAAGTGGATCGAGCAAAGATTGTCGCTATCGGCGCCTCCGCCTACAAATGTCAAATCGGTGAGGAGTTTTCTCGGTCGCGGGTTTTATAGGCGGTTCATCAAGGTTTCTCGGCGATCACGAAACCATTGTGTGGATTGCTCGAGAAAGATATGAAGTTCGTGTTCACGAAGGAGTGTTTGGGCGTTCGAGAAATTGAAGTTAGCCACGATCTCGACTCGGTTTGATCTCTTTGATTGGAGTCAACCGTTCGGTGATGTGTGATGCGGTGATTGGGCGATTGGTCTTTGTTTTGGGGCGAAGCGAGACAAGCTTTTCGAGTCATCTATTATGCAAGTAAGACTCTCGACTACTGCTCAAATGAATTACACCACCACGGAGAAGGAATTACTTGCGTGGTCTATGCTTTCGATAAGTTTAGACCTTATTTGGTGGGCACCCACACCATCGTGCCTGTGACCATGCCGCCATTCGCCATCATTCGCGAAGAAGATTGAAGCCAAGATTGGTGAGATGGATCCTCCTTCTTCAAGAGTTCGACATGGAGATCAAAGATAGAAAGGGCTGCGAAAATGTGGTAGCCGACCACTTGTCGCGATTGGAGAAAGCGATCGAAGGAGAGGATAGGAAGATTGGCATAAGGAGAACTTCGAGACGAGCACATCTTGGCGTCGTCGATCACACACCATAGTGCGCTGATTTTGTCAATTACTTGGTGATTGGAGTTCTACCTCCATCGTGCAAAGGTCGTTTGAAAAAGTTTCTCCACGATGTTAAGTTCTATTATTGGGACGATCCTCATCTCTACCGCCGATGTGCCGATGGTTTGATCGTCATTGCGTTCCCCAAGGAGAATGGGAGAACATAATCCACGAGTGCCATAGTTCGTTGTTGGAGGCCATTTTGCGGTGGCAAAGGCAGTGACAAAGATTTGCCACGATGGTTTCTTTTGGCCTTGATCTTCAAAGATTGCCAATCCTTTATCAAGAGTTGTGATCGTTGTCAAAGAGTGGGGAATGTCACTAAGAAAGGCGAGATGCCACGAGAAAACCATCATGGAGGTGGAACTATTTGGCGTATGGGATCGACTTCATGGGTCCGTTCCCGATGTCTTGTGGCTACGTATATCCTTCTTCTTTGTGGAGTCGTCTCCCGTTGGGTAGAGGCCATTCCATTATCACGAGCGACTCAAGGTAGTAATCAAGTTCCTTCACAAGAACATTCGACTCGATTTGGAGTCAGGGGCGTTGATCGGTGATGGGGATCGCACTTCAATAATAAGTGGCTAAGCAGCGTTCTAGCCAAATATGGTGTGAAACGTCGAGTCCTCCCCTACCATCCACAAGCAAGCAGGCGGTGAGCTCGCCAACCCAGAGATCAGCGATTCTAGAAATCGGTTGTTCGGCGCAAAGATTGGGCCAGCGGTTGGATGACGCTCTTTGGGCTTCTGGGACTGCGTACAAAGCTCCCGTCAGACTATCTCCATATCAAATGGTATTTGGTAAATCCTGCCATTTACGGTTGAATTGGAGCACAAAGCGTGTTAGGCGACTAGGAGGATCAACATGGACTTCAAGGAGGCGGTATGATGAGGTGACCAGCTGTTAGAGCTCGGCAGTGGAGGAATGAGCGTTCGAGAACTCTCGGATATCTGAGCGAGCTCGAAATTTCACGACCTCCACATTCGTGCCAAAGTTTTCGCGGGTAATGAAGTCCTACTTTACAATGCTCGACTCCGTCTATTCAGGAAAGCTAAAGTCGAGATGGTGGGGCCGTATCTTTGTTTACCGTGCGTTTGCCGATGGGAGTTCTGAGCTCCTAGACTCGGGGCAACATTTTTAAAGTGAGCGGCGGTACCTCAAAGCATACTTCAAGTCACACTTGACCGAGAAGTCAAGGTGACCCAGCTAAGCGAGCCGTGATCGAGTGCCGTCGAGCTAGCGGCGATAATTCTAACTTGGTTGGGAGGTAACCCAGCAGTTTTACATCTTCTGTTTTTGTTGTTTCGTTTTGTTTTGGTTGTGTTTCTTTGTTTGTGTCGTGTTTCGTTGTTTTGTTAGATCCCAAAGTTTAATAGCTTTCTTTTAAAAAAAAAAAAAAAAAAAAGTACTAGCGACCACCCTAGCGACCGCGAGGTCGCAAAGGGTACTTGTGAAAGTGGGCGAGCGTTGTTTTACGGCGGCGAGCTCGCGGCCAAGCTCGCGATCGCGAGCTCGACCGCGAGATCCGTCGCGACCCGCGCCCTCGACCCGCGCCCGCTTCGTGACCCGCGTTTTACCCTTATTTCTCCCCAAAATTCTAACCTACACACACACACACGTTTTTTCTGAAACAAAGAGCAAACCCTCCCCTCTCAAGCACACAAGCACCTCTCTTCCCCAATTTTCTTGCATTTCTCCGTCAAATCCACCCAAGGTATGCTATATTCGTTTAATTCTTCATGGGTTTACATTTATTGAGCATGATTAGGAAGGATTTGTTCCATTTATCCTCTTGAGGTGGGTTTAATTAACTTTGAGAGACTAGGGCTTATTTTGCTAGATTTGTGTGGTGTTTGAGCATGATTTGTCCAATGATAGGTTTATTCACGTTTATACACGTATATTGTTTGTCGAATGTGCCTACATTGTTGATTTGGGTTTATAAATTGTGAAAATAGCCTTGAAATTTTTTTGTCTGGCATACGACTGACGCTTTCATGACCGTTGGCCTTGCATGTCTGGCGCTTGTATGTGTGTGTGTCGTCGCCGCGCCCGTCGGCGACATTGCCGTGCTGCCAGCGATCTCCTAGCGACCGCTAGGTCTCGAAGGGTGATCGCTAGTTTTCGCCGAGCGTCAATTTTGAATTTTTTGGCTATGTGTGTGTTTTCCCATTGTATGTTATCTTGCGAGATCATATGACGATATGGAAATAATTTGATTAAGTTGAAGTTTGGGGATCTATATTGAGCATTTTGGGTTGTCGTTGTTTTGATTGTTTCATTCATACGGGCTAACTTTGAAATTCTTTTAGGTACAAATATGCAGCGTACTCACGGTCCTGGCGAAAAGCGAGCATTGTCTCACTCCACGACGAGACACAAGATGATTTCAAGATGCGCATCATGATGAGCATCACGACGAGCCACGCATGGCACCACGGATGAATTCGATCCGAAAATTTTGGGGTCGGGCGCAGTGACTCGTCGAAGCCGTTGGGATAGATTGGTGAGACTACGGCATAGGCATTCACGTTTCATGTGCCTAAATCGTGTCGAGATGGGCATCACCAATGATGTGGCGTGGTTAGCCGAGAGGTCGGGCTGTACTCGATTATCACGACCGATTATCTTACATACGGATCCTCACTCTCGAATTCTTGTCGACTCTCCATGTTCACAAGACAAGCGGCATGCGGACTACATCATGTTTCAGCTCGACAATGAGCCCGTCGACTCTCGTGAGCGAACTTAATGGAATCATCAATGGAATCCGGACGGAAATTACATAGGGGCGTCAGTACACAGTCAAGCGTATGGCGAAGTTCATGGGCGCGGACTCGAGCACACTCCATATTATGATGCCTCGAGATCGAGGCTAGCTCGATTCGAATCCGGTCCGTTACTTCCACCGGCTCCTCACATTCACCTTGCATGGCGTTCGAGCGCGGCCTTGTCCTTTCACAAGATATGAGCATTACGATTGGGCCGTGTTCAACGGAAGATGCATGCGGCATGTTCTTAGCTCGGCATTTCCATATCACGATCCGCGTTTGGGTAATTCGAAGATTTGTATAGGGGATTCGTTACCCCATTCTTGATTTCTTTGGGATTACGATTCGAGAGAGTCCGATCTCTCGACATCTTCTGGACAAGGCGTGCCTATCGTCGAGCGTTCTGAAGAGCACCCCGGCGTTACTTGTGGCTGTTATATGATCAAAGCGGCAATCAATCTTCCGCGCCCAATCCGAGCTCACAAGCATAAGCGATACTTTACTCCGGATGTGGCGGAATATGGCGGAGCTGCACATTATGCATGGGCGCGGCGCGTAAGCAGCGCAAAGCGCGGCGGCGGCGCGGCAACGGCATGCCGAGCAAGCGAGCAAGCCGAGCAAGCCGAGCCGAAGTGGCTCACGAGGCGGCGGAATATTGCACCCGCCACCCGTTCGGCGACCGGGATTTATGATCGATTAGATCACATAGATGGTCGTCTCGACCATATTGGCGAGAACTTGACATCGATTATGGAGCAGCGGCAAGCCATCTCGCCCAACAACAAGCACATCTCGAGCAACAACGAAGATGATGGAGATGATGCGACAATGGAATCGAGTGGCGTGGATTTTATCCGCCACCGGAGAGTAGCGGTTTTAAGGTAAGTTTTCTCTCCCAACTACTCTTTTACGCAAACCTTATTGTTTCCACATGTTCACAATAAGTTTGGGGAGTGGACGAGTTTGGTTGGTTGAGAATCTGTTTATGTTTTCTATGCTTTATAGGTTTAGTTGTTATGCTTTGGGGTCTTTTGTCGTTTGTTGTTGGTTTTGTTTTGTTTTCGTTTTAGGTATGCGTCGATCAACGAGTTAAGTGAAGTATGTTAATCCATGTGGCCGATGCGATAGAAATTTTGGTGAAGTTTGATGATAGTGCGCATGATATGTTAGAAAATAACGCATGAATGGCGTGAGATGGCTTAGAACATTGTTTTCACCATTTGCTTATCTGTGAGACTTGAGCTTCCTTTGTATACATATCTTGATCTGATTTACATTAATTGTGTGATATCGTGCATGTGATTGTCTTCTAGAACTTGCCGTGTTTACGTGTCGAGATTACGATATGTGTTTGAATTTGGAAAGGATAAAGGCCATCGTTGTTAACCACTTATCACCCAAACACTAACCCGATGATATATACCATTTGTCGCCTTCTTTGAGCCTTTATTAGACTTTTCTTTCGATTAACGGATGATAGGAGGTGAGGATGGATATGGGAATCAAAAGGGTGAAATTTTGATGTAGTGATGATGAGAAAAGTTTCGTTTAGAAAAACACATACGTGGTGAAGAATAGTACCTTTGTTGTATAAGATAAACCCTATAAGCTCTAGAAAAGAAAAGAAAAGAAAAATGTTAAGTTCACTATGAGTGTTGAGCATAAAGGGTCTTCAATCAAAGTATAGGTACATACGCAGCATTAAAGCGTTGATTTATACGTTGGGAAAGAAGAGGAAAATGGGCGAAGTCCATATGTGTCGAAAAAGTATAAATGGGGGTGCTTGGAATATTCTTGAGTCACTTAGCCATATTTTATCCTACCTTAACCAATGTGCCTACATTACAACCTATGAAAAGACCTCTTTGATCTAATTTGAACACAATGGCGTGGTGGAGATATTAGAAAGCAGCAAGCCTATGGTAAGATGTTGCATTGCATTGATCGTTGAGTGTATACCGTCTATATTTCTTTATGAGTTGAGTGTATCCTATATTTTACACACATGCCGTTGTGAGAGTTGAATTAAATAAGTTTTGCCGTCAATTGTTGTTTGTGTTGAGTTGGCTAACGTCGTCATGTGCACTAATGTTTTGGCGTTGATATGTTTACGAGGGCTAGAATGGTTATCATCTTTGCTACGCTCGTTGATCTTTTCGTTGTGTCTTTCTGTTTTGGTTTTGTTTGAGGACAAACAATGATTTAAGTTTGGGGGTTTGATAAGCGCGCATTTTACGTTTATAGTTGATATTTGAAGATGAGTTTAGCTCGTTTAATGTGCGTTTACGTATCGATTCCTAATGTTTTATCTATTTTTAGAAGATCTTGCTCTTGGGTGTTCTTTTGGTGTTGTGTAGGTCTATATGTTGAAAATCGAAGCAAGGAGCGGCCGCGAGGCAAAACACACAATCTGGCGTGTTTCTAGCGACCAGCCTAGCGGTCGCTAGGTCGGCCGCTAGGAAACAGCGAGAACCCGGCATACCGCGACCGCGAGAATGTGCCATGGCGAAGCCCCAGTAGCGAGAAAGCCGGCTGGGCGATTTCTCGCGACGGATCGACTTCTAGCGACCGCTAGACACGGTCATGAACCAACCAGCGGGCGCGAGGCGTCGCGGGCGAGAAGGCAGCGCGGATTACCTCGCGACCACACCTAGCGACCGCGAAGGGTGGTCGCGAGGCAGCAGCGAAGGAAAATTAGGGTTTGGGGTGTGCTATATATGGCAACACCCCTCGCGCCCGACTTGAACCTACGATTCGAGCCTCTTTTCTCGGTTTTCCATAAGTTTTTGAGTTTTAGCTTTAGGTTCCATATATTTTCATTCTAGAGTTGTTTTACGGATTGTTCTCCGTTAGTTTACGTTTTGTTTACGATCAGGAGCGTTTCGTCCGGACGATCTCGCAATTTTCCGTTTTTATTTGAGGTTGGGATTGAGCCAGCGTGTTCATCAACGCTACATCACGGGTTTTATATATTTAAATTCCGTCTTTATGATTAAATCGTATTTCATTTCGTTTATTATATGCGGCTAGTTTTTCGTTCTAATCCTAGGGTTTGCATGATTCGATCCTATATGTTGTGATTCTGTTATCGTTATTTACCGTCCATGCATTGATTCATGATTCGATTGTGCTTATTTATATGTGTTGGTTTCGATCAATCTCGATGCATATTTGGTTGTCGGTTAATTACGTAATTGTGTTAATTGTCGATCGATATCGAATGCATGATATGAATGAGCCTTGAGTCGTGGTGAGATAGGATATTCGTAGGAAGCATAGTCTTTGTGATCCGTTTGGAGTTACTTGTTTTCACCTAGAGGCGTATGATAATAGGAAAACTAGTAATCTCTGACCGCTTTTAATAAATATGAAATTGTCGGTTATATATGTGATCTTCCATTTTATGCGGATTAAAATTGGTTAATAAAACAGGATAAACATCGTTGTGGATTGGATTAATGCAGCCCTAGGGTTAGTCGTCTTTCTCTGTTTTTAAACATCCAGTGTTTATTGCTTTAATTTA
This sequence comes from Salvia rosmarinus, assembly GCA_036937905.1. Classification (NCBI taxonomy): domain Eukaryota; kingdom Viridiplantae; phylum Streptophyta; class Magnoliopsida; order Lamiales; family Lamiaceae; genus Salvia; species Salvia rosmarinus. The sequence goes on from CM072819.1 coordinate 55,595,715, forward strand.
CTTTACTGTTTTGTTACCTTTGCTTTGGATTGAGTTCGAAGCCTAAAATCTCACAAAACCATATTTGTTACTTGGATAATGATGAATCCTTGTTGAGTTAGCTTACGTATTTTATCGTATTACAATCCGTGTTAGTGGATACGATGCTTGCTTACCCTATATTTACACCTTTTCGTGTTAGAAAAATAGCGATCAGTTTTATCAACTAAGCAAGTTTTGGTGCTTGTTAGAGGTTTTGTGTTTGACAACCTGTATAGACTGTTCATACCTATGTTCAATTTTCTTTTCTAGAATGATGTCTAAATATGTAGGGAAATCTGATTTTAACCCTCTCCCGAGGATCTATCTTGGATGTTTAATTCACCATACATTGATTATATTCTAGCATGCGTCTATATAATTAATTGCAACACGTGGGGTTTTCGTGTTTACCTTTGAATCATCGGGGATGAGCAGGATGAGCGGATCGAGACTCGTGCTTTGATCTCTTGGGTCGTATCCGGTTGCCCAATCTCCAGCGTCAGTGAGGGCGATCTATGGAGAATGCTTGGAAAATCACCCAATCCTCTCTAGGAATTTTCGAAAATCACTCTCTAAGGACTATAGAGATGGACGAAAATATGGTGTTGATTAATTAGGATCAACCTTGATTCTATCTCTTACCTTATATTTATAATGCATTACCATAATCCCATAAGGAAAAGATCCATGCATATCCCATAAATATAATTATATCCTTATAGGATAAAGAGAATAAAATCCTTTCCTTAGAGACACATGGGGCGCCGATTTCCTCAAGCTTACGGGCCTGGATGGGCCACCCATGGATCAAATCAAGGAATAAAGATGGGCCTCAAATAAATTAATTATCTTATGTTCGTTGAACATAAATTAATTTATAAACATTTATTCATGCCACTAGAGAATAAATCTTGACTTACCCTTTATTACCGAAGGTGAGTCGGACTTGCACTTAGACATTCTGAATCCCGTATTTAAGATATCGCATGTCCATTAATTATTTAGAGCATTACATTGCTTAAAATAATTAATATCTTTAATTCATAAGTAGTACCACTCAACCTTATTATTGTACTTGAGCTAACTCAACTGCGGGGTTTAGTACAATAAACCTTTGAGCTCCTTAAGGGGCGTCATCATCCTAAGCGGATACGGTGACTCGTCTGAGATAACTAGCATGACATCAAGCACTTGCCACCACCCGAGATGCGGAGAATATTGGGTTAGAACATATAACCTCACCCATAACAAGTCAAAGTGATGATCGACCACTCATACTCACCTAATACCTTATCGAGGTTTAGATCTTGAAAGTCACGAGATCTTGGCTCTTCACGACGGTCGGATAAAGAACTCATCTCACTTTGTGATCCATCAATACGTCGAGAGGCGTGCCGGCATAGACAAGCAACCAAGTCAAGTCACTTCTTATCTACACGCGGCTATACCGACAACTCGTCCTCAAGTTGTCTCGGTGTGATCCTTTTATATCTCATTAAGCTTGACCAATCATACGGACTTACGTGATCTTCTACACCTTTGTATGATCTAACTTATATATGAGATAAGGGGACACGGATATATGCGATCAAGTATTGATTCGGATAGGAGATTGTAATAGTGGTAACGAGAAACATTGTATACAAGCTCAACCAAAGCGCTTTCGGTATACAAATCCAACAATCTCCCACTTATACTAAAGCAAACTTTTAGTATACAATGTGTCTCTACTAGCTATTACAAAAAAACCATCACTTTGCTTCTCCCACTTATAGTTTCCTTTCTAAGTGGGTGCCATCAGCGCAATCGAGTCCTCGGCGTGTCCGTCGTAGACTTTTGTGGTAGGCTCTTCGTGAATGGATCCGCTGGGTTATCGTCGTATCAATCTTTTCAATCAAGACGCCCATAGTGTAATACCCGATTATTTAAGCGCTAATTACGATATTAATTTAAGTAAATTAGAGTATTATTATGATAATTTGATTATTAAAATATCGAATAATGATTTCGATTATTGTTGGAATAATAAATTTCTATGATTTATTCACAAATGAATGTGAATTTAGAAATACGAATATGTGGCGTATTTTAACGGTATAATTTCAGCGTCGATTACGTATCGATAATTGAAATCTCGTAATCTTTTCTAAGTTTTAAGCTTAGAATTTAATTCCATTATTATTGGAATGATTTAATAAAGTGATTACAACTTTATTACGACCATTTTGAGATGAGTCGATATTTAACGTTTTGAAGCGTTTCAAGCGTTAACGTTTAGAGATGACTTGAGAATCAAGTCTAACGATCAAGGAATTATGGTATTTAAATTCCTATGATTATTTTATGTAATTAGAATATTATTTGGCATTGAATTAATGCTAGAAAATTTTGGAATTATATTTTGATTATTTAAGATTCTCGAAAACCTAAATCGAAATTAGGGTTTTCTACTTATGGATTAATTCAATAATTTTTCCTATGATATAATTTATCGTCTAAGATATATATTATGATATATATATGTAAATGGCATGAAAAATCAAAATTTGGCACCTAAGATTGATAGTGCCGTGACCAATTATTTGGGAAACAATTGTTATGTGAAAAATTTTGCATTTTCACTATGTTATGAAATCAAATGAATCAAGTAGGATATTGTACACTCTTATCAAGTAAATTAATTGGAAGCAAGTGGGAAGCCTTATTGAGAGGAGTTGCCGTCTATATTGACTAAGTATATATGTAAGAAGCTTTGTTAGGATTTAAATTGATGATTGTTATTCATTTGGGAAAGAGTGTATCTAATACACTTGTGTAATAACACATCAAAATCTGAATTTTTCTTCCTACCACACTGGAGTCGACGGCAGTTTAAGCATGGGACAAAATAAATTTTGTTTCAACCAAAAAGCTTTAATAAAGCTTCCATGAAGTTAATACTTGTGTAAGGGATATTTTCTTCATGACATCACTTTGACCACTCCATTTTTAATTGTGTCTTGATTCATTTGTGTGAGAGAGCCGAGAGATAGTTAAGTGTGTGTCTTGCTTTTCATTTGTTTTATTGGCTAAATATATATTATGTATTGAACACTTAACACATCACAACACTCTCATCCTCATTTCTCCTTTCTAGTAACCTTCGGTGAAAACCAAACCATTTTCTTCATCTTTCCTTCTCATTTTGTATGAATTTAATTTCTCCTACAACCGATCGACTCCGATAACGAGGTTAGATATCGAACAAGCTTCGATAAAACCTAATTTTTTCAATAATCCTACGGTTTAAATTATTATTTTAGCATGTATTAATTGTGTAATAAATCATGCTAGCATGTTATAAGCTTAGAAATTATGTTACATATGTTAATATGTGCATAGATAATTTATTTCATAAGCTAAGCAATTTATTTAAATTATTTTGATAATGCTCAAAAATTATTATTTGATCTATAGTGTTGTAGGAGTGCATGGTATTAATTTAGAAATTTTTGGAATCCATTTGATTAATTTTGAAAAAAAACTACCGAGAATGAACATGTATTGTACCTTGGTGTATAATTTTTATATGCATAATATAATAGCATATTGTTAATCTAGGGTATTAATTAGGTGATGTAGGAATTTATTAGAATTTTTGGACTTATGTGGCTAATTTATTCCAAAATAGCCGAGAACTAGGTCCTTGGATTTAATGGTTTGTAATGTGTTATTATTTGATATTATGATGTATTAGTGCTATATGATAGCATATAAGCATAGTGTGATTTTATAGGATTTTATAAAAATCATTTGGTATTTATTGCACAAAGTAGCCGTGAGCTACCTTGGACTATTCTTGGTGTATGGTTTAATTTTATAAAACTTTAGGTTATAATTATGTTATACATTGGTATTGGAGCCTAGTGTATAATTATTAGAATTTTTGGAAATTTATTGGATTTATTTTGGATAAAGACCGTGAGCCTATATTATGTATATAGGTGAGTTCAAAATTTTCTATAGTGATATTAATACATATTAATGATCATAGTGTAAAATAATACACTATATGAATTTAGAAAATTTTGGAACAAGTTTGGAAAAAAAGTGTTATAATAGTGAGCTATACTTTGGAATTAAGGAATTTTAATTCCTTTTAATCAAGAATAATATTTATTATATGTCTAAAAATTATATTAGACATAATTGAAATTTTGAGAATTATTAAACATAGAATATTATGTTTATGATAAACGTTATATTAAATAGCGTTAAAAGCATAAATAATTCTTAAAGTATTAAAGATTAATATTGAAGAAAATATTAATCAAGTTTATCGATTTGCATGAAAAATCGAGGATTAAAGCTTTATGAAAAGAAATCGATTGAAAATCGATTTATATTGATTTTATTCATTAAAATATGTTTTATTAATGATTTATTAAGAAAAGTCAAAATGGTTGACTTTCGAAATTAACGTACGAATTACGTTCGTTAAATACGCTAATACGTGAAAAACGTATTACTTTTATCTGAATATCTCAATTGTGAGAAAAGATTTCATAATTGAAATCATTTTATTTAATAACGTTATTATACTTTAATTATTTAACCTAAAAGGTTAAAATGAGACTGTAGATCATATTACGTCTCACTCGAAATACGAGAATTACTTTTATTTGAAATCTGGCGTTGAAGCGGCGTATTAAAGTTTATTAAGACTTCAATTATTATATTATTTATCAAAGTTGAATGAACTTTGAAAATCTCGAAAAGCGTGCCAACGTGCTAAGCGTAAATTTTGCATAAAGGTGGGACGTGAAGGCTCACACGCAACGGGGAGAGAACAGCGTATCGAAATTGAAGTTCAAAAGTAAAGGTGGGCTTTACTATACTCAAGCGGTACAATTTACCAAATGATTTATTTATGATGCTTTATTGCAAGTAAATATTTATGAAGCGATTTATTTAATTACACCCAAAATATTTATGTTTTGTGTATGTATCCAATCCATGATTGTTGATGCATAATGTTGGGTAGCTCCCACTTTATGACATGCTTGAATTCGTATTCTTGGAAGTACCCCCAAGGATGATGGAGAATTCGTATCCTGTGCTGAGATGGCCTGGATTTTGTGCACTGATTATTTTGTATTTGTGTCTTTGAAAGGGTCTTTGGGCGTCACGGCGTCTGTGAGAGGAGGCCTCCTCTCCAGCGCAGGGAATTGTTGTGAATGATTATTGTGGTGGATATGGATTATACATACATGGAAAATGTCTGGCCAGACGAATCTTTATGGAAAATGAAAGAAAATATTTAGTAAGCACGAGTATTTCAAATTAAAACCTCGTGTGTTACTGTGATAGGGTAGAGTAATTCAAATGTGATAAATTACTTTGGCATGAGCCATTGAGTGCAATCTTGTACTCAGCCCTGCATGTTTGTTTTTAAATGTGCAGGTTGAGCAGATGATGGATGGAGATGTGTCGGAGCAGTCAGAACCCCTTTTGAATACGATATATTAGAAAACCTTGAATACACATCGTCATATGTGTATTCACACGTTTTTCCGCTGCAATAGAATTAATTTATCTTATGATGTTGATTAGTTGAATACTTCCAGAACATATGAGTTTTTGTATATATATATATATTGGTTAAAGCTTCCTTGATTATTATTCCAAGTATTAGTCCCTGCTAAATCGTACTTAAGATTTAGGGGCTGTTACACCTCGTCTAACGATTTCTCGTATGACATGGTACTCTCTCTCTATGTGTTTGGTCGCCTTGTGGATCCGTGGTTCCTTCGAGTTTGCCACTGCACCTGAGTTATCATAGTAAACTATGATACTCTTGGGCAAACCAGTACCACACCTAGATCCGTGAGGTAATTCTTGAACCATACAACCTCTTGCTTGACCTCAAGCGGCTACATATTCGACTTCCATGGTAGAGTCCGTAATGCATCATTGCTTTGCACTCCGAGGATACGGCTCCACCTCCCAAGGTAAACACATAGCACGAGGTAGACTTTTTCTCATCACGGTCGACTTGAAAATCCAGTGCAGATAACCCAAAGGCATTAGACTATCGCATGGTAAACCGACTATAATCTCGAGTCCTTTTCGGTGCTTGAGTATATGCTTCTTGCGATCAATAAGCTTGTCGAGTTAGGCGATATCTAGCTACTATGCCTACCGCACAGCGAGATATCGGGCCTCGTATATAACATTGCGTACATGAGACTTCCTACGGCGGGCGTAAGGAACTTGTCTCATTCCTCTATCTCCTTTGCGGTCATAGGTGGTGCTCCTTAGATAAAGGAACGCCATATGCGAAGGTAGCAATCCTTTCTTAGCGGTGCATACTAAAGCGAGTAATCACAAGATCGATGTAAGGCGCCCGAGATAAGCTCAACATTTTCCTCTTGCGATCTCGGTAAACCTTAATCCCAAGAATGTCTGCTGCATCTCCTAAGTCTTTCATCCGAACCGATCGGATAACCAACTCTTTCGTCGATAACAACTTCACATTGTTGCCAACTAGAAGAATGTCATCTACATAAAGTGCAAGAAATACCACATCACCGTTGACATCTAAGCGATACACACAACTTTTGCTAGGCAACTGGGTAAATCCATAGGACTTTACCACCTCGTCAGCGTAAGTTCGGGATCGTGAGGCTTGCTTAAGCCCATAAATGGACTTCTTAGCTTCCATACTAGATGCTCTTCACCCTTCACCACATAACCTTGGTTCTTTGCATATAGATGTCTCTACCTTCCTCAAGGTAACCGTTTAGAAAAGCGGTTTTCACATCCATTGCCAAACCTCAAGGTTGAGTGGGCTGCTATGGCGGAAGAATTACGATGGACTTGAGCATTGCTACGGTGAAAGGTCTCATCGAAATCGATGCCCTCAATCTGAGTGTACCCTTTCTCCACAAGCCTGGCTTTAAAAGCCGAAACCTCTCCATCTGAATCTCTCTTCCTCTTGTATACCCACTTACTACCTATGGCTTCCTTGCCATCTGGTAGAGGTGTCTTTTCATATACATCCATAGCTGTTATGGACTCAACTTCTAAGTCCATAGCGGTGTGCCATGATCTTGCATCAATGTCTTGTATCGCCTCGCTGTATGTCCATGGGTCGATTATTGCCTGCTCGTTTCCCGGGACTAAATCCGAATATTCACCCACGAACATAAATCGCTCGGTTTGACGAACAACCCTCCCACTACTGACGAGGCGCCTCGGCACAATGGCGGCGGTGGGTGCAGATACTTGTGGTTCTCTATCTTGCACAACTTCTTTGGGTAGGTACCACATGCGGTCGGTATCTCCGGTGGAAGTCGATCCACTTCAATTTCTTGAAATATCGGTGTCGATCCTCCCACTGAACCGACATCTCGCACCTTTGGCCTAATCGATGGTGGAATCGATCATCTTCCAATTCTGAAGAATGATTTCAATTTTGGATTTGTGGTTTGTCGTATAATCCTCTTCTAAGAATCGGGCATTAGTGCTAATAATGACCTTCCGATCCTAGGACTATAGAATAAACCATCTTTCGTTAGGATAGCCAATAAACGCCTTGCGTCGGATCTAGCCTCCAACTTGTCGCCTTCTTGTTCGGCACATGTCTTTGGGCGCCCCATATCCTTATGTGGCTTAAACTAGGCTGCGCCCAAACCACAACTCGAAAGGGTCTTTTCGGTGACTTGGATGGTACTAGATTTAGCAAGTATGCCGCCGTTTCTAAGGCATACCCCCGAGCGAAATAGGCAATCTTTGCATAACTCATCATTGATCTAACCATTTCCAAAAGAGTCATGTTTCTTCGCTCTGACACACCATTTTTACGTGGTGTGCGGTGTAGTCTTGTTGGGAGGTAATCTCACACTTCACTAGATAGTCCATAAACTCGTTACTGAGGTATTCGCCACCGCGATCAGACCGCAGTGACTTGACACTCTTACCAAGCTTCGTCTCCACTTCCGCCTTAAACTCTTTGAATTTCTCAAAGCATTCAGACTTGTGGTGAAGCAGGTATATGTATTCGTACCTTGAGTAATCGTCAATGAAAGTGACAAAATACTCGTACCCTCCATGAGCTTGTGTGGACATCGGTCCACACAGGTCAGAATGGACTAGCTCCAACACTTCTTTGGCTCTATAACCCTTCGCCTTGAAGGGTTTGGTCGACATCTTTCCTTCTATACTGGATTCGCAGACTGGGAACGGAGTAACTGTGAGATTACACAACGCTCCATTCTTAGCCAGTCTTTGGATCCTATTTAGATTAATGTGTCCTAATCTAAGATGCCAGAGAAATGTGGTGTCATCTTGCGAAGAAAACTTTCTCTTTTTAAGGTATGACGTAGATGTAACATAGTTATAGGTATTATGTTTTGCGAAATAGTATAAAGCGAATTATATAAAGTGCCAACACGAGATAACCGTCATTTCTTATGATAGAAACACCACTATAAAAATAATGAATATCCATGAATAAACAATTTGAAAGCAGAAACAAGGTTCCATGAAAATCCGGCACATATAAAGCGTCTTTTAAAACTAAAATTGTTCTCTCAAAACATAAAGTAACATCTCCGACTGCAACGGCCTCGACTTTCGCCACATTGCCCATGGAGATCGTTATCTCGCCATCACTCAGCTCCCTTGTCCGCAGGAACCCCTGCAAGGTGTAACAAACATGATCAGTCGCACCCGTGTCTACTACCCAAGAATGGGTAGAACAAGTTGCTAAACATGTTTCCGTTACTAAAGCAAATGGCGTACCTTGAGCCTTGAGCATAGGGCACTTGGCCTTCCAATGCCCAGTCTTGCCGCACTTGAAGCACTTGCCCTTCTCCTTTGGCTTCTTTAAGCCTCCGGTGGCATGCATGTTCTTGTTCCCATTACTCCCACTATTTCCCTTGCCTCTACCACCTTTGGTGCCCCTTTTTCTTTTTCCATTTTTCAACGGAAAATTTGGGCCCCTAGATGTGCTAGCAAGAGCATGTGCTCCTTTACCCATGACTCCTTCATGCCACGAGATCATTAAACAACTGACTAAGTGTATACTCGGTCTTGCTCATGATCGCATTCACATAAAAGTTCTCAAAAGACTTGGGCAGTGTGTTGAGGATGATATCGACCTTGGCCGCCGTCAATACCTCCTCCCAACCGATCAAGACTATCCGTGAGGTGAGTCGTGTGGGAGACATGTTCATGGACCGAACTTCCTTCTTCCATCTTACACGTCAAGATTTCTCTCATTGTGTGGAAGCGGATGTCCGATCCGACTGCCCAAACTTACTCTCGAGACTTGACCATATTTCAGTCGCGTCTACCATCGATCGATGTTGCACTGCAAGCCTTTGGACATTGTAGTCATCATATAGCATCGGCCATATTGTTCGACTTATGCCAAAGTCCTTGACTCTCCGCTCATTAGTCGATCGTCGATAAGGGCATCGGGTTTAGGAGTAGTGAGAACAAACATGTGTTCTTCAACGATAAGAACATATTCTATGTTTCGTTTTCACTCGATAAAATTTGGACCGGATAAGGGATTTTGTGCGAGAATATTGATAATCGGTGTAAGAGACATATCCGAAAAGACAATGTAAAAACATAAGCATACGATCGCACATAATTCGTAACAACAATATTGTAACCTTTTGATAAAACAATATTGATTGAAACCTCAATCGCCCAAGGAATCCCAATTGCAAGCCGCAGCGTGTGGGCGTTTACATGAACCCCTCGACCGGACTAAAATATATCTTTTAGTCGTTTAATTTCAATCCATGTCAACTTATCCTTATGACAAATGAAATTAATGATTGGACCTTACTAGACCACATCACTATCGCGAAGGGACTTGGCGGGAAGTTGTACTCGGTGATGTCTAAGCAATGACCACAATTTTAACACAGAAAATGAATTCTTAGAATTGGCATACTCACTCGGACCATACTGCTTGTAATTCAAATTCTTTTGTTATCTCCTTTTAAAACTATCTCTAGAGAACTTATGAAAATCGCACATGCAAGCCACGCGTGTGGGCGTTTACATGAAACTCTCACTTCTCAATAGATTTAAAGGTTTTATTTAGAAATCTCATCTAACAAACTTATGATAAGCAGTGCAAGCAAGCCGCGCGTGTGGGCGTTTACTCACGGTCGTCTCACTTTGTATAGAGATCAAAAGTGGAGGTCTTGACATTTTAATTTGAAAAATTAATATGTCGGGTTACTAACTTAGTCTTTTGTTTCAAAAGGTTTGTCCATGCGAGATCACGTAATCCTAGCATGCTTTTCTATAGAACTCGACATGTAAAACATGCTCGCATAATTCTAAAATATGCTTGAAAACGCGATAAACCTAGCATGCTTACTATGCGCGATCCAATCACGAAAACATATAATATGTTTGTCGGCGTAATATAAACATACATAGCATGTTCTTTGCATAATTTAAACATCCACGACATGCGATGAGCGATAAAAATAAAATAAAACGTTCATCGTGGCCCACTCGTGGAAGCTGCACTTTCTTGCCTAATCTATTACATAGAATTGCAAAGTACAGATCTTCAACTCGAAAAACGGGCATCGCGTGCACGGGCACGGACCGGATTCGTCAAAGCGGATTCGGTCGGAGCGATGGAGCAGGCGTAAACCGGTTGGCGGGAACCGGGTCAAAAAATCGGATCTGGGCTGAAAAACGGGTCAGGGTCGAACCTGGGTCGGGTCGACCTAGAACAAACGGGCCGGGTCGGATTTAAGGGTTGGGCTGCGTGCTAGGGCACAGCCCATGTGCGCGCCCAGCACCGCGCGCCGTCGCCCCACTCTGTCGAGAAAAATCGGCGACCTTGAGGTTTCCTGCGCGAATCTCGCGCCGAGGCGCCAGCGCCGCCGAGGCCTCGTGGCGAGATTCGCGCCTCGCTTCGCCCGTGCCGCGCCGCCCGGCGGCTCGAGGTTTCGCAGCAACGCGCGCGCGTGGCGGCGATGCGACGCGCGCTGCGGCTCACTCGAGGGTGCCTACGCGGCGTCTCGTCTTGTTGCCGAGCACCGCGCGCGCTGCGCGTGGCGTCGCCCGCACCTGCCCGAACACGTTAAGGTTTCCGTATTTGATCGCGCGAGATCTGCCGAGCGCGCGGCGCCAGCGGTGCCGAGGCGTCAGCAGCAGCACGCACGCGCCGCACCGCTGTTTGCCGAGCCATCGCGCCGACCACCGCTCTGGCGCCCGTCGTCTCCGTCCACCGATGCCGCCGAGCGCGCCGCGGCGCCGGCGCGCCGTGCGTCCGGTTTCTCGGCGAGTCTTCATCGTCTCGTTCTTCGTGCTTTCGTCTTCGTTCTTCTTTACGGATAAGATTTACGGGAAAAATCTAATCTAACCACGGATTTTCTCGTGGTGAAAAACAAAATCCGACAAAATAAAGCGAGCCACGATGAGCGGCAGATTCAACAATTAATTAATTGCGCGTAATAATCAAGCGTAAATTAATCCAGCAGAGCCGAGATATCGATCCCGGGCTCGATACCAATTGTAGGAAATCGATTTTAACCTCTCCCGAGGATCTATCTTGGATGTTTAATTCACCATACATTGATTATATTCCTAGCATGCGTCTATATAATTAATTGCAACACGTAGGGTTTTCTCGTGTTTCCTTTGAATCTTCGGGGATGAGCAGGATGAGCGGATCGAGACTCGTGCTTTGATCTTACGGGTGTATCCGGTTGCCCAATCTCGATGTCGAGTGAGGGCGATCTTTGGAGAATGCTCGAAAATCACCCAATCCTCTCTAGGAATTTTGAAAATCACTCTCTAAGGACTATAGAGATGGGCGAAAATATAGTGTTGATTAATTAGGATCAACCTTGATTCTATCTCTTACCTTATATTTATAATGCATTACCATAATCCCATAAAGAAAAGATCCATGCATATCCATAAATATAATTATATCCTTATAGGATAAAGAGAAAAAATCCTTTCCTTAGAGACACATGGGGCCGATTTCCTCAAGCGTCACGGGACTGGATGGGCCGGCCAGGATCAAATGCAAGGAATAAAGATGGGCCTCAAATAAATTAATTATCTTATGTTCGGCCCGAACATAAATTAATTTATAAACATTTATTCATGCCACTAGAGAATAAATCTTGACTTACCCTTTATTACGAAGGTGAGTCGAGCTTGCACTTAGACATTCTGAATCCCGTATTTAAGATATCACCGTCCATTAATTATTTAGAGCATTACATTGCTTAAAATAATTAATATCTTTAATTCATAAGTAGTACCACTCAACCTTATTCTTGTACTTGAGCTAACTCAACTGCGGGGTTTAGTACAATAAACCTTTTGAGTTCCTTAAGGGGCGTCATCATCATAAGCGGATACGGTGACTCGTCTGGATAACTAACATGACATACAAGCACTGCCACCACCCAAGATGCGGAGTATATTGGGTTAAAACATATAACCATCACCCATAACAAGTCAAAGTGATGGTCAGCCACTCATACTCACCTAATACCTTATCGAGGTTTAGATCTTCGTAAGTCACCGAGATCTTGGTTCTTCACGACGGTCGATAGAAGAACTCATCTCACCGTGATCCATCAATACGTCGAGAGGCACCGGCATAGACAAGCAACCAAGTCAAGTCACTTCTTATCTACACATGACTATACCGACAACTCGTCCTCAAGTTGTCTCGGTGTGATCCTTTTATATCTCATTAAGCTTCATCAATCATACGGACTTACGTGATCTTCTACACTTGTATGATCTAACTTATATATGAGATAAGGGGACACGATATATGCAATCAAGTATTCAATTCAGATAGGAGATTGTAATAGTGGTAACAGGAAATATTGTATACAAGCTCAACCAAAACTGCTTTCTGTATATAAATCCAATAAAATAAACATGTAATTTGTGGAAGGCAGTCAATTCTGGTTCACTTGTTTGGTAATATCATTACTCTTATAACTCTTGCGCATTTATTGTTCTGGAAGAAGAACTTTGGACGAGTACCTTGTCTGGCCTGGAATTTCTGCTGTGGTGGTAAATCAAACAACATTTTTAGTTATGATTGTTCTCTAAATTGAATGCTAGGTGGAGAAGGAACTTCTGTGGGAAAGAGATGTTACCTACTTGAATCTTGAGAAAATCAGATTCTCTCCTCATCTTTGAATGACCGAACAGATGGAATGAAGAGTGAAAGCCTTGAATTATTGTATAGTGTATATAATTCCCATATGGTACATGATAAAGAATAGGGTGTGTAAGAGAATGATACCATTTGACGGTGCTTTGATGGGAAATTGATTGTCAGAGTTGTAAAAAATGGGAATGAATTAAGGAAAAGTTGATGGGGTTACGAAAAAGTAAGATGTGACGAATTATCACGATAAAACTCGTCCTGCTTGTTTATGCTTCTATATTAATTCTCGATTTCTGTTAATGATTGATGAACTCAATCTTCGTTTTAAAATTCTAATATTAGAATGTCGATTCTCGACTTACTAATTCGTATAGGTTAAACTCAGGGTCGGATCCAAAAGTTGATGATGGAGTGGGCTGAAAAATAAATACTTCGGCGTATTAAATTTCATAAATGCTAAAATATTTCTTTGTTTTCATAAGTTGTGTCTTGCGATACTTCGATACAAAATCCATCAATAATTGAGTTTATATCTATATTTTTAATAAAATCTCTTTTAATATAAATCACTAGTAAATCATAAAGTAAAGCATGCCCCATTTTGTTACTAAGTCTTATCTTCACATGCTTTATTATTGAAAAAATAATTGTTCAATTCTAACAATAGATACAAGCACCTTCAAATTAGATAATTAATCTAGTTAACATAAGGTAGTTTAGAAATTTGAAACTTTTGCATCACTATTACATCAAGCTTATAATGTCTTAATTCATACCCTAATGAAACAATATATAGAAAAAAATTTAGGACGTAATTTTTTGAAAGCTTTTAAATATCATTACTATTGAATGATTTGAAAGAATTTATAGGATATAAAGTAACACTGAGATAAAAACAATTCAACATGTAACAACTTTATTTTAATTTTTTAATATTTTGAATTGAATTAATTTTGAATTGGGCTTAATATAATACATAGACGGAAGAAAAGGTTTGGGGCTTGCACCGAGCTCCCCTACGTAGATCCGTCAGTGGTTAAACTAATTATCCTATAAAATCATGGCTCTAGCATCTTAATAAATATCTAAACTGAATACAAAATCCTTAATAGGTCAAATTAATCGATATAACAGTATTTAGAGACGCAGACTATTATAAAATTGGATATTAACACTTACTTATCAGACAATTGTGCAGCAAATTAAATGTCCGTAAGAAAGCTACAGTATTTGCACTTCCTTTAGGACCCGTTTGATATCTCATATTAACCCAAGATTGACAACGTATCCTGGCTTAGCAGCTTGTTTGGTAAACTGGTTTTATATCTTGGGAGCCCATGTTTCTTCCAATGCCCGTTGTGCATTCACTGTTACTCTTTTGTTTACATATCTCTCGTTGAATGCCAGATTTGCTATCTATCTAAACCCAAACTATAGATATAATTTTGTAATGACTATTGTACCCTCCACATCTATGCTGAATAAATGAATGTAGCGTGAATGTATAGGGCTTTTTTTTGTACTATTCCTCTCTGTAACAGCCTTCCTCCAATTCTTTCCATTTGAATAAACAAAAAATTAACATTCAGCAACATTTCTGTTTCCTTTATAAACCCACATTCAAATTCCTGATATGAATTGACATTAGTTTCTTCATCTCCCTCTCCTCCTCACTCTTATCCAAAATGAAGTTTCTCTCACTCTAACTAAATCGCATTGTAGCTCGGAACCCACTCCCAATATTCGATTTTGGCCTACATCCCTTCACTTAATAACCTAATTTCGAAACAATGGCGCCGTGGTGGGGGAAGGAATCTCATAGAGTCACGCCGGTGGTGGTGAAGATGGAGAGCCCTAAGAAATTGTTGCATATTAAAAACGTGATCACACCAAATCATAAATCGACTTCGGCAGAGATTTCACATTAATAAGCACGTCCAATTAAATGCGTGATCACAGTAAATCTCACATCGTCTTCTATCTTCATTTGATAGTCTTAATTAAGTCTTTTATATTAAAAACGTGATCAACTCAAATTTTGAATAATCTCCAGTCTTAAGAACATCAGTTTTTTGACAATGTTAATCATTGTTGCATATTAAAAACGTGATCACACCAGCCCGTCTTTTCCTTTATTTTTCATAAGGCTACTTTGGTTATTTTGTTTCTTAATCTATGTTTTTAACTAATGTACCAAACAAAAAAGGTTTGTTATCTATATTTTATATCTTATCTACCAAACAACAACATACAATACCAATCTCACATTATCTACGATACACATCTATGTCTTATCTATCTTGATATATCTAAACATGTCTACCAAACGAGCCCTTAACTTAAGCATGAAAGATCCCTATGAGGAAACTATTTTGGAACTCGCTCATCATATCTTGTAGTTCATCGGGTAAATGTCCTTCATTCACATCCGCAGTTGACACAGCCCTTACACTTAAAAGATACTCACTCTGTCCCACCTAAGACGCTTCATTTCTTTTCGATACGGTTACTTAAGATAATGATATAAAGTGATTAAAGTGATAAAAAAAAATAGGTTAGATCCCATAACTTTTGAAGAGATAATTGTTTCTTAAAATGAAAAATGTCATCTTGGATGGGACAATTCAAAAAGAAATACAAGTCATCTTGGATGGGACGGAGGAAGTACAAAATACCAACTTTCTTTAAGACATACGAAAACTATTTAAAATGTTGAATTTACCCTTCTTCTCTACTCTTCTCTTCCCCATTTTCTTAAATAAAAAGTTGAAAAATATTGTGCGACGAATATCACGCTAGCACCCTCTAAATCCGATGGTAAAATCGAAAATTTTTCAACAAAGTACGAAGCATGAGTTAAAAAAGTAAACACTCTCCGTTCGTGTATATATATATATATATATGAGGGATCAAATTGTACTCGAGCCAGAGATAATATGTAGTATTCAATCTCATCCATTCATCTCATAGATCCTATGGTTGAGATTTTTTCGAACTTTTTAAGAATAATTTCGTTGATTTTCACTATAGTAAGGGTAGATTAATAATTTGATTTGTTATGTGATTGCGAAAAAAAATTATGTATTTAGTTGAACTGAATAATGCATTCAAATAAACAAAAAATGCATGTAGTTGAACACAATAATGCATGCGGTTGAAAGCTCACGCCTAGTGTGCGCTCGTGCTCGTGCGTCGCTCCGGCGCTCGCTCGCGCGCTCGTTGACCAACAATGCATTTTTACGTTTCGTTAAATGCATTGACATGTTTTGATCTATGCATGGACGTGCTTTGTTAAATGCATGTTTGTGTTTCGTGGCAACATGCAGTTTTATGTTTTGTTCAATGCATTAACATGCTTTGATTAATGCATTGACGTGCTTTGTTCAATGCATGTTTGTGTTTTGTGGCGACATGCAGTTTTATGTTTCGTTCAATGCATTGTCATGTTTTGTTCAATGCAGTTTCATGTTTTGTTCAATGCATTTTACGGTTTTTGATAGCAAATCTCTCATCAATCATTCTCTATCAATTCCGTCGTCTCTTTCCCTAATTATCGACGAATTCACCGTGAACCACCGCCATAACCACCATATTTCTCGATTCTTCAATCATCTATCAAATTTATCTTCTATTTTTTCTCAAAATCCATTAATTTTGTTCTCAAATTTTTTTCTTCTTTTTCTTTCTTTCAAAATCTGTTGTTTGTCTTTGTTTGTTTATATTGCTGTTGTTCATCGGTGCTGCTGTCGTCGTCGTCGGCACCGTCCGCTGTCGTTGCCGCCATCGTCGTCTCCGGCGTCATCCGTTGCCACCAAGGAGAAGAAGAAGAAGAAGAAGAAGGCTGATTTGATTTCTTCTCATTTTACCCTTTGCGAAAAGAAAAAAAAAAGTTGTCACGTGTCAGCATGTGGTCCGACCACGTGTTCAAAATATGTGGTCTAGATTGGGTACTACATACTATCTGAGGACCGGGTACTACAGGAACCCAACCCTATATATATATAGGTACTTAACCGCTGAGTTACTGTGATGTGAGAGTTTTAATCTTTTTATGGCGGTTTCTTATGAGTACTATGCAAATTGTCCTCGTAGCTACTTAACCGCTGAGTTATGTGATTTACCCTTTCACATTCTTATGAAGTTGAGGTGTGGGTGTAGGAATATCTTATTTTATCCTCTTCCCGATGATCTATCTTGGATATTTAATTCACCATATATTGATTATATTCCTAGTATACTCATATATAATTAATTGCAACATACAGGTGTTTACTCGTGTTTACCTGCGAATTTCTAGGATATCTGATCAATTAAGGACTCCAGTTTTGATCTTCTGGACTGTATTCCGGATACTTATTCTCCAATACTGAGTGAGAGTAATCTATAGAGAATACTGTAAAATTTCATCTCCTACTTTGTTCTATGTTATTTTCGAAAATCACAACAATGATGGGATTAATTTCTGATTTTCTTACAACATGTACTTATAATGCATTCCTAGAATCATATTTAGATATAATCTTAACATATCTAATAAATATAATAATTATCTTCATATATTGAATAATTATCTCTTGATATCTAATAATATCAGATAATATCTATCTAGATATAAGAGATATATTAAAATAATACATAAATCAGAACAAAGTCTCAGTGGACTCTCCATAAGTAGTGGGTGAAATTCTTAACGACACCAGACCTTGATGGGTCAGCCCAGTGATCAAATACAAGGAATAAAGATGTGCCTAAAATGAATTAAATTCTCTTATATTCAGTCCATAACATAAATTAACTCATAAACATTTATTCATTCCACTAGAGAATAAATGTTGACTTACCCTTTTATTTCAAAGTTGAATCGGGCTTAAACTTAGACTTACGAACCCTCGTATTTAAGATATCGCATAGCCATTAATTATTTATAGCACTCTGATTGCTTAAAATAATTAATCTCTTTAATTTACTTAAGTAGTACCACTCAATCTTATTATTGTACTTGAGATAACTCAACATGCAGGGTTTAGTATAATAAATCTTTTGCGCTCCTTAAGGAGACGTCATAATCCTAAACGGATACGGTGACTCGATACAGATAACTAGAATGACATACAAGCACTGCCACCACACAAGATGCGGGGAATCTTGGGTTGATGTAACCATCATCTATAACAAATCAAAGTGATGATCATTAACTCATACTCACCTAAAAACATATCGAGGTTTAGATCAACGTAAAGTCACCGAGATCTAGGTTCTTCACGATGGTCAGATAGAAGACTCATCTCACTATGATCCATCAATACGTCAAGACGTACCAGCATAAACAAACAACCAAGTCAAGTCACTTCTTATCTATACTGCAGCCTATACTGACAACTCGTCCTCAAGTTGTCTCAGCTGTGATCATTTTTATATCTCAACTAACTTAATCAATCATATAGACTTCTATGATCTTCTATACACTGTATGATCTAACTTTTGTATGAGATAATAAGACTACATATGCAATCAAGTAAATAATTCAGATTGAAGATTATAATAGTGGTAACAGAAAATATTATATGTAAGTTCAACCATCCTTCTTTCAGTATACAAATCCATCAATAAGGGCTTCCAGAAGGAGAGCTTCATCTTTTTAGACAAAAAATAGGTAAATCAAATTATGTCCATGTATTTCTATATTTTTAGCTCCAAGATATCGTGGGTAACTAGTCCAATTGCCCGAGGCTCACCAATCTCCCATTTGAATTTATTAATTTTAACTAAAAATTAATAATTATAACAAAAATTTAGTTTGAAAAGTTGCACAGAATACCTCTATTTTTACTTTGCTATATTTATATGCTACATGCAAATATTATAGGCCTCAAGGGCATGTGATCTAAGGTGTGGAATAGGAGAAGTAATGTTCGTTTTTTGGTTTTAAATAGTGTTAAATGTTTCTAATTGTAATTTTTTTAATTTTTATTTAGTTTTATAATTCCAAAACGATGTCATTTATGGTTGATGAGAGAAAAAATTTCACATCCAAAAAATGAATCATTTTTTTCGTGAGTCTCCACATCTCAATCATATGAGAATGTAATTCACACATTTCTGATTACATGTTACATATATAGTCTACGTGAAATTCCGAGACCAACTAAAATCTTCGGTAGATAATTAAAAACTCACCCTAAATTTAAATTTTTCATTAAATAGTAATGATCTAATACATGAAAGTTAAAATTATATTCCGAATCTAAGAATTAACCCAAACTTTGAGCATAAATACGTGAGTTTCCCAATTAATTACATATATTACACATACACATGCGTATAAGTGGCTTACACACGTCCCCTAGGGACAGCCCAATGGTTAAGGTGGGTTCGCGTGGTCGAGAGGTCGCGAGTTGAACCCCACCAAACGCCTCTATGGGTTTGAGCGCATCACCTGGTTTTCAAGTGTGGTTTCACTGTGTCTGTGTGGTGGTTTGCGGAGACCGTGGGGCTATCGCACTAAGGTAGCGGTGGTTTGCGAGTGGGGTTCTACAGTCTTGTCTGTAACTTAAGGTAGCGGTGCGGGTTCCCATGATACCCAAAAAAAAAAAAAAAAAGTGGCTTACACACGTTTATAAATTGTGGCACTTTTAGGGTCAAATTTACACATGGATAAAAACAATTGTACCGACAAATAAGGCACATCGATCGGCGGGTGAAGAACACCAGAGCACATGAAAATGATTTCAGTACTTATTTGATTTCGTATTTTACGTGTTATATATATATATATATATCGTGACGAAAGTAACGTGCTCCGAGTAATAATATAATTATCATATAGAATGAGATTTGCTTCGAAATAACGATCTAAGCTAACCCATCAAGCCACCTCAACGACGAAGGCATTAAGCCTGCCTACTATTATTTTTATGTTTATCTTCATCTCTATATAGGTGAGCTGGGCAAATCAGAATATTTATTACCATGTTGCAAAGTAATTATTTAATCCATTTTCACACCTAATCATGCTCTATAACGATATATGATTGACTTGGATTTTATAATTGATCTTAATCACCTGCGCATCAAATGAAAATGAGGCACGACTACTATAGTAGAGTAGTATGCAAATAACCTTTTGATTTGATTGATCGAGTAACAAAGAACTCAAATTAAATCAAAATCAAAATGAGACAAATAGCGTAAATTTCAAAGAAATCTTAACCTTAAAGAAAGCTATTTGTTCGTCGGAAATGGCATGGTAGAAGCTATTTGTAACTTGAAGATCATAATTTTCTTGCTCGGTAACTTTGTTTTTATTATTATTATTATTATTATTATTATTATTATTATTATTATTATTATTATTATCGAATGATACTAACAAATAAATGGTGTGAGCCCACCAACTACTATTTGGTAGAAATTCACCTAATCCCACTCAAACCCTACATTCCTACCCGTTCTCTGTTATTGTTTCTAACTGCAAGTTGACAGAACTTAATAATTATCAAAAGTTCATTACCAAGATTTTGCTTTTCTTTTAATGGTTCCGCCACCAAAAAAAAAAAGAGTAGAAATTCAATTTTAGAAAAAAATGCTTGAAATTTCAGAATTTGGATTTTTATACGAAACGGACGCCGGAAATTATTTTGGCATTTCTTATTTTCAGTTATAGCGACTGACTAACTGTCCATTAAAATGATTGCTGCAAAGTAATTAGCCTTATCTTTTTCTTTTTTTTAATTTGCAATTATCTTTTCCCCTACGAATATATATTTGTGTCGTCGTGTGTTTAAGATACGTAAATTTTTCTACAATTGAATATCATAATATAAGTTTTTGATTGTTAATACTATCTTAATCTAGTTTGACAGATCATCTCCACACTTAATTTAAATACAAAAGTAGCTACAGTTGTAGTTACTCTATCAATCTCTGATATTTACTATTTATAGGAAAATTAAATCAAGAACTTAAATTGATACTGTAGTACATTAGTATAAATCTGTTCCCTCCATAAAAACAGAATATCATAACGCAAAAACAAAGTAAAGGTCAAAGTTTGGCAACAAGAAAGGTGGTTGAAAATCATGTATGAAGACCTTAAATTGATTTGTCTTTCGCTTTAAAAAATAAAGAACATAAATTCGTCTATTGTATAGGAGAAGAAACTTTTTCCGAAATCATTCGACTTTTATTTTTGTAGATAAAAGTGCATTATAATTTTGAAATGGAGTGTATATATTTATTTTCATGCATCACATTAAGGTGTAATATATATTTTGCGATGAAATTAATACAAATTATTTATTCATGTATCCGATCGGTAGGAAACATAAAAGGGTTCAATTAGGATAATCTTGAATTATTTGTTGTTTTAATTTTAAATGAAATCAATTAGGATAATCCACGAAATTAATTTAAATGAAATCAATTAGGATAATCTTGAATTATTGTTGTTTATGATATTAGATTTCTTATTGTTAGTTTTATTTAGATTTATTATTGTTAAATTTGTTTAGATTAATTATTGTTAATTTTGTTTACATTAATTATTGTTAATTTTGTTTACATTTGTTTTGCTTATTTGTTTAGATAATTCGATTGTTTCTGCTATTTATAATTATTGCATAATTCGTTTAGATAATTGGATATAATTATTGGATAATTCGTTTAGATAAGTGCCGACATAATTCGTTTATTAGATACTTTATTTATTTAATTAGATTGCTATTTTTTTCTTATTTGTATATTTGATTAGAATGTATATTTGTTTTGTACATTAGAAAAATCATATTAAGCGTATATTTACATTAATGTAATCTTGTATTTGTTATAGATGTCGGGATGGAAGAGCATTATTGTTCGATATGGAGGGCAGTGGGATCCTTCTTTATGTTACATTGGCGGGTATCAGTCAAATGCCTTTGTTCGAATGGACAATGTAATTTTGTGGGAGTTCATAGAGATGATTAATGAAATTATGTTGGGAAATTCGTTGAGTACAACCTACCAACTGCATTATCTATCGAGATCTCGGAGTGGTAGAATTATCAAATTACTTTTGAGTAATGATGATCAACTTTTTCGATTGGCTCATGATGCCCAAGCAGAGGTCTATGTGACTCACGATGCCGACACATCCCAATCGGAGCAAGAACTATATAGACCTTCGTTTGAGATACCATCCTCGTCAACATATGACTACACTTCCCAAAACATATCGTTCGACGCGTCGTTGACACAACAATTTACATCATCGATTGGTTTGATCTCGATACATCTCAATATATGCCGCAACACATGGATCCATCCAGAATTGCATTTCCCAACATATCGCAACCACAACCGGTGATACACTTGTTGAGGACGGCGATGGCGGCGACTTCGTTGAAGAAGAAGAAGATGAAAGCAGTCGGATGAAGAGGAAGAAGATCGCGAGTCTGCTTTGGTGAGCTATGGCTCATTTGTAGAGTTTGACGCATGGATCCGTCGAGAGGGTGGATTCGGGAAGCTTCATCTACGATTATGCGAGTAACACGCAAGAGCACGAGGAGGCCAGAGCCGAGAAGAAGTTGAGGAGATGAGCAACCGCTAGTCCTCGTTATTCCTCATGATGCTTGATTAATCTCTTTGCTCGTCCTCGGACTCGGTTCCGCACCGATGGTGAGCGAAGGTTCCATCTTCGACAACAAGGGTGAATCAAGATATCCGGGCTATGGCATTTGGAACGTCGAGTAGAATTTGTTATTCCTCGATCCGATAATTCGAGGATTACATTCAAATGTCGATATCATAATCGGTGTCCTTTTCTACTACGTGCATCGCAACAAGGTGGATTTTGGTTTGTCCGCAAGTTTGATGCTATACATACTTGCGCACGAACTAGTGAATATCGGAGTAAGGAAGGTTAATGCCGTGTAATTGCAGCATACATATCACGAAAAATACGCCAAGACGGTGAAGTGCTAAAGCCGAGGTCCATTATGGCTGATTTGCGGCGAGTACGGTGTACACGTTACATACTGATGTAGCAATGCGAGCCGTAATAGGCGATCGAGATGATATACGGTGGACATGAAGAATCATTTCGGCTACTACCGAGTTATCTCGCATATGTTACGGATGAGCAATCCCGGTTCATGATGGTGACTTGGATATTGGATCGATGGTCGGTTCCGTCACCTCTTTGTCGCCTCGGTTCATGCAGTTGGCGTACACATTGTGCCTCCGACCCGTGATTGTAGTCGACGGTACGCACTTGAAGGGCCGCAATAAAGGCATATTATTCGTTGCCGTGACAAAGGACGGCAACGAGCAAGTTTTTCCATTAGCTTATGGAATTGGTCCGATCGAGAATGATGTCTCATGGACTTGGTTTCTGTCTCGACTACAAGCTGCTTATGGATCAAATCCAGAGATGTTGATTGTTTCATATGCCCATGTCAGTATAATGAACGCGGTCGAGTGTGTCACCCCGATGCAACACACGGATTATGCTACTACCATCTGCTGAAAAAATCACCCGTTTGGGCAACCATCCATAAAGTTATTTCGAAAGCCGCTTATGCGTGCAAGATGCACACTTTGAAAAGCGATGGCTATGTTAAAGTCTCGTGAAGGCCGATGGTAGTGGCGCATATACCAAGTTGGTGGAGGTTGGAGTGCAGTGGGCTAGATCACGGTGCCCGTTAGCGCTACGGTTTTATGACATCGAACATTGCCGAATCATTCAATTCTCGAATATTGTGGGCTAGACGATTGCCAATTTGCTCAATGATTGAGGCAATCCGTCACATTACGTAAAAATGGTTCGATGAGAGACATGAAGCGGCAAAAGTGCAGCGGTGAATTGACCCAACAAGCAGCGTGTAAGATGATGGTATCAATGGAACTATCACGCAGACACGATGTAGTGCCTCATCGACTCCACTTTCAAAGTCAAGCACGGAAGCAAAACATTCGAGTCAATCTCAATACGCAATCGTGTGCGTGTTTGGAGTGGGACATGGATATGATACCGTGTTCTCATCTTGTTGCTTGACTATATGGTGCAATTTAAGTTTAATTATGTTAATTTTTTGATCAAATTGATTTCACTTACATATAATTGATTATATAAATTTTTAGTCATAAAGGTCACCATATATCTAACTATGTGGGGAGTACTACCATTACGCAAAGCTAGCCAAGCATACTCGTATCGGATCAATCTGTTCACCACGGTCTACTTGGACTATTCCTCAGATGTTCTTTGGAATTACGTTATGCCTCCTAATAGAGTCCGTCAGTGGGCCCAAAGTGGGTCGATATCATCATCCAGCAGTGGGATCGAGTAGTAGAAGTCGTGCACTACGGACATGTAGCTTGTGTGGTAATGAATCTCATACGCGTGGAAGTGTCTTTACTTATCCGAGGCAGTGACATTGTAATGAAAGAAAACATTCATGTAAAGATATTATTAACATTATTATTATTTTAACTTAATCAAATTGAATTGAATTGAATTGAATTGACACTAGAAAAAACATCTGACAATGACGGAAAATTGTTAGATTTCGTTGTTTTGGATTTTGTTGAATTATGTTGGATTTGGTTGAATATTGTTAGTTTTGTTGGATTATGTTGGATTTTGTTGAATATTGTTGGTTTTGTTGAATTAGGGGATTCAGTTGGATTGTTGTTGGTTTTGTTGGATTATGTTAGTTTTTGTTGAATTAGGGGATTCGGTTGGATTGTTGTTGGTTTTAGTTGGATTGATTGGATTGTTGTTGGTTTTGTTGGATTATGTTGGTTTTGTTGAATTAGGGGATTCGGTTGGATTGTTGTTGGTTTTAGTTGGATTATGTTGGTTTTGTTGGATTATGTTGGATTCACGAGGTACACGCGCACGAGGGTACACGGGAGTGCTTGGAGATACGGGGAGTGCACGATCGTGCACGGTCAATGTTAAGTGAATACGTTAAACATACACTTTAACCTATCAAGCAAACGAGCGCAATCTGATAAGATAGTCTATCAGAGAAATGAATAAAACTGATCTCGAAAGCAGGCGAGAAGGAAATGAATCAAGACTAACATGCATCCGTCGATGTAGATAAAATAAGCAACCGAAATCACATACTAGCACTCCATCAGTTCTAAAAACTCTGTGAAAATCAAAGTTTTTCACTCTATTCAAACAAACAAACAAAAGTATCAAAAAAGAAAATGAAACAAAAAAAAAAATAGGACGGAAAAGGAAACTTTTACCTCATTTCAAAAAAATAGGACGGAAAAGGAAACTTTTACCTCATTTCGTGCTCATGAAAGCGATTAAGGATTGTATAAGAAATACAAGGAAAATAATTTCAAAGTAATGAAAGAGGAAGGCGACGTGTGATGAAAGAGAAAGATTGCGATGACACCCGACTAAAGGCCCCGCTATTGATGGTGGTTCATAGAGTTGCTTATATTTAACTAGTGTTACGAAATTTTGTACCAACTTCTCATTTTAAGCGTAAAATTTCGCGCCTACTGAGGGTACACGAGCGCACGAGGGTACACGAGCGGCACGAGGGTACACGGAGTGCACGGGTACACGGAGTGCACGATCGTGCACGGTACACGGTCGTGCGATCGTGCACGGGCGCGTTCCCACGTGCGGCACACGGGCGCACGGCGGCACACGCGCGCACGATCGCACGTCGTGCACGACCGTGTACTGCGATCGTGTGCCGTGCGCGATCGTGCGCGATGCGATCGTGTGCGGCGTGCGCACGATCGTGCACGGGCGTGTACCCTCGTGCACGATCGTGCACGTCGTGCACGACCGTGTACCATGCACGATCGTACACGCCCGTGCAATCCCCCTAATCCAACAAATTCGGTTAATTGCAAATTCGGTTAATTGAATCCAATTCAATCCCCCTATTCGGTTAATTGCAAATTGACAAAACTATTAAACTTACAAACTATACATGTAATATACAACATTCGGTTAATATACATGTAAAAAAACGGGCAGCATAACCTCTAAAATATGGATAAGCCAACCTGCACTCAGCAAATAGCCAACAACAAGCAATAGCCAACAACAAGCAATATACAAAGAGGTCACAGCCTCCACAACATATACATAGAGGTCACAGCCTCTAATACAAACAAAAATATCACTAACACAGATAAAAATCAAATATTCGATAAATAATATGAACATCCATTTGCATCGATATACCAATACATACCAATATACAAATACATACCAATATACTAGTACATGCTAATTTCTACCTCTTCCTCTTCCTCTTCCTCTTCCTCCCGAAACTTATATGGATCACATATCTCATATATATTTCCACCTACTTTATGTCTATATGCTACAACATTAGACATACCCCATTCGATGCTCGGTGAACCCGAAATAAGGCGTTCCACAATCATGCATAAATGGACCATCATCAAATCGTCTTCACGGTCAAATACCTCAAGAAGCAGCTCGTGTAATAACCGCATCATTATTCCATGGTGGTATCGGTGGGAGTTAGCCTCGAACCATCTAGTGAAGAGAAGAAGCGGCCGCAATAATCTAGTCGGGCACACGAAGTCCATCATCCTCGCATCCACTTGATCTGGTCCATCCTCCAAATACGCGAGTCAAACAAAGACGCAATGACCGAGTGCATATCCGCGTACTATCACGAAACGCTTCGATGACGCAAGGGATAATGATCTATAAAAGTAAATATTTAGATAAAATAAATAAGGACACGTAACCATTTAGATAAATTAATATTTATTGTATTAAATAAGGTTACTGCGTGGCACGTAACCATGATGTATAACCCGCCATGCCGAGGACAATCTGCTATCCAATGCTGTTGGTGGCTGCCATGTAGAAGCAATGCTCTCGGGGTCATGATCAATGGTGCCTCACGCGGGTCTTGAATGTAGGACTTAAGGATTGCGTGTACCTCGGACCATGAATTTTGCAAAACGTCTATTCAACATTGAAAATTAATTAATTAGAGATACTACACATATATACTATATATTGATTGTATTAAAGACTTACGAAAAAGCGATGTCGAGGATGATTGTGTTTGATAATCCACCCCATCCAATAAGTCGATCCCGCATCGAGTCTCATCCTCAAATACACCATGAATAGATCGACGACCGCAAAATTATTTTAGGGATACATATCAATATAAGTAGATGTACTTAAAAAACGAAGCATATTGTATAAAACGTGCCGAACATCAAACGCTCTCGATTTTCGATATTCACGAAAAATGCAAACTGGACTTGTCGATCAAGTACCGAACAACCACCATTGCCTTATTTGTGTTCAAGAAACGCGGTAATTTACCAATGTATCATCGGATAATGGGCGTGGCATCGGGCTATTCACGTATGGTGACCTCATTCTGTAGAAGGTCTCCGTGCCCGTTCACCTCTTGGATCCCGAACTACAAACATTTAATTTAGAAAATGAAAAACATAACAAATATAATGAAATATTATAAAGCGCCAAATATGAGACTTAATAGTTACATTTCTCCAGCTGCTGCAGACGGGCTCGAAAGTCGCCTCACGACGTCCCGAGGCATCGATCACTAAATAGGTCCAGTCCATCATGGAATGATGAGATGTAGTTCGGGGCGGTACCATGGATCAGTGAGAGTAGCGGGGAGGGTATCACTGGCCGATGCGGTCTTTGCCTCACCGGCTCAATATGTCCTTGCCTCGAGGGACATCGGGACCGGCGGTGATGTGGTCTCTGATCTTCACCTCTCGTCGCCGTCGTCGTCGGATGAAGTGGGACATGAGGTGCATGTGGAGCCAGATCATCCCTATGTGTGCAACCACATCGACTCTTCTCTAAGAGGTTTTAAAACCACTTTATCTTTGGAATAAATTTGTCTTGATAGACCTCTCCATGCGTCGCCTTTCGCTCGTCCTCCTCCGGATAGATTCCGGATAGATTCACGAATCCAACGACGATCGGCGGAACTAAGGATACAGGTGCGACCACCAGCGCTCGATGAAGCTGCCTCACAGTGCATCTTCCCGTATCCGTCTCTCAACGGATGGCGGCCGCAGCTCATCAACAACCGAACCTCAACGAACCCAACCGACGATGTCCTCGGGTGGGTATCGAAGGTGAAGGCTCGAGGCTGCTCGATGGAGACCACGAAGATCGGGATCCTCAACAAACCGTGGAGCCCTCCGGAACTCGGCGTCATGTCGAGGCTCATCCACCGGAGGTGGATGAGACACACCACGACGAGAAGGGAGCGTCGTCCCTCCTCAAAGGATTTGACGGTATAACAAAAGTCACACGAGTGGAGAGGGTGTGAGGCAGACACCCGATGCGGTGCTAACCTCGAATGAGTCCGGCTCGATGGATGTGAGATGATAACCGACCTACAATAAATTGAAAGATGTTATTTAATATTCTAATAAATACAATACCTCATACATGATTTAAAATTATAATAAAATTCAATACCTCTTGCTCAAAAGTGGTCAAAAGCTGCGGTGAAATCCTACTCTTGAACTTCCACCTCAACACTCTCGGATACGCTGTGGGATTGATGTACGTCCCAGCTATACTTCCCAAGCCTGGTATGATCTCGAGTGACCAAGCATATAGTGCCCAGACTGGTCCGTAAAAGTGGTATTGAGCATTAGGTTGACATGCGTCGTATAATATCTCAAGATCCGTAACCAGGCCCTACGGAAATCGGCAAAACGCCTCGGATCGTCGACCAATGCCCAAACCCAATCAGCTATTATCTTCCCCGTATCGTATCCAAATACGAACCCATAGAGGGTAATAACGTGGGCCACACGTAAATAGTGACGAAGATCTACATCATCACTAAAACCATTACTACAAAATCTATCTACTAGATTACGTAATGTAATCTGTGTGCCCGCAAAAAGACTATAGACCTCAGCGTCGCTCAAGTCGTAGTCTAGTGTGGGATCAAATGATGATGACCCAAATTGCGGGGCCGGTGACTAGAGCATAATCTTTAATCGAAAACATATATATCTTCCATTGATGAAAAAATACATCTCCGGATCGTAGGCTCTATCGACGGAGACTAAATGGTGCGAAAAACTAGACTTAGGCCGGAGTCAATCAATCGGATGACCAAAGCAACCCCCTAAACATATCTACCAACTCTTCGCGCTCTTATCTAGCAAGACATTCTTAATATATTTAAAATAATCGGTCCTATAATAAGTCTTTACATCCGCCACCACATTTATCGTGGTAGGCCTCAAGAAAACAGGATCGACCTACAATTATATCAATGTCACATATTACACAACGTATAACAAACCAACAAACTACTACAATAATTATTTCATTTGTATATAATTCACATCAATAAACATCCTATCATACAAATATAAAAATAATTAGAACTACAAATCACCTATCAAAAGCGCCATAACTTAATAATACAATTTAACCATTCTAAACCATAAATGAAATATTATTCAATCATATACCATAAACGCTATTTATTCAATCATATTCCAAAACAGATATCTCGAAACATACAAGCCATAAACAATATTAACATACTCAATAACATAATTCAACGTATTCATATTCAATTATATACAATCATATTATTCAATAACATTTACCAACATTTATCGATCTCAATAACATAATTCAACTACTCATATTCAATCATATACAATCATATTATTCAATCACATCTACCAACATTTATCCAATCTCAATTACAAAATATATTTAAGGTAAACATAACTAAGGGTTCACACGAAACATACCGTAAATGCGACATATTGCCTTGAAAATAATACGCATCATTACAAAATTCAATTAATAATTTCAATTAATAACTAATAATTATTTCAATTACTAACTAATAATTAGAAAATTAAATAATTCAATTAATAACTAATTATTAATAACTAATTATACAAAATTCAATTAATAATTTCAATTAATAACTAATAATTAGAAAATTAAATAATTCAATTAATAGACAACAAATTAATTCGATTCTTGAATTAATTTGTTGTCTCGATCGACAATTGAACTTTCCGATCGGTGATGGCCTCTTCACCGATCGGAAAGTTCAATTGGTCCGATCGAGACAACAAATTATTCAAGAATTGAATTATTGTTCGATCGACGATTGAACTTTCCGATCGGTGAAGGCTTCTCCGGTCGGCCGGAGAAGCCTTCACCGATCGAAAAGTTCAATTGGTCGATCGAGACAACGATTAATTCAAGAATCAATTAATTTGTTGTCTCCGATCGACCAATTGAACTTTCCGATCGGTGAAGGCTTTCTCCGATCGACCGGGAGAAGCCTTCACCGATCGGAAAGTTCAATCGACAACAAATTAATTCAATTTTGCGATAAAACCAACATTTATCATTTCAAATTTTACATTCCACTTATAAATCTAAAATATTTCCTATCGGAAATTGTAAAACCAACAATAACCAACAAAATATTTCCTATATTTCCTAAACATTATTATAATCTTACAAATCATCAAAATCATCTTAACATATCAAAACAAAATCGTAAAAATCGCATAACTATATTTATAGCAAATAATACTACGAAAACATAAAACATACCAAATATTCTCGCTCGATTCGAATAAGCAACCAAATATTCCTTTGCAAAACCCTAATTATTAGAAAATTGAGTTAATACATAATTATTAAAAAGTCAAATAAAACTCTCAAGATCGACCGGAAACATCCCACCGAAACTTCAATTTTGCGAAATTATTTTGGCATTACCTCTTGTTCTTCACGCTCTTCTTATCTTCATCGCCTCTTCTTATCTTTCGACGGGAATGGGAATGGTAATGGGAATGGTAATGGAAATACAAATCGAAATTGACGAATGGGAATGAAAATTGAAGAAAATTGCGTGAATGTGGGTGAGTTTTTTTAAAATTGCGAAGAACGAAATTCAAATTTTTTGAAGAAGGTGAGTTTTTCAAATTTTTGAAGAAGAATTTGGAATTGAATGCGTGAATGTGGGTGGAGTTGGCTTAGAAATTCAAATTTTTTGAAGAATGTGAGTTTTTCAAATTTTTGAAGAAGAATTTGGAATTGAATGCGTGAATGTGGGTTGGGTGGAGTTGGCTTAGTTAATGTTAGCACGCATTCCATTTCGCACGAAAAAAGAAGAATCGATTCCATTTCGCACGAGAAAAAAAGTAGATAAGACGTCTGCAAAATTTACGCAAATTTTTAAGCGTGTTGTTCTCGCAAATTTTATTGCTTTCGAACAAGAATATAGTTTTTAATAGGTTTGGGTATAGGGTGTAGTTAATTTTAGTTTGGATATGGGGTGAACTTAATTTTTGATAGTTGGGTATATAAGTTGGGCCCCTTATTTATATATGTAACATGTTTCCTCACGAAATGCGCACCCCCTTAATAAGGCGAGACTCTGTCGGTTATTGGGTAAGCTTCTTTGAAACGTGAGTAATATATATTCTAGACAGTCAATCTTATAAATATAATAGTAAACATAACTTATGTATATATTTTGAATATTTTATTTTAATTAGTTTCACATCGACATGTCCTTTTATATTATATTTTTTTCTTATGCCACAGAAATTGTGATTAATAAATTTAATGATTTCAACCCCATTTCTGTGGTATAAGAAATAGATTAAAACATAAAAAGTAAAAAGCAAGATTTTTGGCTGGAACTAAATATTAGAAGTGCTCATAGATATGCAATATACCGGTCCTCTCTTCCCTCCCTCTCTATCTCTCTCTCACGCACGTGCATGCGTATATATATATATATATATAGAGGATATATCATATAGTACCCAAGCCCCAGATAGTATGTAATACTCAATCTCATCCATTCATCTCATAAATCCTATGGTTGAGATTTTTGGACTTTTAAGCTTAATTTCGCTGATTTTCGCTTCATTAAGGGTAGATTAGTAATTTGATTTGTTATGTGATTGCGAAAACAAACTATGCATTTAGTTGAATTGAATAATGCATTCAAATGAACAAAAAATGCATGCAGTTGAACAAAATAATGCATGCGATTGGAAGCTTCGCGTCCGGTAGGCGGCGTGCTAGCGTAGCGCGCCATCCGCGTGCCAGCGTGCACTCGTGCTCGCAAGACGCTCGGCGCTTCGCTCGGCGCCCGTTGACCTGCATTTTACGTTTTGTTCAATGCATTGACATGTTTTGATCAATGCATGGGCGTCTTTGTTCAATGCATGGGCGTGTTTTGTTGATGCATGTTTGTGTTTTGATGCAACATGCGGTTTATGTTTTATTCAATGCATTGTCATGTTTTGTTCAATGCGGTTTCATGTTTTGTTCAATGCATTTTATGGTTTCGACGGAAAATCTCTCATTCATCCTTCTATGTCAATTCCGTCGTCTCATTCATCGACACGCGAATTCGCCGTGAACCACCGCCATAGCCATCATATTTCTCGATTCTTCAATCATCTATCAAATTTATCTTTTATTTTTCTCAAAATCCATCAATTTTGTTTTCAAATTTTTTCTTCTTTTCTTTCTTTCAAAATCTATTGTTTGTTGTTGTTTGTTTATATTGTTGATGTTCGCGGTCTTTGCCGTCGTCGCCGGCGTCGTCATTCCGTTGCCGCCGCCGTCGTCTCGCGCCGCCGTTGCCACCAAGGAGGAGGAGAAGAAGGTTGATTTGATTTCTTCCCATTTTGCCCTTGCGAAAATTAAAAGAAAAGAAAGAAAAGGTGTCGTGTGTCGACTTGTGGTGCGACCACGTGTTGAAAATGTGTGGTCTAGATTGAGTACTACATACTATCGGGGACCAGGTACTACGAGAACCCTATATATATATATATATATATATATATATATATATATATATAGGAGGATCAAATAATACTCAAGCCGAGGTAGTATGTAGTACTCAATCTCATCCACTCATATCATAGATCTATGGTGGAGATTTTTCGGATTTTAAGCTCATTTTTTTGATTTCGCCACTGATGAGGGGTAGATTAGTAATTTGGTTTGTTATGTAATACAGAAAATCAAATCATGCATGAAATTAAATATAAAAGTGCATACAATTGAACAAAAAATTGTATATTGTTATGCATAAAACTGCATACGGGTGAATACAAAGTTGCATAATTTTTTTGCTATGTGACATAGAAAAACAAACCATGCATATTTTAAAACCAAAAACTGCATATCGCATGAACGTAAACCTGCATAATGTTAAACATAAAAATGCATATTAGATTGATTTATCCAAAACCTATTCTCTCATTTAGATTGATTACTTCTAGCTTTATAATTCGAAAAAAAAAACAAATGATCAACAAGAAAAGTTTTTGTGCATATTGGAGAAGAGAGAAAGAGAGATATCGAGAATGAAAAACTTATGAGTTTATGTTTTAAAGCATGCATGTTTGTGTTTCGTAGTATGCATGTTGTTGTTTAAATAGTATGCATGTTTCTGTTTTGTAATATGCATGTTTACATAGTATTATGCATATGCATGTTTATGTGTATTGTTATGCAGGTTTATATGCATTAGTATGCATATTCTTTGCTGGGATCTTCATCTTGCCGCATTCTTCTCCAATTTATCACATTCTTTGATTTCCGACAAACTCCACCATAAAATACAATCTCCTTTTTCAATTTTTGACGAACTTCGTCTTAAACACCACCATAGTCATCCTCTCTCTCGATACTTCAACCTTCTCTCAAAATCCTCTTGTTTTTTCTTAAATTTCAGGCAGCTACAACCACTGTCCAACCACTATCGTCATGAATGCCACATTTGCGACCATCTCCACCGCGCCATTGTTGCCGTCGCGACCGCCTCCACCATGCCATCGTCGCCATCTACTTCTCTTTATTCTCCGACGAACAAAAACAATTTGCAGCAGAGAAGAAGAAGAAGAAGAAGAAGAAGAAGAAGAAGAAGAAGAAGAAGAAGAAGAAGAAGAAGAAGAAATAATTACTATCTTACCCTTAAACGAAAATTAAAATAAAAAAATATCATGCCACATGTCGCTTATCTAGACTATCCACGTAAACACATTGTGTGGTCTAGATTGGGTACTACGTACTACCTGAGGACTGGGTACTACGAGAACTCAACCCTATATATATATGTGTGTGTATATATATATATATATATATATATATATATATATATATATATATGGGATGGATCAAATGAGAACCACAAGTATTTTGAGAAATGAGAACTAATCCTAAGCGTAGATCTAGGTGTATCCGACAGTTTAGATTTAATATTATTTTACGATATTTTTTTACATCTTTTATTAATAAGGTTATTATTGTATTTTTGTTTTTTAGTGTAACTAATTTATTCTTTAAATTGGGGAATTCTTATAATTATTTATGGTAGGTGATTAATTATCAATATTTATTATCTTCATCTAGTTCAAATTTTATGGTCTTTATGAAAGCATATTACATATTTTCGTATATTGAAAATTCAATTTTCATACTAGATTTTTCATGAGAATTTCATAGTAAATTTTGTTTTTCATTTAATTCGATTTATGCATTTATTACATAACCTTGTGCGCAATTTAAATGTTTGTTGTGCACGAAGCCAACCTGCAAATTTTAAAAATATGTTTACACAATTAACATAATGATTCACGTACACAATGATCACTACCACATCTATATTGTATTGTAACTCCTAATATAGTAAACGTTGTTTTATTCATTATTCTATGATCGTTGTGCAATGTTCACGAATATGCTAACATGATACTGTTCATCCACATAATGGATGATGTACGAGTCTGTCTTGTGTTCAATGCATAACTACTATCTAGTTATGCATATTAGTTTAATCACAAAAATAATCATAATTGTATATCATTATTTTTTTTCCACCCACTAATTGTGGGATTTCGGTGCGAAATTTGTATTTGTGATCTTTATTTTAAAGTAAAAAAAATATTTTTACATTAATTATTATTCAAATAAAGATTTGCAATTATATAAGTTTGATTTTTAGTTATTGTTTATTTCGCATAAAAACATACGTACAATCCTATGCACAACCATTAATATCGTATGCACAATTATTAATTTCAGAGAGAGAATGTGAATTGGCGAAAAATCGAGGATTGCACGAAAAATTAGGGTTGGACGAATCTTTATATTGATCTATATGCCCCTAACACGTTTTCAATCATAAAAATAGTATAGAAAATAGTCAAACTTGTTTTAAAGCATGAATTAAATATGATCCATTAGATTAGATGAAATCAAGGGTGATGATAAGTTCTTATTTCTTATCTTAGAGTGAGTTCTCCATATAACCAACCCCTATATCACTACAAAAAAACAAGCGAATAGCGACGGAAAATCCCGTCGCAAATCATGCCGGATCCGTCGTTAAAATGGATTAGGGACAGATCAGCGATGGAATTATGGCATCGTTGGAAAGCTGGTTGGCAAACTTCTAACGACGGATTTTTGTTCGTCGTTAATTATCTGCGATGGATTAACGACGGACTTTTCAGTCGCTAATCGATGACCTTCTGAACGGTCGTCTGATTTCCAATCCGTCGCTAATACGACTCTAATCCGTCGTTAATAACGATGGATTTACGACAGAATTACGTCGTAGCTAAAAACTGCCGTCGCAACTCTGTCGTTAATTCGACGACAATCCGTAGAAAATCCGACGCTAGATAACGACGGACAACGTCCGTCGTTAAATATATATATATTTTTTTATTTCACGTAACCAATCCGTCGTTGAAACATCTCTAATCCGTCGTAAATCCATAGTTATTTTTAGTTTGATCTGTTATTTCACGTTGTTAATCCGTCGCCGATCCGTCGCTAATCCGTCACTAAATGTGCAAAAACTGAATAGTTTTTATTTGCATTTTGGACGGCTGTTTACAACAAACAACAAACCTGTTTTCAAACATACCAACTACAAACAAACATAATCCAAACAAACCAATTCTAAATGATAAACATTATCATTCTAAATCATAAACACAATTCAAACAAAACAATTTCAAAAGATATAATATCAAACAATCCAAACAATTCTAAATCATACGATAAGTTTTACAAATAAAATGTATTTGTTTCTTCATATCTGACCCAAAATATGGCGGTGGGAAGCGAGAGGCGATATCACGGTGGGGGAAGCGGGGCTGGCCATGAAGCGCTCAAGGCCTCCTGCTGGCGCAAGAATCGAGCTCGAATCGTGCTTGAGCGTCGTCTCGCTCTCAACTCGACTTGCAATCGGCCTCGATTGCTCGCGCTCAGCTTGCATTCTGGCCTCGTATGCCTCGCGCTGCTGCTGCTGCTCAGCTATCAATCTAGCCTCGTATTGCTCGCGCTCAGCTTGTAATTTGGCCTCCATCTCCAATAGCTTTTGATGATAAGCTATGGAATCACCAGGTTGGGCACTCTCTACCGAATGAGACGACGTTTCGCTCTGCATGTATGTCCGTGATAGAGAACCAGCTCCAAACACCCTATTCTTTTTCTTTGAGTAGCTCCCAAGGACATTTTTTAGAATTTGAGTCCTATCAATTTCTGGTGCCGCCTCATCACTCCCCCCAGATTGGCTCAACTGTGTCACATGTTCTTCAACCTGTGTAATATCCCGTAGTTTTAATACTGAATTACGATAATAAATTCCGTAATTAGCATTATTAATTCGATAATTAAAATCTTAATTAGTCAACTCTTGACTTTGACCGAGCATAATTGGATAATTTACGTATGAGATTCATCGAGGCTTAGTGAATTAAGGAATATAATTTTCAATATTCCTTGAGCGTAATTTTAACGTTGAATAAATTCGACGCTTTCGTCTTCTGATATTATTAGCGATTAAGCTTAATTTGAAATTCTATTACTATAGGAATAAATAAAGTTGTAACAAACTTTATTTTGAACATTTTGGAGATAATCAAACTATGAGAATTTAGAGGCGTTTGACGTCTACGTTTAGAATAATGCGATAACTTTAGCATATGATCTCGAATTATAAAATTCAAATTCCTATAATTATATTATTATATAAGAGCATTATTTATCATAAAATAATGCTAGAAAATTTAAGAATGCAATGTACCTTATTTAATGGGTTTGAAAACCTAAATATTTAAATTAGGGTTTTAAGACCTAAATTATTTTAAATACTTTTCTATGATTAAATTTATTATCTAAGGCATATAATATGTCACATAAATATGTAGTAGCTATTTTATACAAGAAAATCAAATGTTTGGAATATATGCCTAATTTTCGAAAATGTGAGTTCTTAAGTACAATTTAAATTTTTATTCTTAATCAATTAATGATATATGATAATTATTATATTATTATGATGTCATTAAGGACTAAATGAGGTGTAATACAATTTGCACAAGTGTGAGAGCACACTTGCATAAAAGTGGCGAAAATTCTTAGGTTTTAAGTATGATTTTATGTATTAAATATCATCTAACAATTAATGAGTTGTTATGATTAGGATCTTATCATATTATGAGTTGTAAAGTAGCATTAATTAGCAAGTTGATCAACTAATGTATGGCTTATTAATGATAGCCGAAAATTTTGAAATTTAAAGGTTGAATTTATATGATTTCATACTATATATTAATGCCATGTGTGGAGTTGAAATATTTGACTTTTCAAATTTAACTTTATACTATAATAATAATATAGTATATAATATGAAAAAAATAAAAATTGATCCTAATTAATTGAGGATGGCCGAAAACTACATAAGGAAGGTATAATGTGATTAATTCTTTTATTACATGATAATTATGATATAAATTAATAATTAAATTGTAATATGATATAATAAAGTATATAATATAAGAAATAAAAATAAAATCAATCCTAAAGTGCTAAGGTGTCGACACACACACAACATAACTTATAATATGTTAATTTTAATTAAATTATGGTACAATGTATTTAATTAAAGGATAAGAGATATGATGAGTTGTATATGATAAGAATTAAAATTTTTGTCTCTTACCTTATGGAGGTGCCGATTTTGTTGACAAAATTTAGCAAGTGTATTAGATATTATTTCATGTAATTATTATCCTACAACTTGTAAATGTACATAAATATAGGAGAGCACAACACTCTCCCATTTACAAACCCATAGTACCGAAACCATAGTGAAAAATTTAAGAGAGAGTTCATCAAGTTCCAATCCAAATCCTTAGCAAATAAACGTTGCCGATCAAAATCAAAACCGATTAAAAGGTTAGAATTGGCCTAACCGTATACATGCTTAAATTTTCGAATTTCGTCCGTTAAATTTTAAGTTATGATCTTAGTTTATATATATATCATTTTCAAAAATTTAGATCTTGTGTTAATATGTTTAGATATTATGTTTATACTATGTTATTAAGCATGCATATTAATTATATCATGAAATTAAGCATAGTATTAAATTATTTATGTGGACCGAAAACTTAGGGGTAATATATATTGATGATTATGATTTTTAATTGTTGATTTGAGTATGAAATCATGATCTAGGGTATTAAATATGCTTATATGAATTTATGTAGAATTTTTGGAAAACTATAGCTTATATTTTGATGAATACCGAAAATATATGTATATGTTATAGTGTTGTGATATAATTCATATTTAAGTGATATAATAGCATATTAAGTGTGTAGATTCATAATATATGGTTGTGAGAATTTATTGAAATTTATAAATATTATTTGGACCTAAGTTGAAATATTCAAACATGACTTAGGTAAATTAAATTTAATAGCATAATAAATAACAATTATGTTATAGTAAGCATAATTGAGGGTGATTAATTGATATATGAATTTATTGGAAATTTTAAAAAATCTTTTGTTGGGTTATTTATGAAAACCGAAAACATTAGTGTATAATACTAAGGTGTATAAATTTTATTTGACTAACGTAATTACATATTATTAATCACATGATAAAATAGTGTGACATGTGAATTTATAGGAATTTTTGCACAAGTCTAAGCTATTTAATTTGTAATTACCGAAAATTTCATAATATGTGTAATAATGTTATAAATTTATTTTATCAAGAATAATTACATAATATGATCCAAAATAATGTTTTAGACATAGTATGATTTTATAGGAATTTTTGGAACAAGAATTGCACATAAAATGATAAGAATTTCATAAATAATTGAAAAGGTCAAAATGTTGACTTTTTGTTGACCAAAGTCAAAATTGTTGACTTTTGGTTGACTTGGTCAAAATAGTTGACCAAAATCGTTGACCAAGGTCAACGGGCACGCAATTCGATAATACGTGATCAATGTAATGTAGTACGTTTAGTAACAATGCTACTTACGTTACGTAAGTACATTAAAACGTACATTATATACTAAAAAGATATAATATCTCTTATAAGTTAAAAAGTACATTATATAATATCTCTTAAAACGTACATGTACATTAAAAAGAAATTTCTTAATCGACACCAATTGGTTAGGAAACGTCAAAATAAGTCCGACGTTGGCCTTATTTGATACGTAGAACATTATAGGCTATGTTCGTTTCTGTCGAACATGACCAACGTACTAAAATAATTCTTACGTTAAGGTGATACGTGGACGGGGCATTGACGTAGGAAAGAGACCATAATTGAAAGACCTACGTGTACAAGGTGGGCTTTACTCGAAAACCCTTTTATTTACGATGCTTTCTTCGAAAAGTATTTATTTACAAGCTTTCAGTTGAAATGATTATGAACTGTTATTCAAATTACATGCCCAAAATATTTATGTTTTAACGTATGTATCCTATCATGTTGTTGGGCGAGCCAACTATGAATGTGAATCGATTATTGGGTAGCTCCCAATTTTAAAATCGATATCGGATCTAGTCGGATGCGAATTCACAGCGGGGTTAACGTGTACACCGGTTTGTCGTTGTGAGCCGTTAGCAACATCATCGGCGATCGTGGATCTAGTCGGATCGAGAATCACGACTATGTGATTGTGAGCCGTTAGCAACATCTTGCCGATCACGGCGTCGGTAGAAGGAGGCTACTTACGGCGTGAGATCGATTATGAACGATTATGTAAATGATCACGATCATACGAATGTAAAATGCCCGCAGTGAATCTTTTGAGAAATGATAAAGTATTTTGGTATTCACGAGTTATTTCAACTAAAATCCTCGTGTTATACTAATGGGCGATGTAATTAAATGAAATTATTTTGGCATGAGTCCACTAAGTGCAATCTTGTACTTAGCCCGCATGTTGTTTTTAAATGTGCGAGTTGGCTGTGATAGGATGGACAAGTGTTGAGCGATCGGAGTTTTTGTCGCTAATAGTTCACCTTGGATGTATATCGTCATATATGCATTCACATGCTTTCATTGTTCAAAACACTTTATTATATTTTGGATATTACTTACGTTACCTCGGATCGGTTGAATCCTTTTGTTAACGATGCGTTGGTCTAGTTTGTATGAAATCGTCGTGTGTTTATCTATAACAGTTTGAAGTCTTGAAAGGTTGTTGGTCATTATGTTCTTAATCCACGCTTAATTGGTATGATCCGTCTAATCCGTACTTTAGATAGGCGGGTGTTACAACTTCCTCTGTAATATAATTTCGTACAATTATTATTTAATTAAATGCTCGTTATTGCGCTAACGAATATACTTACCGCGTTACTCCGAGCTTTCCCGTCTGTATAGCTCCCGTCGTCGGTGGCATGATACCTTTGGAATACATCCCATTGGACCTATGATATGTCTACTCCACGCTCTCTTGCCTATAACTAAGTCAAACAAATTAAATAATTAACAAGTATCACGATTCTTAAATAAATTTACTATATCTAAAACTTCAAAGTACGTACAATCTCTCTCGCATACTCGAATTCAGAGGGTGAGCCACCCCGATGCTTGACTATCCCAATACGCTCGTCATCTGTCTCGTACATTCTGTTGCTGCGGGCCTTTGCTGCCTTCACTTGGACGTCTGTCCGAGCCTAATATGTCTTCCAATTATCCCAATCTCGCTCAGGGATAAATGGAGGTGGGTTGGGCGAGTCCTTCTGCCGCTTGATCTTGTGAACAAGATCTTTATAGCGTTTGGCAGCCTTTACGCACCAGTAGGAGTAGACCATGGCCTCGTCCAACGTATCATCCCAATAAAAAAAATTGCAAAAAATATATGATTACAACATCACTGGTGTCAAAGGTCAAAACATAAATGACTCCGTATAAACAACACGAACCTTGAATTCATCGAAATAAATCTGCTTGAACTCTTGAGACACCAATTTCCAATTGAAGCCGTTGTGGTTCATGAATTTACGGAATGACTCCGTAATCACGTGGGCTATATCATTGCTCGGACACAAAATGCTGCAATTTACAAGAAATAAAGACATCAGAATATTATGATTTATTTTAACTGAGACATACAATAGATAACATACCCATTCACAATGGCTATCTTCTTCATCCCCTCTCTCGACGGCACTGCACTACTACTTGAGGGGGTGGGGCTGTGAGACAGTGCCTCCATGCCTTCTTCGAGCCCGACAGGTGAGGGCGATGGCATATATGATCCTGGATGCCTCCGACCAGATGACGAGGCACCTCATCCACTGTGAGACATCTACAGACAAAAGTAAAAAATGCTACATAAAATTTCACAAATAATACATATCATACCGTTTTGTGTGCATACTATAAAATAAAACGTTTTTTGTGCATACTATATAATAAATTCAAACCCTATTCATCGTCGTCTTCATCATCATCATCATCATCCAATGTATGATTGTCTTCTGACTCTGACAATTCAACTTCATCATCCGCATCATCAGATGTCGCCATTTCATTCTCAATTCAACCAAACTCATTCAAACTTCACCAAATCATCACCATATGCCTAATTATACACTTAACAACTCAAAACATCTTATTCATATACTTAACCTTAACTTAAGCATGAAATGAGCAAATCTTACTTATAAAACATCTTATTCATATACCAATTCTAACAAAATTTCGGCAGAGTAAGTTTTATAAAATTAATCGCCATTTCATTTCCAATTCAACCAAACTCATCCAAACTTCACCAAATCATCACCATATGCCTAATTATACACTTAAAAACTCAAAACATCTTATTCATATACTTAACCTTAACCTACTTCACCAAATCTAGTTTGGGCAGTGATTTTGTAAAAATCATTTGAAATAGTATAACATCTTGAATTGACTCGAAATTTTACATATACATACTAGATATACTTAATTTAAACATAGTAAAATTTGGTGAGTATCGTACCCCTAAAACCTAGTCAAATAATTTTGTGAAGTTACTGTTTTTGCGAAGTAACTCCCAGTTTTAGCAATAAGTTCATAGCTTGGTCAAGTTATCAAGTTCTCGCAAATATTTTTATCAAACACCACATATGCGTACAGTTAATTCACGAAATGATGAATTTATCATCCCAATTCACATCCAAGCTTATCAATTTCACAAGCCCAAATCACAAGACTAACATTCAATGCATCCTTTTTACTAACTCCACTCAATTCGGTAACATGCGACATATATATATATATATATATATATATATATATATATATATATACATACTCAACACATCCTAGCATATTAATACACATGCATGTAAAATATTTTCAACGATTAAAGGTATAAATATCTACCGTAGGATCAAGTTCGAATAAATTTGAGAGGCGGCGACGAGGCGGCGGACGACGGCAAGGGGCGGGGGGGGGGCTGGTCGGTGGTGGGCGGTCAGGCGGGGCTGCTGGCTGGCGTGGGGCGAGGGCACAACAAGAGGGGCGGGCGGCGGCGGTGGCGGCGGCGGCGGTGTGGCGGCGGCGGCGGCGGGCGTGTGGGTGGGATGGGGCGGGGGGGGGTGGGCGCCTGTGAGGCAGGCTGGATGGCGGCGAGGGCGGTGGGCGGCGGGCGGGCGGCTGGGGAAGGTTCAAATGGTTTAATTAGGGCGCAAATATGAATTTGGGGAAGAAATCCGTCTGTTATAATTTTTTTTAGCGGTGGATTAACGACGGAAAATTCCGTCATTATATTTAAAATTCATTTGGCGACGAACTAACGATGTAAGTAAGCCATTAACGACGGAATAATATTAACAACAGAACTGTATCCGTCGTTAAATTATGTGCAAAATTAAAAATAACCAAAATTCCGTTAATATAACGACGGATATATTTCGTCGTTAAATTTAACGACGGACTTACGACGTATTTATCCGTCGTTAATATTATTTGGAATAAATTAATTTAAAATTAATATTAACGACGGAAATATTCCGTCGTTAAATTAAGTAAAAAATAAAAAATAAAAATTTCGTTAATTTAACGACGGATCAGCGACGTCTGTGACTTAACGCCGGACATAATCCGT
This sequence comes from Salvia rosmarinus, assembly GCA_036937905.1. Taxonomy (NCBI): domain Eukaryota; kingdom Viridiplantae; phylum Streptophyta; class Magnoliopsida; order Lamiales; family Lamiaceae; genus Salvia; species Salvia rosmarinus. The sequence continues at coordinate 55,639,377 of CM072819.1, forward strand.
CGTTAAATTAAGTCTACAATAAAAAAAATAAAAATCTGTAAATTTAACGATGGACTAGCGACGTAATGACGTCGTTAACAGCTCGCGCGAGATATTCCCGTCACGCGTCGTCGTTGATCCGTCTCTAATCCGTCGTTCATAAAAAAATTAATTCGTTTGTATTCCATCGCTGAATCACGACCCGTATTGTGGCCGTCGCTAATCCGTCATTGTTCGGCTGTATTTTTGTATATATATCTAGGGGAGGGTTAACGTGAGAACCATTTTTATCGTGAGAACCAAAATATGATGAATTCACTGTGAAAGTTGATGAATCCGTTAGAAAAGTTACTGAATCAAAAAAATTAAAATTTTCGCCCCTCATGGGATTCGAACCCGGGTGAAAATTTTCAAATTTTTGAATTCAATAAATTTTCCAACTGATTCATCAACTTTCATAGCGAATTCATTTGGTTCTTAGTTTTTAGGATAAAAATGATTCTCATTTGAACCTAACTAACTAACTATATATATATATATATTGTGAGAATGTGAGAATAAAAAATTTTCACCCTCATGAGATTCGAACCTGGGTGAAAATTTCGAATTTTTGAATTCAATAACTTTACCAATAGATATATTAACTTTGATATGAATTCATTTTATTCATAACGAATTTTTGTGATTTTTATTTTTCACGTTAAAAATAGTTCTTATTGAACCTCAATCTCTCTATGTAATACCCCGTTTTTCTCAATAGAATTTTTCATAAAATTTTGAAACTTAGAATTTCTTTAAGGTCGATTTTCGCATGGAGAAAATTTGAGAACGTATTGTAATTCCAACAAAAGGAACTTATCAAAAAACTTTTTGATTATCTTCAAGCTATTTAATTTTCTACTCTTCATATTAAATTAACACATTACTATTAATATAGATGAATTTAGGTGTTTAAGAGAAATAGAAAGATAAGTTGTTCGGTGATCGCTATGTTTTCTACAAAAATAAATGATAATAAAAACAGCAAGTATTATATCGTATCCATATATATCGATAATCGAAAACACAATGAATAATTAACACAAAATCTTTGATTATTATCTAGGCAACAAAATCAAGAGATGAGATTATCAAACTAGACTCAAATTGAAATAAGAATAAATTCAGGAATGAAAGACTGGTCCTAGGGATGTATTTAACCTAACCAGATTCACATAATTAACCTATTAATATGTTTACCAATTTAATCCAATCAAAGATGAAAAATCACATAAGTAACCATAAATTTCAGTTACGACAACTATGGTTGTGGATTACTAATTTACCTATTACTGTTACGTCTCAAGGTGAAAATTAGTAACTCCAAAAAGATCACAAAGAATATGCTTCCTACGGATGTTCCTATCTCAGCTACGACTCAAGGCATACCCGTATTGTGCATTCAAGATCGATTGTCAATTAAAACTGTTAAGTATTCAATTGACAACTAAATATGCATTAAAGTTGATCAGAAATTAACACATAAGATTAAGCTCCATGAATCACAAATCGATGATTGGAAGGTAAAATAATATCAACAGCTAAATCACTGAAATCTAGTCAGACATACAAACCCTAGGATCAATACAGAATTTAGATACGCATTAAAATACTAAAACAAGAATTAAATAAAGATAACATAAACTGAATTGAAAAGATAAAACCGTATGAATCCACGATGAAAACTGTAACAACTCGAATCCGTAAATAATCTGAATGCTTGCAGGAATCTAAAAACGAAAACTGGAATGGAAAATAAACTAAAGCTATGCTAAATTAAAAGTGTTCTGTAAAAGAGGTCGTGCGAAAAGGTAAAAACTAGGCTGTAAAGTGTAAGTGATTCTCCTTCTCTCATGTTCTGACTTTTCCTAAATATAACCCTAGTCTCACATCGGCTCGCGAGACTAGCTCGCGATCAAGGGTCGCGAGCCATCCCTTCTGCCGTGCGTCCGTCTTTCCTCGCGACCTTCACTCGCGACATAGTGTCACGAGCAAATATCGCTAAGCGTTGTTCTTCTCGCGGCTAGGCTCGCGACCGCTAGGGTGGTCGCTAGTCTCGGTGCAGAAACTTCTGGAGCGAGCTCGCAACCTGGCTAGCGACTGGATAGTAAAATACATTTTCTCTGTATTTTACTCGCGAGCTTTGCTCGCGAGTTCTCTTCGTGCCTATGTCACAATCTCTCTCGGGCCAAAAATCCCTTTAACTCGTGATCCACCTTTTTGACATCTAAACCTGTGCAAAAAACGACACGAAATACACACGGCATAAGGAAAACATAAATATATCGAATGAAAGCTCAAAAGATCACTTATCAATTATAAAATGAACGAAAATGGCCATATAAAATAGGCAGAAATGAGGTTTGTCACACCCTCAAACTTAACCTTTTGTTTGTCCCAAACAAAGCAAAACAAAAGAGAGAGACGACCAAAAGCACAAGGAATGAGTCGAACGACAAGAGCAATAAACCTCAGAGCAATGAACAACAAAAATTCTATCAAATGAATCAAATTACAACATCTTCCGTTGAACTCCACATATCATAAAAATCATAAGCATAAGCCTTCTTAAACTTAAATCCTCACGACATGGATATATATATATATATATATAAAATCTCAAACACTCAAGTGTATCAAGGATGACGTGTATACTCTCAATGTTTAAAAACACACGGAATCTACCATAAGCTTGCAATCGTCTAATTCACCATTGTTCAAAGATGTGCTCAAGAACTAAGATCAAAAAGGTCTTATAAAAGGTTATAATGTAGGCTCTTTGGTAAGGTATGATATATTTAGGTTTAGTGACTCATAATCTCTTGATGAAAAACATAATAAGTATCATAAGAAACAAATCCCAAACTTTCATAATTCATTTCAATTTTCCATACCAAAAAGTCATTTTTCTCTAAGAACTTCACACTTATCATATAAGTGATATACTCATCTCAAGCATTAGCTACTTACCCATTTATGTTCTTTTCGCACACTTGTGTCAATTTTTTTCTTTTTCTTTTCTTTTTTTTATTTGAACTTATATGGGTAAGAAATTATTTTTTGATTATCACTTTCTCATCATTTATTTTCTTTTTCTTTTCTTTCTTTTTCTCAACCTCAATTCTCGCAACCAAACCTCGCACTAACGAACACAACCCAACCCACGGCTTCATGAAAGAATAAGGTAGGCTCAAACAGGCTTATCAAGGGATAAAATGATTAACAAGTTAGTGTTTGGATAGTATATAGGCTAAGAAAAGAATGCCTAATATCATCTCCTAATTCTTAAGCACATCAATACAATCTCGAAAAAAATCCAGAGCAAGTTTTAGAGAAACACATGTTATTTCAAACTATTCACACAGAAAGAAACAAGACTGAAAAGATATGACAGTCAAAAGCTCAAGTCTCACAGGTTTCAAACATGTGATCAAGTTCTCAAAGGCTCAATACTCACAATAATCATAACATGCTTCGTCTCACAAAATCAGTTGCAATCAAATTTTCTAATAAAAATAATTCTCATCATTGGCTGCTCGTCATTCCATTCAACCCCAAACAGACACAAAACAAAACATGAAAAACAAAGCCAAACAAAACAAAAGCGAAAGCAAAACAAAACAAAAAGATTAGGTTACCTCATAACAAGTGCTTAATATAATGTCTTTAGCTAGACCATTACTTACCTCGATCAATCTTGTGTTTTTGCAACTGACCTCTTCACCATCTTCTACTTGCCCCTATATTTTGCGTTCACTGCAGACCACCATTGAGTGTGGAAGTGCCCCCCCTCCAAACTTGAACAGAACCTTCAAGGTTTCATACCGAATCAGACTTTTCCTGGTAGAATTCCCAACAACTGCTCGGTTGCCATCCAAGTGCGAGATTGGGCTAGCTGTGGCAGTGGTGATCGAATAACAATCCTCATGCTCTGAATTATCATATGGCTTGATGGTATCATAGAGGGAAATTTTCAGCTCCTCTTTGTTCACACGGAATGTAAGATCATCATCTTGCACATCAATTAGAGCTCGGCCAGTAGCTAGAAACGATCGACCTAAGATTAAAGGTTGATTTTTATCATTAGATATATCTAATATCAAAAAATCAGCAGGAAAAATAAAATCTTGGATTCTTACCAGAACATCTTCTACTACTCCCTTAGGATAATAAACTGACCTGTCAGCCATAAACAATGAAATTGTGGTCAGTTTCATCTCTCCAATCTCCAAACGATTGAAAATAGATAGCGGCATCAGATTAATACTCGTTCCCAAATCGCACAATACATTGGGGAATGTATGCTCTCCAATATGGCATTCCAAGGTGAAACTTCCAAGATCCTTTTGTTTGAGCGGCAACTTCCTCTGTATGATAGCACTGCATTCTTCAGACATATTGATCGTTTCAAATTGGCCCAACTTTTTCTTGCTCGCCACTGCATCCTTGAGGAATTTGATGTATCCAGGCATCTCTCGAAGCACATCTAGGAGTGGTATGTTGATATTGACTTTCTAAAACATCTCCATATAACGTGAGAACTTCTCGTCTGATTTTTTTCTTCTTGAGACGCTGAGGGAATGGAGCTGTAAGTGTTGGAGGCGTATGAGGGCTTGCACTGTTTCCTAGCGAGATAATGTCGCGAGACTCGCTAACGAAGTCCTCTCGGTGCGTCATCGCGAGACCCCCTCGCGACCCTTCCTCGTGAGGCAAGGTCGCGAGGCTATGATATGGTTTTGCCACGTCTTTCCTCGTGAAACAACCTCACGACAAGTTGTCATGAGGACTGCTCGCGAGGCGAGAATTCATCAGATCTATGTTCTCGTCCTCTTTAGCTCTCTTCTCATTCAACTTCTCCCTTTCATGCTCCAAGTGATTTGTATATGATGCTCCGTTCCTCAAATAAGTTGCATTGCACTGATGTGGGGGCATATTTTTCGGATTCTACTCTGTATTGCTTGGAAATTGCCCCGACTTGTGTTGCCCATTCTGCTGTGCAGCTATCTGGCTGATCTGGTTCTCCATTATCTTCTAATGTTTGCCCATAGCTGCTACGGTGGATTCCAGATATGCAATCTTCTGACCAGTGTTGCTAATGAATGAATTCTGCTGAGTTGCTAATTGTTGGTTACTTACAACCAACTGATGCATCATTTCCTCCAGAATGGGTCTCTTTAGCTCCACAATCATCCCATCATTAATAGCAAAAATAGGTGGTGGTTGCTGAGCATTCTAAGCATTACCGTAGGAAAAATTTGGGTGATTCCTATGATTGGGATGATAGGCTGGATTCCCACTCTGATTCCCTTGGAAGTGGTTTCTTTGGTTCACATAGTGAGCCTCTTCTGTGTTCTATGCCATGGCAACAGTCATCTACCCTTTCCTCTCGGTTTCATACTCTTTCTGCAATGCCGTGAATTTTTCTAACAGATCATCATATTTATCATCTATCTCGGCAGCAGTAACTCTTCTGATTGGTTGTCTCTCAATCGGCCACTGACAACTGTTAGATGCCATCTCCTCTATAATCCTCAACGCTTCATCTATCACTCGGTTGAGCAAACATCCTCCAGCTGACGCATCTACAATACTACGAGTGTTAGCGTTAAGACCGCTGTAGAATTGAGTCACCTGTTACTCAGGTGACAAACCATGTTGCGGACATTTTCGGAGGAGGCTTCTGAACCTCTCCCAAGCTTCAAACATCGACTCATCTTCTAATTGTGAAAAATGGGAGATCTCAGTAATGATCCTCTAAGCCTTGGCGGGTGGGAAGTATTTCGATAAAAATTTCTCGCAGAGCTGCTCCAACGTGGTAATCCGTGAGAGGTCCAAACACTTGAACATTCTTTCGCCTGACTCCTCAGCGAAAATATAAACATCCGCATCCGGATAGCATCAGCTGGCACTCCATTCTGCTTGATTGTATCACATATGTCAAGGAATGCCTCCAGATGTGCATTAGGGTCTTCAGTAACCCCTCCCCCAAACTGCTCTACTTGTATCATGCTGATGAGGGCAGGCTTCAACTCAAAGTTATTAGCATTGACGTTCGGCCCCCATCCTCCACCTTGGAATTGATCAGTCGGTGGCCTGTACATGTGGTTGAGCTATATGGGTGGTGCTCGGCCTCCAACTTGGCCCATTTGATTCTGCAATACCAGTAGGCGTTGCATCTCTGCTATCATTGCCTCCATATCGCCATCCGATCAAGTCCTTGAGGTTGTCTATCTGCCATTATTTGTTGCCTTCTTTCTATGCGCTCTCTCTTATATGATTTTTCAATCTCAAGATCTAATGAAAAATTTCTTTCATCAGAGATCTTGTAATCATGCACTGCGCAAAAAGATAAAAACAGATTAGATCCAAGTAAAAACACAGAACTTTATTTTTTTATTTTCAGTTTTTATATATATATATTTTTATTTTTATAAGCCTGAATTAATAACTACAATCCAGAAAATTATCACTATGAAATCTAAACAGTCCCCGGCAATGGCGCCAAAATTTGATCGCTATATTTTCTACCAAAATAAATGATAGTAAAAACAGCAAATATTATACCGTATCCACAAAGACTAATAATCGAAAATACAATGAATAATTAACACATAATCTTTGATTATTATTCAGGCAACAAAATCAAGATATGATATTATCAAACTAGACTCAAATTGAAATAAGAATAAATTCAGGAATGAAAGACTGATTCTATGGATGTATTTAACCTAACCAGATTCATACAATTAACCTATTAATCTGTTTACCAATTTAATCCAGTCAAAGATGAAAGGTCATATAAGTAACCATAAATTTCAGTTACGACAACTATGGTTGTGGATTACTAATTTACCTATTACTGTTACGTCTCAAGGTCGAAATTAGTAACTCCCAAAAGATCACAAAGAATATGCTTCCTACGGATGTTCCTATCTCAGCTACGACTCAAGGCTTACCCGTATTGTGCATTCAAGATCGATTGATAATTAAAACTATTAAGTATTCAATTGGCAACTAAATATGCATTAAAGTTGATCAGAAATTAACACATAAGATTAAGCTCAATGAATCACAAATCGATGACTGGAAGGTAAAACAGTATCAACAGATAAATCACATAAATCTAGTCAGACATACAAACCCTAGGATCAATACAGAATTTAGCTACGCATAATTAAAATACTAAAATAAGAATTAAATAAAGATAACATAAACTGAATTGAAAAGATAATACCGTATGAATTCACGATGGAAATTGTAACAACTCGAATCTGTAAATAATCTGAATACTTGCAGAAATCTAAAAACGAAAACTGGAATGGAAAATAAACTAAAGCTATGCTAAATTAAAAGTGTTCTGTAAAAGAGGTCGTGCGAAAAGGTAAAAACTTGGGTGTAAAGTGTAAGTGGTTCTCCTTCTCTCACGTTCTGAATGCACCTAAATATAACCCTAGTCTCGCATCGGCTCACGAGACTAGCTCGCGATCAAGGGTCGTGATGGAATGTCGCGAGCCATCCCTTCTACCGCGCTTCCGTCTTTCCTCGCGGCCTTCACTCGCGACATAGTGTCGCGAGCAAATATCGCGAAGCATTGTTCTTCTTATGGCCAGGCTCGCGACCGCTAGGGCGGTCGCTAGTCTTGGTACAAAAACTTCTAGAGCGAGCTCACGACCTGGCTAGCGACTGGTAGGGTGGTCGCTAGCCTCCTATTCATATTCTCTGTATTTTACTCTCGAGCTTTGCTCGGGAGTTCTCTTCGCGCGCCTATGTCACGATCTCTCTAGATCTAAAAATCCCTTTTAACTCGTGATCCATCTTTTTGACATCTAAACGCGTGCAAAACGACACCTGAAATCTGTGTGACATAATATCTTTCAAGATAAATATAAATATATCGAATGAGAGATCAAAAGATCACTTATAAATTATAAAATGAACGAAATTGACCATATAAAATAGGCAGAAATGAGATTTATAATTGGGCTATTTTTTGTATGGGCCTTAAGCAATTAAAAGTTTTGTGCCGATTTCTTTTTTGGGTTAAATTATTAATCCCTAGATATTTTACTAAGAAGGATTTATTTAAAACAAATTTTGATTAAGGATACATGGATTTCCTGCTTCCACCACATCCCATTTCTTCCTATAAAATCACCACCATTTTCACCGACGTGGCACCCCATAAACAAGTGATGAGGCAATTCTTTCCTCTCCATAAAATTTCCAAATCCTTTCTTTCCAAAAGCAACAAAATTCTAAATTATTTCCATAGCAGTAAACATCTTTTCCCATCTCCATTCATTTTTTTTCTTACAACAACTTCCTAATCGAACTCTCTCTTGTGCAGAACAATAAGATAGCAAAATCCATGCCCAAAGGTTATAATAGTCCACCTGTGCTTATTTTGCTACGGACAACAATTCCAGTAAAGTCCATTTCTTCAAGGTTCTATCTTTAACTCAAATCATATCTTCCATATCAAGTTGTACACACATATAACTTCGTGGATAAACAATTTTTTCCCAAGAACCAAACTATTTACAACAAAACCAACATAAATTTTGGGACACTACAGACATCTGGAACTTATTATAGCAAGTTTAGCACATCACTTTTGGACTTAATACAACGTGAAAACAGGGATGTAACCATTTCTGCTAATTTAGCAAATAATTCTCCTAGTAGACCCTGGCATGACTTATTAACAAGAAGAACAAAATAAAAGAGGGAAAGATCGAAAGATAAACAATGTCGTATTCACATAGATATACATATCCAATAACAAGCTAGCTTCTTGTTCTTTTCTTCTTACTTTCTATGTTGTGTGAGATGGGAAAGAGAAGAGCCTCTGTTGTCATTATTCTTATGTGAGTTGTGGCTATTGGGTGAGAAGACGGCAGCATAGATGGAGAAGAAAGGAGGAGAAATGGGTTTCTTCATCTTAGAGAGAGAGAGTGCCGAGAGGATGGGGGAGAAGAAGAATGGAGATGTGTGTGTTCCATTTGGTGTGTGTGTGCGTGAGTTTTGAGATAGAGAAAGAGAGAATGAAGTTTGTGTGCTGTGATTTGTGTGTGTGCGTGAGTTTATAGAGAGAGGGATAATATGAGAGAAAATTTGGGGAGGGGGTGCTCTGGTGTTGAGGGAAAGAGACGAGAGAGAGATGGAGAGTTGTAAGAGAGAGATGGGTTTTATTTCATTTCATTTCTTTAAGTTGGGCTCAAGGTTTATTTAATCTAATTCTGGGCTCGAATAAATGAACCTGGGTTAAGTATGTTATTCTTGGGCTTTAAATTTTTATGTAGTCTTGTTTAAGTTGTTTAATTAATTTTATCTAATTAGCATAAATTTAATTGTGCTTAAGCACATATATTGAGATTTACCAATTTTATAAAATGGATAATAAATTATTGAAGGATCATAATCAATTTAAACTTGTTGAGTTAATTATTCGTATTAATCTATGGGTTTGAATTCGTTAAGCTCATATGCTTGTTTAATTATTTAGGTTGATTTAGTTGGAATTATTTAATTATGATGAACGGTTAACTTGAACCTTAAATTTTGGTTTAATTAACTTTGAAAATATATTAAATTGATTATATTGTTTGTCGACTAATGAGAATGTTAAATTTATTTGGGTTAATTATTTTAGAAATTAATAGACTCTCGATAAATAAAATTTCATAATTTATTATTTGCATAATAAGTATTATTACGTTTATGTATTACTGTTTATATGTTCAGAGTAGTTTATTTGAAATAAACTAAAGTTTATATACTTTTACAATAAAAGGATTTTTGGATAATTTGATTTTCAAAAATCAAATTAAGTTTTCAAATAAAAGACGAGCAATGGTATTGTTGGCCCTTAGTCGAGAAATTGGTTTTCCAGATTTAATTTGAAATTTTGAAAACCCGGGCTAGTGATCAAGAAATAGTAGTCTTACGTTACCTTAGACTTAAGTTAGACTTATGAGACCTATTAAGATTAGCTTATCTTGTAGGTTTTGTTGACCAAGGAGATTAGCGTTGCTTTTCCTGAGATGAGTTCGCGAGTTTAATTCTTCAGGCTTTGGCCTATCAAGGTGAGCTTGTTTTACAAAAGTATTTTGAGTTACATGCTCTGATATTTCTATAATGCGAATGTTTATCCTATATAAATGTTTTGTTACGCTCTGCTTTGTTTAATGCTCTTGTATAACAATTGTGGCTCTTAGTCGGTCTAACACACTTACTAAGAATTGTGCACACAGGCTCGAATCGGGGTGGTTTGATCTCCACTTGCGAAACGGCCAAATGAATGGCTTCATCAAGTGAATGGTTTCACTGAGTGAATGGTTTCACCCAAGATCCGACGATGACTATGTTCCCGGGATCGAGATCCGTTAAGGGCGCTGCCCCGGATCGAAAAGGAATATATAATGATAAGAGTAACAGCAGAGAGCGTGACACTAGCACCACAAGAAAAATTGAATTGTTTTTACATAGCTTGGAAGTGGCTTTTAGTTTTGAAACCTTCTAAATTATCTCGAGATATTGGATAAACTGTTTTGATCTTGCGAAATGTTTAAAAAGTTGCATGCCCACTAAGTACATTAGTATTCAATCCAAAAATATTACCCAATTTTTTCGGTTTCTTGGTTGTCTTGTGGGAGAAATGAGGCGAAGGTTCTACTCCACAATCTTGACTTCTGTTGAATAACTAGCTATTATCTAGTCTTCTAAATCTTTCAAAACATAAGATTATGTTATATTATCTTGTCATTCAATGTCGAGCTTGAACTCATAATTGTTCTTTTCTGTTTAGCTTGATGTCATTTGATGGTTGTTATCAGAGTACGAAACTAAACTTTTGATCTTGGGGACTAACTTTAAGTTTATCATTTGAAATGATATTTCCTATTATTTCCCTTTCTCGAAAATAGGGTTTTGTCAAATTTTGGGATTTATTTTTTGTAACACCCTAAATTCATAATTTAAAAATGCTATATTTTCTTAAATAAAATAGCTAAAGCGGAAGCATGTCAATATTTTTTAAACAAAATATAAAATATATAAAATCTCTTGAATAAAAATTGTCAAATAATGAGTCCAACAAATTCAAGTCTAAACTTCGCAAAAGAACTGACGCCAACCAACGACCCAAAGCAGACTAGCTATACTCATTAGCATGAGATAAGTTGGAGTTCTAGTAACTTAAATCTAACAACGATAATAAAGGAAAAGAATTTAAATAGACATAACACACGTCCTGGAATGAATTAAAAACGACATAACACCACTAGGCACACCCACACTGTCACGCCGCTCCATGATCACTGACCTGAAAATATTTTAGATAAAAATGGGGTGAGCACAAAAACGTACTCAGTGGTGGGGAACAAAGAATATCATTATTTTATTTGTCAAAAGGTGTATACATCGCAAGAAAGTAATAGTCGATCATATTCAACCTCACCGACTTAAAAATCACGCCACACAAGCAAAGATCGCCACCGACCTATGATTCGCCACACGAGCAATTACTCGCCACACGGCTATGATTCGCCACCTGAGCAATGATCGCCACACGGTATGCCACGCGTGCAATGATTCGCCACACGGCTATGATTCGCCACACAGCTACGCCGCACGAGCAATGATCGCCACACGGGCTATGATTCGGCACACGAGCTACGCCACACGGCAATTGATCGCCACACGGTATGATTCGCCACACGAGCAATTGATTTGCCACGTGCCGTAGCACCTGAGCGATTGATTCGCCACACGGTGCTATGCCACATTGGCGATTGATCGCCACACGGGCCATGATACACAAGCAATAAGACGTCACACAAACTTTCACCATGGATGTAACAAAACACAACAATGATTAACACCATAAACTTACAGATAGAGTAAATTACACAATAAATATGTTTATTCCAAATCACATATTTGCAAGTTAAAGAAGATTTCATCCACCTTATTTTGTCGAGCACCACAAAACAAAATCTATCAATTTTGGGACGAGGATCCTAGTTCCGCCGCACCTAGTTCAATAAAATATAAAAATTTTATAAGAATCTTAATATAATCTTAAATAAAATTCCTTTATTAAAGCTAGGTTTAAATTTGAAGTTATGGGCCAATCTGAAATGGATGCTAATATAAGTAACACTAATAAGTTCAAACCTTAAGTAATTTAGTTAGCAACAGAATTAAGAACACACTTCAACTAATAAGCTAAAAACTAATACCACAACTTAATTAAATGACAAGTGCGGAACAAACAAAAAAAATGAAAAAAATTTGCATATGTCTTGTACGTATATTTAAATTAGGAGACTAATTAAATAATTAACTTTAACGAACTAATCAAAAAGAAAATAAAATCAAAATTGTTAATCGACTACCAAAGCTGCTGGATTGATTTTTATTTACGAACATCAGCACAATTGATACCAATTACTGGATTCCTAATGAGTAATGAAGTTTAGAAGGGGGCACTTAATCATTCATTTATGCCGTCAACTTTGATATCAAGAATCTCTGCATAATATGCCAAATCATTCATTACAATAAGCAGAAAATTTTAGAACGATCCCACACAATTTCACGTATCCAAACATAAATCTATCCTGATTATTGATCCTCTAAACCAAATACGAAAACCCATATTAAGAAAAAAAAATTTAACTAACAAGAGCGAACAAGATTAAATTCAGTTATAACCTTAATCGTGAAGAAACCTTAAACCCACAACAAAGCAGATAGTTTGCCGCCTCTGAACCTTTTTTTTTTTTTCTTTATATCATGGGGAACCCGCAGCCGCTACCTTAGGTGCGCCTTTGGGTAAAACCCATGGTCTGTGCTGATAGCACGCAAACCACATAGGACGGGTAAACCACACTTGGAAAATCGGTATGATGTGCTCAAACCCATAGGCGTTTGGTGGGGTTTGAACACGTGACCTCTCAGCCGAGAACCCACCTTAACCATTGGGTCGTCCCAGGGGACTGAACCTTTTTTTTTTTTTTCGTATGTGTGTTGTGGCTATGCCGTGTGTGTGTCTTCTATGTGTGTGTGCATGCGTATATATATGTATATATAAATAAAACCCTAATCAATCCTAATCATACTTGAATTCTTCTTAATTAAATCTCAATCCTAGATAAATATAAAAATAGAACTTGGGCTCAACAAAATAATATTCTACAAATCCCAATTTGAGAATAAATAATATAATTTAACATTTATATAAGCCCAAAACTTATTTTATTACTTAGCCCACATTATTATTTTAATTATATCTTTGTAAAGTAATTTCTGAAAGCCCTAAAATAAATTATGAAGTTCGTTTTCTAGCTATGGGCGCAACTACTAACTCTCTCAAGTCCAACACAAATTCAAGCACGTCAAATACTCACAAATCCAACATAAAAGATTTAAATTTAAAGCAAATTAATGCAAGAAAAAAAGGGGGCGTTACAACCCTACCCACTTAATAAAAATTTCGTCCTCGAAATTTGTCTTACCAGGTGTTATTAGGGACGGGTACTTAGCTAGAATTTCATCCTCACGCTCCCAAGTCGTTTCCTCAGGGCCATGGCGACTCCACTGTATTTTAATTAAAGCCACGCGTCGATTCTTTAACTCGTGGATTTTTCGATCTAGAATCGCAATGGTTTCCTCCTCGTAGGTTAAATCCTTATTAAGCGATATACCACCATAAGACGCCACATGACTCGAGTCATGCATATACTTCCTCAACATCGAAACATGAAAAACATTATGCACGGATGACAGCTCAGGCGATAACGCCAAACGATAAGCAACATCTTCAATCCTTTCCAAAATCTCAAACGGTCCAATGAAGCGAGGTCTTAACTTTCCTTTCTTACCAAATCTCAAAACTCCCTTCATCGGCGCTACCTTCAAAAACACCTTATCACCAATTTCAAAATGCAAATCGTTTCTTCTTTTATTAGCATAAGACTTTTGTCTATCTTGAGCAACTTTGATCATATCTTGGATTTTCTTGACAATATCAACAGTTCTTTCCACCATCTCGGGTCCCAAAATTTTTCTATCACCTACTTCATCCCAAAAGACAGGTGATCTACATTTTCTCTCATAGAGTGCCTCATAAGGAGCCATACCAATACTAGAGTGGTAACTATTGTTATAAGCAAACTCTATCAACGGCAAGTGTGTCTCCCAACTTCCTCCAATATCCAAGACGCAAGTTCTTAACATATCTTCCAAAGTTTGAATCGTTCTTTCGGTGGCCGTGCATGCGAGGATGATCTGTTGTCGAAAACTTTAACTTTGTACCCAAAGCAAGGTGTAGACTGCCCCAAAACCATGACGTAAAACGTGGGTCTCGATCAGATATAATGGATGTCGATACCCCATGAAGTCGAACTATCTCCCGAACATATAGCTGTGCAAACTTGTCCATTGAAAACGTCATGTGCACTGGTACAAAATGCGCTGACTTAGTCAAACGGTCAACAATCACCCAAATTGCATCATTACCTCTCAAAGTCCTAGGAAGTCGAACTACGAAAATCCATAGTAATGTGTTCCCACTTCCACTCTGGTATCTCTAAAGGCTTTAACAATCCCGAGGGTCTTTGATGTTCAGTCTTCACTTGTTGACAAGCCAGACATCGCTCCACATACTTTGCAATTGACATTTTCATGCCATACCACCAAAAACTCTTTTTTAAATCTTGGTACTGTAGGGAAAACCTAGGTTTAGCCCTCTCCCGAGGATCTATCTTGGATGTTTAATTCACCATACATTGATTATATACCTAGCATGCACCTATATAATTAATTACAACACGTAGGGGTTTTCTCGTGTTTACCTTTGAATCATCGAGGTGGATCGGGAAGAGCGGATCGAGACTCGTGCTTTGATCTTACGGATGTATCCGGTTGCCCAATCTCCAGCGTCGAGTGAGGGCGATCTATGGAGAATGCTTGGAAAATCACCCAATGCACTTATGGAATAATTTTGAGAACCTCACAACACTAGAGGGTGGACGAAAATTTGATGTTCAATAATAAGGTTTTTTTTTTTTGATTCTATCTCTTTCCTCATATTTATAATGCATTACCATAATCCTATATGAAATTACCATAATCCCATATGGAAATTACCATAATCCTATATAAATTACCATAATCTCATATGGAAATTACCATAATCCTTTATGGAAAGGATTATTACCATAATCTATATGGAAAGGATCTATGCATATCCATAAATATAATAATATCCTTATAGGATAAAGAGAATCAAATCCTTGCCTTGTAGAGCATAGGGGCACCGATTTTGCCTAACTACGGGCTGGATGGGCCGGCCGAGGATCAAATGCAAGGAATAAGGTGGGCCTCAAATAAATTAATTATCTTATGTTCGACCCGAACATAAATTAATTTATAAACATTTATTCATGCCACTAGAGAATAAATCTTGACTTACCCTTTATTACCGAAGTTGAGTCGGGCTTGCACTTAGACATTACGAATCCCGTATTTAAGATATCGAGCGTCCATTAATTATTTATAGCATTACATTGCTTAAAATAATTAATATCTTTAATTCCTTAAGTAGTACCACTCGACCTTATTATTGTACTTGAGCTAACTCAACTGCGGGGTTTAGTACAATAAACCTTTGAGCTCCTTAAGGGGCGTCATCGTCCCTAGCGGATACGGTGACTCGTCTGAGATAACTAGCATGACATACAAGCACCGCCACCACCCAAGATCACGGAGAATATTGGGTTAGAACATATAACCCTCACCCATAACAAGTCAAAGTGATGGTCGACAACTCATACTCATCTAATACCTTATCGAGGTTTAGATCATCGTAAGTCACCGAGATCTTGGTTCTTCACGACGGTCGGATAGAAGAACTCATCTCACTGTGATCCTTGATACGTCGAGGCGTGCCGGCATAGACAAGCAACCAAGTCAAGTCACTTCTTATCTATACGCGACTATCCGACAACTCGTCCTCAAGTTGTCTCGGTGTGAAACTTTTATATCTCATTAAGCTTGACCAATCATACGGACTTACGTGATCTTCTACACTTTGTATGATCTAACTTATATATGAGATAAGGGACACGGATATATGCAATCAAGTATTCATTTCGGATAGGAGATTGTAATAGTGGTAGGAAACATTGTATACAAGCTCGACCAAAAGCGCTTTCGGTATACAAATCAACAATCTCCACTTATACTAAAGCAAACTTTTAGTATCGATGTGTCTCTACTAGCTATTACAAACAAAACCATCACTTTGCTTCTCCCACTTATACAATAGTTTCCTTTCTAAGTGGGTGCCATCTAACACAATTGAGTCCTCTAACGTCCCGGCGTAGACTTATTCTGCGAGGCTTTAGCGGGTGCCATATAGCGCAATTCAAGTCCTCTAACGTGCCGGCGTAGACTTATTGCGGCAGGCTTTAGCGGGTGCCATCTAGCGCAATTCAAGTCCTCTAACATGCCCGGCGTAGACTTATTGCGGCGGGCTTTAGCGGGTGCCATCTTGCACAATTCAAGTCCTCTAACGTGCCGGCGTAGACTTATTGCGGCGGGCTTTAGCGGGTGCCATCTAGCGCAATTCAAGTCCTCTAACGTGCCCGGCGTAGACTTATTGCGGCGGGCTTTCGTGAATGGATCCGCTAGGTTATCCGTCGTATCAATCTTTGCAATCGGACGTCCCTCGTCTAACGATTTCTCGTATGACATGGTACTTTCTCTCTATGTGTTTGCTTGCCTTGTGGATCCGTGGTTCCTTGAGTTTGCCATTGCACGAGTTATCACGATAAACCATGATACTCATGGGCAAACCAGTACCACATCTTGATCCATGAGGTAGTTCTTGAACCATCTGACCTCCTTAGCGACCTCCGAAGTGGCTACATATTCGGCTTCCATGGTAGAGTCCGCAATGCATCATTTGCTTTGCACTCTGCCGGGATCTGATTCCACCTCCCAAGGTAAACACATAGCCGAGGTGACTTTTTCTCATCACGGTCGGATTGAAATCCAGTGCAGAATAACCCAAAGGCATTAGACTATCGCATGGTAAGCCACCTATAATCTCGAGTTCTTTCGGTGCTTGAATATATGCTTTACATGATCGATGAGCTTGTCGAGGTTAGGCGATATCTAGCCACTATGCCCACCGTGACAGCGGATATCGGGCCTCGTGCATAGCATTGCATGCATGAGACTTCCTCTGGTGAAACGAGGAAACTTGTCTCATTCCTCTATCTTCTTTGCGGTCATAGGTGAGTGCCTTTAGATAAAGGGCGCCATGTCGAAAGGTAGCAATCCTTTCTTGGACGGTGCATACTAAAGCGAGTAATCATAGTATCGATGTAAGGCGCACGAGATAAGCTCGACATTTTCTCTTGCGATCTCGGTAAACCTTGATCCCAAGAATGTGCTGTTGCATCTCCTAAGTCTTTCATTTGAAAGCGATCGGATAACCAACTCTTTACGTCGATAACAACTTCACATTGTTGCGAATAGAAGAATGTTATCTACGTAAAGTGCAAGAAATACCACATTACGTTGACATCTAAGCGATACACACAACTCTCGCTAAGCGATTGGGTAAATCCATAGGACTTTACCACCTCGTCAAACGTAAGTTCCATGATCTTGCATCATTGTCTTGTATCGCCTCATTGTCGTCCATGGGTCGATTATTGCTGTTCGTTTTACGGGACTAAATCAGAAGATTCACCCACGAACATACATCGCTCGGGTTGACGAACAACCTCCCACTACGACAAGGCATTACGGGCACAATGGCAGCGGTGGGTGCGATAACTTGTGGTTCTCTATCTTGCACAACTTGCTTGGTAGGTACCACTTATGCGGTCGGTATCTCTGTGGAACTCGACCCACTTCAATTTCTTGAAGTATCGGTGTCGATCCTCCCACTAGACTCGACATCTCGTACCTTTGGTCTAATCGGTGGTGGAATCGATCATCTTCTAATTCTTGAAGAATGATTTCAACTTTGGATTTATGATTTTCATGTAGTCCTCTTCTAAGAATCGGGCATTAGTCTAATAATGACCTTCGATCCTTAGGACTATAGAATAAACCACCTTCGTTCCTCTAGGATAGCGATAAACGACCTTGTGTCGGATCTAGCCTCCAACTTGTCGACCTTCTTGTTCGGCACATGTCTTTGGGGCCCCATATCCTTATGTGGCTTAAACTCGGCTTGTGCCCAAACCACAACTCGAAAGGGGTCTCTTCGACTGACTTGGATGGTACTAGATTTAGCAAGTATGCCGCCGTTTCTAAGGCATACCCCCAGAACGAAATAGGAAAAGTTGCATAACTCATCATTGATCTAACCATTTCCAAAAGAGTCATATTTCTTCGCTCTAACACACCATTTTCTTTGTGGTGTTACCGGTGAAGTCTTGTTGGGAGGTAATCCACACTTCACTAGATAGTCCATGAACTTCGTTGTTGAGGTATTCGCCACCGCGATCGAGCAGATGACTTGATACTCTTACCTAGCTTCATCTCCACTTCCGCCTAAAATTCTTTGAATTTCTCAAAGTATTCGGACTTACGGTGAAGCGGTATCGTATCCGTACCTTGAGTGTCGTCGATGAAAGTGACAAAATACTCGTACCCTCCACGAGCTTGTGTGGACATCGGTCCACACAGTCGAAATGGACTAGCTCTAACATTTCTTTGGCTCTATGACCCTTCGCTTTGAAGGGTGCGGTCAACATCTTACCTTCTATCACGAGTTCGCGGTGGGAGCGAGATAGCGTGAGATTATCCAACGCTCCATTCTTAGCCGGTCTTTGGATCCTATTTAGATTGATGTGACCTAATCTAAGATGCCGAGAAAAGAGGTGTCATCTTCGAAGAAAACTTTCTCTTTTAAGGTTTGATGTAGATGCAACATAGTTATAGGTTTTATGTATTGCGAAATAGTATAAAGCGATTTATATAATGTGCTACACGGATAACCGTCATTTCTTATGGTAGAAACACCACTATCAAAAACAACTGAATATCCATGAATAAACAATTTCGAAACTGAAACAAGGTTCCGCCTAAAATCCGGCACATATAAAACGTCTTTTAAAACTAAAACTGTTTTCTCAAAACATAAAGTAACATCTCCGACTGCAACGGCCTCGACTTTCGCGCGTTGCCCATGGAGATCGTTATCTCGCCATCATTCGACTCCTTGTCGCGGGAACCCCGCAGGTGTAACAAACATGATCAGTCGCACCCGTGTCTACTACCCAAGAATGGGTAGAACAAGTCGCTAAACATGTTTCCGTTACTAAAGCAAATGGCGTACCTAGAGCCTTGAGCTTGGGGCACTTAGCCTTCCAATACCCAGTCTCACCGCACTTGAAGCATTTGTCCTTCTCCTTTGGCTTTTTCAAACCACTGGTAGAGCCCTTTGTATTACTCCCACTCTTTTTTTTAGCCTTAGCATCTCTTGAATTCCACTTTTCTTTTCATCTTCGATAAGCGGTGGTTTTGTTTGAGGTGCGTACTAAAAAGCTGTGCACCTTTGCCCATTTGCGTTCTTCGTTACTAGATCCTCTTGCAATGAATCTAGAGTATAACTCTTATCATAAAGGCGCTTTATACGGAGTCATCAAAGACTTGGGAAAAGTGTTGAGGATCATATCGATTCGACTACGTCATCAATATATCCTCCAACCAATTCAAGCTCTCGAAGAGATTAATCATTTGCTCTACATGGTTATTCACGAATCGCTTTCCTTCGTTGAACTTGACATTATTGATTTTGTCAAATTATGACAAGCGATTACGTCCGACTCCTCATACAATTTCATAAGACTTAGCAATATCGTGGTGCATCTTCCATCTCTTGATCTTTGGAGTTGCGAGGGACTCGCACATGGTGACCAAAAGAAGGCACTTTGCCATTCTATTTGATTTGTCCCATATCTCGTGCTCCTTGCGCTCCTCATCAGTAGATGAATTGTCTAGAGGCTTGGGACGGGGTGTAGTGAGTACAAATAGATTTTCTTCCATGATAAGAACATTCTCAATGTTTCGTTTCCACTCGATAAAATTTGGACGGATAAGGGATTTTGTGCGAGCATATTGATAATCGGTGTAAGAGACATATCTGAAAACGATAAAGTAAACACATAAGCATACGATCGTACATAATTCGTAACAACAATATTGTAACATTTGATAAAACAATATTAATTAAAACCTCCAATCGCCCGAGGAATCCCACATGCAAGCCACGCGTGTGGGCGTTTACATGAACCCCTCGACCGGACTAAAATATACCTTTTAGTCGTTTAATTTCAATCCATGTCAACTTATCCTTATGACAAATGAAATTAACGATTGGACCTTTCTGACCACATCACTATCGCAAGAAGGGACTTGGCGGAAGTTGTACTTGAGGTGATGTCTAAGCAATGACCACAATTTTAACAATGAAAATGAATTCTTAGAATTGTCATACTCACTCGGACCATACCGCTTCCAATTCAAATTCTTTTGTTATCTCATTTTATATCTATCTCTAGAGAACTTATGAAAATCGCACATGCAAGCCACGCGTGTGGGCGTTTACATAAAACTCCCACTTCTCAATAGATTTAAAATGTTTTATTTAGAAATCTCGTCTAACAAACTTATAATGAGCAGTGTAAGCAAGCCGCGTGTGGGCGTTTACTCACGGTCGTCTCACTTTGTTTAGAGATCAAAAGTGGAGGTCTTGACATTTTAATTTTAAAAATTAATTTGTCGGGTTGCTTGCTTAGTCTTTTTGTTCAAAAGGTTTGTCCATGCAGATCACGTAATCTAGCATGCTTGTCATAGAACTCGACATGTAAAACATCTTTGGCGAAATTCTAAAATATGCTTGAAAGCGCGATAAACCTAGCATGCTTACTATGCGCATCCAATTACGAAAACACGTAAATGTTTGTCAGCGTAATTTAAACATACATAGCATGATCTTGCATTATTTAAACATCCACGACATGCAATGAGCGATAAAAATAAAATAAAAGCGTTCATCGTGGCCCACTCGTGGAATCGCACTTTCGCCCAATCTATTACATAGAATTGCAAAGTACGAGATCTTTATAATATTCAAAACGGGCCTCGCATGCGGGCACGGACGGACTCGTCAAAACAGGATTCGGTGGAAAAGCGGATCGGGCTCGGCCCGATCACGCGCGCGTCCGCGGCGCCGTGCGCGCTTGCGTGCCGCCGCACGCCGCGCCGTGCGACTGCTTTTTTCCGTCGTCTCGATCTGGCGCTTTCGTCTTCGTTTTACTTTTACGGATAAGATTTTGGAAAATAAATCTAATCTAACCACGGATTTTCGTGGTGAAAAACAAAATCGACAAAATAAAAGCGAGCCACGATGAGCGCAGATTCAACAAATAATATATTGCGCATGTAATAATCAAGCGTGAATTAATCTATGAGCAAGATACGAACACGGCTCGATACCAAGTGTAGGGAAAACCTAGGTTTAGCCCCTCCGAGGATCTATCTTGGATGTTTAATTCACCATACATTGATTATATACCTAGCATGCACCTATATAATTAATTGCAACACGTAGGGGTTTTCGTGTTTACCTTTGAATCTGTCGAGGAGGATCGGGAAGAGCGGATCGAGACTCGTGCTTTGATCTTACGGGCTGTATCCGGATCCCCAATCTCCAACGTCGAGTGAGGGCGATCTATGGAGAATGCTTGGAAAATCACCCAATGCACTTATGGAACAATTTTGAGAACCTCACAACACTTAGAGGGTGGGCGAAAATTTGATGTTCAATAATAAGGATTTTTTTTTTGATTCTATCTCTTACCTCATATTTATAATGCATTACCATAATCCTATATGGAAATTACCATAATCTATATGGAAATTACCATAATCCCGTATAAATTACCATAATCCTTTATGGAAAGGATTATTACCATAATCCTATATGGAAAGGATCTATGCATATCCCATAAATATAATAATATCCTTATAGGATAAAGAGAATCAAATCCTTGCCTTGTAGAGCATAGGGCGCGATTTTGCCTAACTTACGGGCTGGATGGGCCGGCCGAGGATCAAATCAAGGAATAAAGGTGGGCCTCAAATAAATTAATTATCTTATGTTGACCCGAACATAAATTAATTTATGAACATTTATTCATGCCACTAGAGAATAAATCTTGACTTACCCTTTATTACCGAAGTTGAGTCGGGCTTGCACTTAGACATTCTGAATCCCGTATTTAAGATATCGAGCGTCCATTAATTATTTATAGCATTACATTGCTTAAAATAATTAATATCTTTAATTCTTTAAGTAGTACCACTCAACCTTATTATTGTACTTGAGCTAACTCAACTGCGGGGTTTAGTACAATAAACCTTTGAGCTCCTTAAGGGGCGTCATCATCCTAGCGGATACGGTGACTCGTCTGAGATAACTAGCATGACATACAAACCGCCACCACCCAAGATCACGGAGAATATTGGGTTAGAACATATAACCCTCACCCATAACAAGTCAAAGTGATGGTCAGCAACTCATACTCATCTAATACCTTATCGAGGTTTAGATCATCGTAAGTCACCGAGATCTTGGTTCTTCACGACGGTCAGATAGAAGAACTCATCTCACTGTGATCCTTCAATACGTCAGAGACGTACCAGCATAGACAAGCAACCAAGTCAAGTCACTTCTTATCTATACATGACTATACCGACAACTCGTCCTCAAGTTGTCTCGGTGTGAAACTTTTATATCTCATTAAGCTTGACCAATCATACAGACTTCTGTGATCTTCTACACACTGTATGATCTAACTTATATATGAGATAAGGGGACACAGATATATGCAATCAAGTATTCATTTCGGATAGGAGATTGTAATAGTGGTAACGAAACATTGTATACAAGCTCAACCAAAGCGCTTTCGATATACAAATCCAACAGTACATCTTGGTGCTACCGGGGTGTCTTTGTGTACCGCGATTCGATGTGCCTCATCCATTATCTCTTTCTCAACTCCTCATCCTTTGGCACACAAATTCTCTTATTATAGGCAAGTGTCCCATCATGCGAGGCGAAAATCCTCTTAGATCATCGACACCTCCTTAGCTAGCATCCTTTGTAGGAACTCATCATCCTTTTGAGCTTCTCGAATTCTATCTCATAGCGTCGGACGTACTACCAAAGGCGAGATAATAGCATCCGCTTCTTGGATGTGGTCACTACTTCAAGACTCGATCTTTCAAAATCTTTCACTAACTCCTCTTGTTGAGTTAACCTTCTTACGGATTTGCATCCATCCTTACGCTAAGTGCATACGCCACAACATTTGCTTTTCCAGGATGGTACAAAATTTTACAATCATAGTCCTTAACCAACTCCAACCACCTTCGTTGTCTCATGTTTAGCTCTTTTTGCGTGAAAAAATATTTCAAACTCTTGTGGTCAGTATAAATCTCACACTTACCCCCATAAAGGTAATGTCTCCAAATCTTCAAAGCATAAACTACTGCTGCCAATTCCAAATCATGTGTAGGATAATTTAGTTCATGTGGCTTCAACTGTCGAGATGCATAAGCCACCACTTTTCCTTCTTGCATTAGCACACATCCCAAACCCTGTTTCGATGCGTCACTATAGATTATGTATCCCTTAGAACTATCAGGGATAGTAAAGACTGGAGCAGTTACCAACTTCTCTTTTAATATTTGAAAGCTTCTTTCGCACTTCTCTGTCCACTCAAATGGTATTCCTTTCCGTGTCAACTGAGTGAGTGGTCCTGCAATCCTTGAAGAACCTTCGATAAATTTTCTATAATATCCTGCCAGACCAAGAAAACTTCGTATCTCCACGGTGCTTGTCGGCACTTTCCAATTACTTACCGCCTCAAGCTTTGCCGGATCCACTTCAATTCCTTCTGAGGTCACCACGTGTCAAAGAAATCCAATCCGATTCAGCCAAAACTCACACTTTGTAAACTTGGCATACAACTTTTCTTTCCTTAGTGTCTCCAAGACTGTGTGCAAATGCGACTCGTGCTCTTCTTGATTTTTAGATTATATCAAGATGTCATCGATGAAGACGATCATGAACTTATCCAAGTATGGATGAAATACCCTATTCATCAGATCCATAAAAACTGCAGGAGCATTGGACAATCCAAAAGGCATTACCACAAACTCGTAGTGACCATATCTTGTCCTAAATGCTGTCTTTGGAATATCATCTTCCTTCACCTTCAATTGATGGTATCCAGATCGTAGATCTATCTTTGAGAAAACTCATGCACCTTGTAATTGATCGAAGAGGTCTTCAATTCTCTGTAGAGGATACTTGTTCTTTATTGTAAGTTGATTCAGGTCTCGATAATCGATACACATCCTCATGCTACCATCTTTCTTCTTTACGAACAAAACTGGTGCTCCCCATGGTGAAACATTCGGTCGAATATATCCTTTATCCAACAATTCTTGTAACTGCGCCTTCAACTCTTCTAACTCCTTTGGTGCCATTCAGTATGGAGCCTTAGAAATTGGTGCTGCTCCGGGCACAAGGTCAGTGGTAAACTCCACTTGTCGACTCGGTGGTAAACCTGGTATTTCTTCAGGAAACACATCGACAAAATCTCGAACCACTTCCACATCCTCTATTGTTGTCTCTGTCTCTATTGACCCCAATGCATTTACCAAGAATCCTTCGCAGTTTCCTTTTCTTAACATCTTTACTGTTTCCATTGCAGATATTATCTTTAGTGGTTTTTCAATCCTTGCTCCATAGAATGTAAACTCATTCTCTTCTGGTCTTTGAAAAATCACTTCTCTCTCATGGCACCTTATAGTGGCGTGATTGCTACTTAACCAATCCATCCCCAAGATCAAGTCAAAGTCACGCATCTCTAAAGCATAAAGATCCGCCACTAATGATTTTCCTCCCAAAATAATATTCACATTTCGCGCCATCATATTAGTTCTTAGAGTTTCTCACGAGGAATCTAACATCAAAGGCTGGGTTCTCTACCCTACGATCATTCTTGTTTTATCACATAGCCCAGCGGATATAAAAGAATGTGATGCTCGAGGATCAAATAAGGCTAAAACGGGTAATCGAGCGATAACCATACGACATAGTACCACTCCTTCACGACCTCCTGCCGAGTGAATGCATATAATCGAGCATTACCTCCTTACATTCAACTCTTCCCTTCTTTGGATAGTTGTTGGCGTAATGTCGAGCTCATGGCGGATATAACATACCGACTTGTCCAAAACATCTTCCAAAATGTGGCGCTTGACTGGCGACACATGGGCCTCTGCGTCGGCGTATTAGGAGCATGCTGAGTGTTAATCATTCTCCCCTTCTTATAGGGAACATTGTTGTTTCCCCGGTTTCGGTTGTCCCACTTCCTCTTTACTGGATGGATGATCCACATTTCTTGTATTCTTATCAACTTCGAGTCCAGCCTCTACTTCATGAGCTCTTCTGACAGCAACCCCATAACTTACAATCTCGTGAACTGCAAGGATGCCCCGTATCTCAGGTTTAAGCCCACGAAGAAAACGATCAGCCTTTTGGTCATCAGTATCGACCAGTCGTGTAGCATAACGAGCAAGTTTATTGAACTTTCGCTCATATTCAGTCACAATCATACCGCCCTGCTTCAAGTCAAGGAACTCGCTTGTTTCTGATTGCGGTAGGAACGTGGAAAGTATTTCTCCGTGACTACTTCTTTGAACTTTTCCCATGTTAGGTTCTGATGCTCCACTTCGGTCAAACCACTTTTATAAGACTTCCACCAGTGGCATGCATCTTCAGTGAATTGGAAGACCGCGCACGACACCTTGTGGGCATCAGTACACTCTATGTGCTCAAAAATTCTCTTGAGCTCCATTATCCATTCCTCTAAAATCAGAGGTCCACTCCTACCATCGAACCTCGGTGGTGCGTATCGACGAAATTGCTCAATCACTTTGCTAGTAGTCGGCGGCGGTGGTGCATTATTTTGCAGAGCAGGCGCTGCATGAGGTTGGCGTTGTGTGAGTTCTTGCAGTGCAGCAACCAGTGTTTCCAGCAAATTAGCAGTTTGTTGGTCATTATTAGGGTTGCTTTGGGGTCCACGGGCCATTTCCTATAAAATTTAAATTTCACTTTATAACGTTGGCAGAATCGGACTACGGTAAGAGCATGTTCATAAACCAGAGGTATATTATTGTTATTCTCTATCTAACCTACACAAGTGAAGCCTAATAATCAAGCAACTAAATCCCTTCTAATTTCGAGGACATAAATAAATAAAAATTCAATCAACTCATGCTCAAGTTCAGCAATAATTTTCACAAAAAGGATGCACAAATCTCACATAATGCTACATACAAATCTCCACCATATTTCGTAATATTTGAGAGAGAATCATCATTAATAAGTGCTCACCAAATACTTTATCATATCAAAACAACATAAATTACCTCGATCAAGAGCGCGTGCCGGGAATGGGTGGTGCCATTTGTCATAACAACATCATATAACAAATTATTCAAGCTTTTAAAGTTTACAGAAACGTAAACCCGCTCTGATACCACTAAATGTAACACCCTAAATTCATAATTTAAAAATGCTATATTTTCTTAAATAAAATAGCTAAAGCGGAAGCATGTCAATTTTTTATAAACAAAATATAAAATATATAAAATCTCTTGAATAAAAATTGTCAAATAATGAGTCCAACAAATTCAAGTCTAAACTTTGCAAAAGAACTGACGCCAACCAACGATCCAAAGCAGACTAGCTATACTCATTAGCATGAGATAAGTTGGAGTTCTAGTAACTTTAATCTAACAACGATAATAAAGGAAAATAATTTAAATAGACATAACACACGTCTTGGAATGAATTAAAAACGACATAACACCACTAGGCACACCCACACCGTCACGTCGCTCCATGATCACTGACCTGAAAATATTTTAGATAAAAAGGGGGTGAGCACAAAAATGTACTCAGTGGTGGGGAACAAAGAATATCATTATTTTATTTGTCAAAAGGTGTATACATCGCAAGAAAGTAATAGTCAATCATATTCAACCTCACCGACTTAAAAATCCTACCACGCAAGCAATGATACGCCAAACAGCCTATGATTCGCCACACAGGCTATGCCACACAGGCAATTATACGCCACACAGGCTATGATTCGCCACACAGGCAATGATACGCCACACGAGCAATGATCGCCACGAGCTATGATTCACCACACAAGCTACGCCCACGGGCTATGCCACACATGCGATGATCGCCACACGATTTCGCCACGAGCGATTGCACGAGCCACGCCACATAGGCGATTGATTCGCCACACGGCTATGCACACATGCGATTGATCGCCACACGGCCGTGATACACAAGCAATAATATCGTCACAAGCTTTCACCATGGATATAACAAAACACAACAATGATTAACACCATAAACTTACAGATAAAGTAAATTACACAATAAATATGTTTATTCCAAATCACATATTTGCAAGTTAAAGAAGATTTCACCCACCTTATTTTGTCGAGCACCACAAAACAAAATCAATCAATTTTGAGACGAGGATCCTAGTTGCGCCGCACCTAGTTCAATAAAATATAAAAATTTTATAAGAATCTTAATATAATCTTAAATAAAATTCCTTTATTAAAGCTAGGTTTAAATTTGAAGTTATGGGCCAATCTGAAACGGATGCTAATATAAGTAATACTAATAAGTTCAAACCTTAAGTAATTTAGTTAGCAACAGAATTAAGAACACACTTCAACTAATAAGCTAAAAACTAATACCACAACTTAATTAAACGACAAGTGCGGAACAAACAAACAAAAATGAAAACAAATGGCATATGTCTTGTACGTATATTTAAATTAGGAGACTAATTAAATAATTAACTTTAACGAACTAATCAAAAAGAAAATAAAATCAAAATTGTTAATCGACTACCAAAGCTGCTGGATTGATTTGTATTTACGAACATCAGCACAATTGATACCAATTACTGGATTCCTAATGAGTAATGAAGTTTAGAAGGGGGCACTTAATCATTCATTTATGCCGTCAACTTTGATATCAAGAATCTCTGCATAATATGCCAAATCATTCATTACAATAAGCAGAAAATTTTAGAACGATCCCACACAATTTCACGTATCCAAACATAAATCTATCCTGATTATTGATAAAAATAGTCAAATTCAAATTTTCGCTAATTGGAGATCCAAAAATCTCTCACATTCTATTTGGAGATCATCATCCCAAAAATCTCTCACATTCCATTTGGAGATTCTTATCACATTCCAATTCATTATTATGTTTATATGATTTATGTTGTTGTGCATGTAATCGTAGTGATTGTACATGTAAGAACAATTACCATTAATGAATATATAAAATTCATTGATTATATGACTGAAATGGTTACCACTAAACTATGAGATAATAAAGTATTTAAAATTAATCTTGACCGTTAGATTATAAAAAATGGATGGACTATATTAATCCTTAATTCTAAAAAATATTAGAATTCTGATTTGATTCATATATATATATATATATATATATAGTATTGCATATGTTGAAATGACTCACTATCAATAATTTTAAGATAAAAATTGGTGTGTTTATGAATAAGGCAAAAGATACCAAACATGTTCTACATTAAGTTCCACTTCGACATGGAAAATAATCTATATAACCCTAGAATTTTACACACAATTTTACTAAGGGGTTCCTAATTAAATCATCAATCGTCTATAGAAGAATCCAAGAGGTTAGGATTTCTTCATAAACCCTCTCTGCAACCCAGACTAATTTAATTATAAGTTTATCTTAATTTTGACAGTTCGAAATGAATATCATTTGTTAAAATATTCAAAATAACTACGTTTGATTCAAAATCAACTCAGATATTATAGAAGCCTAATTAAACTAAGTTTTTCATATCCCAAAACTCGAATAAAGAAAATGGAAAAATGACGGGAAACATTACTTATTCTAGAGAGATAGGGAAAATAAATCTCTAATATTTGGCAAAACCGATTTTCGAGAAAAAGAGATAATAGGCCATACTAATTCGGATAATAACATAAAACAAGTCTTTTTTTGTTTGCATTTTAAAAGAAATTCAATTTCTTCTCCGAACGTGAACCGACTTAAAAATTTTAAGTTCAAGATTCTTCTAGAAATGATGATGTATTACATCCCTCTCCTTAAAAAAAATTCATCCTCAAAATTTATATACCTCGATAATCAAGCTATGGTTATTGAGCTTTCATTTTGTCTTCTAGTTCCCAAGAGAATTTATTTGATATTTTTTTTTCTTCTCTAATGTTAGTGTAACATGTGGTCAAATGGAACCACTATTAATACATCATCACCCATTTTTCCTTCCACTATATGGCCAGTCACTACTAATAGATGGGAGGATTTTTGTGCTCCTATTTTAATTTAATAATCATAGCATAGCTTCTAGAGTAAAAATTTGAACATGAGGTAAAAAAAATTTATAATATGTT
Source organism: Salvia rosmarinus (assembly GCA_036937905.1). Taxonomy (NCBI): domain Eukaryota; kingdom Viridiplantae; phylum Streptophyta; class Magnoliopsida; order Lamiales; family Lamiaceae; genus Salvia; species Salvia rosmarinus. The sequence continues at coordinate 55,669,017 of CM072819.1, forward strand.
ACTTCTCCCACAACATTTTCGGTTACTAGGATAAAAAATGAAGACTTGTTCTATTTTAAATATTTTAATATAATGATGAAAAGAAATTACAGAAAGAATTAGATTTAAAAACACCCTTGGGTTTTTCTTAAAATATTATATAACTTTCAAAATTAAAATTCTTTAAACTTTATACTATATATAGAAAATCAAGCCTTGCAAATACTTAAATAAAGAAGTCTTACTTTCTTTATTTCGTATTTCGTTAAATTGGAATTAAATTCCAAGCTTCGTCATGTAGAAAACGACGTAAGATAAATAATAAAAAATTAATCGTCATTGGAAAATCGCTCCCAAAAGGAATAACATATGTATATATTTCTTGATTTACTAATCACTTAATGTAGTAATATAAAACTTCTAGTGTTATGGATAATCAAAATCGATCTTCGATATTTTAATCTTTTAATGATTGAAGCAAAATTTTAATTAATGACTTAATTAATCATAAATCAGTTTTAGACTGTCGGGGCATTACATTCTATCCCCCTTAAAAGAAATTTTGTCCCAAAATTTGCATACCTTAGAAGAGTTTGAGATATATTTCCATCATAATATCCTCAAGTTCCCAAGTGACTTCATGTTGTCCATGGTGTCTCCATAGGACTTTCACTAAAGTTATAGATTTGTTCCTTAAATATTGAACTTTACGATCTAAGATAATTCTAGGTTCTTCGTCATAACTCATAACTGGGTTAAGGATACCGTCGTCATGATGGATCATGTGTTTCAGATCATACACGTACTTCCTTAACTGTGACATGTGGAACACATTATGTACATTGCTCAGACTTGGTGGGAGCGCCAATCTATAAGCTACTGGGCCTATTCTCTCCTGGATCTCGTAGGGTCCTAGAAAACTTGGTCACAACTTTTCTTTTACTTCAAACTTTATAATTCCCTTCGATGGAGAAACTTTAAGAAAAACTTTGTCTTAGCACTCAAACTGCAGCTCCGTCTGCGCATATCGGCATAAGAATTCTGCCTATCTTGAGCTTATTTTATCCTTTTTCTGATTTGGTGGACAATGTCGATCATCTCACTCACTGTGTTAGGCCCTAAAACTTTTCTCTCACCCACTTCATTCCAATAAAGTGGCAATCTGTATTTCTTTCCATACAATGCCTCATATGGAGCCATGGCGATCGTTTCTTGATGGCTATTGCTGTAAGCGAACTCAATAAGTGGTAGAACGTGTTCTTAACTTGTACCTTGATCCAACACTACCATTCTCAACATATCTTCAAGTGTTTGTATCGTCCTTTCTGACTGTCCATCTGTCTGTTGCTGGAAAGTTGTGCTAAAGTTCAACCTCGTGTCCAACTCTTTTTGTAAGCTAGTCCAAAATCTAGAAGTAAACTTGGAATCTCTGTCTGATGTGATGGATTTTGGTACCCCGTGTAGGCATATGATCTCTCTGATGTACAACTGAGCTAACTTATCAAACCCATAAGTAATTCGAATTGGTAGAAAATATGCATATTTCGTGTGTTGATCCACTACCACCCATATAACAGTGTTACATCTTTTTGACTTTGGCAGTCCTGTCATGAAATCCATTGCTTTATTATCCCATTTCCACTTGGGTATCTCTAGAGGCTGTAACTTCCCGTAGGATCGCTGATGCAATGCTTTCACTTGCTGGCAGATGAGGCAACGCTCAATAAAATAGGCTACATCTTGTTTCATTCCTTTCCACCAGAACTTTTCTCGTAAATCCTAGTACATCTTAGTGTTTCCAGGTTAGTAGTATAAGGAGTATCATGGGCCTCGGTCAGGATTTCATTCCTAAGTTCATCATTGTTTGGGATGCATAACCTTTTCTTAAACAATATAGCATTATCTGACGTCTCCTTATAATCCTTCAGCCTTTCTGTCCTTATTTTTACCCATATCTTTTCTAATTTATCATCTTTTCTATGTTCTTCTATTATCCTTTTTCTCAAGTCAGATGTCGTCATGAGTATGGTAATATGACTCATGATCGTCTCTGGCAGCTCGACTATTTCTATTTTCATTTTCATAAACTCTTCAATGAGTTCTCCTTCTTCTGTAAGGAGACATCCTAACTTGGACTGAGTTTTACGACTTACGGCATCAACTACTACATTAGCCTTTCCTGGGTGATAATTTATACCACAGTCGTAATCCTTTACTAATTCGAGTCATCTTCTCTGTCTCATGTTTCAAGTCTTTCTGCTCGAAGAAGTATTTCAAACTTTTATGATCCGTGAAAATCTCATACCTCACTCCATTGAGGTGGTGTCTCCAAATCTTTAGTGCATGTACTACTACTGCTAGATCTAGATCATGAGTTGGATAGTTCAATTCATGTGGTCTAAGTTGTCGTGACGCATAGGCTAGGACCTTCTCCTCCTGCATTAACACACAACCTAGTCTATTCTTGGAAGCATAAATATAGACCACATATTAATTGTTTGATTCTGGAATTGCTAGCACTGGTGCAGTAGTTAATTTTTCTTTGAGCTTTTGGAAGCCTACCTCGGATTCATCGGTCCATGTAAATTTGATTTCTTTTCGAAGTAGATGTGTCATCGGCCTTGCTATATTAGAGAATCCCTCAATGAATCTCCAATAGTAGTCAGCTAATCCTAAGAAACTCCTGATCTAATTTTGGATCGTTGGTGATTTCCATTCTTTCGCTGCTTCGATCTTTGCCGGATCTACTTTGATTCCTTCTGAAGACACAATGTAACTAAGGAACATTACTTATCTAAGCCAAAATTCACATTTGCTAAACGTGGCAAAAAGACATTCTACTCTTCATGTCTTCCTCGTTCTTCGAATAGATGAGGGTATCATCTATAAATACTAAGATAAATTTGTCTAAGTACGGGTGGAACACTCTATTCATGAGGTCCATGAACACGGCTGGTGCATTTTTTAGTCCGAATAAGATATGGCTCTAGGTCGATGGTGAACTCTAGTTGTCTGTCGGGGGTAATCATGGTAAATTATCAAGAAAAGCATCTTGAAATTCCTGAACAATTTCCACATCTTTTATTTTTACTTCAGCTCCCGCTTCTCCGTTCAGGTAGACAAGGAATGCTCGACATATTTTCTTATTCATCATTTTTCTTGTCTGCAGTATGGATATAATTGGCACCTTCTTTCCCATGCTGATCCCGTGAAAACTTATGGCTTCTTTTCCAAGAAATTGAAACGAAATCTCCTTTCCTTACACAAGATTTTGGAATAGTTTTTTGCTAGCTAATCCATTCCTAGAATTATATCTACGTCCCACACAGGTATATGTTCAAGTTGTTTTCTAGAACCTTAGGTGATCCTAGGTCCAACTCTAAGTTCGAGCAAACATGTTTGACAGTCATAATTTCCCCTATAGGTGAAGAGATTCTCATAGCCTGATTTACTTGTTCTACACATGCTTTCCTTACACAAGAGTTCTAGTGTATCTACACATGCTTTTGCGATGAAAGAATATGAAGCACCTATGTTGAACAAAAGTATTATAGGTATTTGAGAAGTTTTTCCATACCTGCCAAGTTTCCCTGGTTTTGTTTGTTCTGTTTCTGGTTGAGAGCATAGGCTCTAGCCTCCGGTAGGTGTGGCTGACATGATGGTTGTCGTTGTAGATATTGTTGTTGTTATCGTGGCTGCTACTATCGTTACTGTTGTGGCTGTAGCGGGGGCTGATATTGTATGGCCCTAAGTGGTTGGAGATGGTCTGGCTGATTTGGCCTTTCCATTCCTCCCGGACGTACCCCTGGACATTCCTTTGCGTAGTGGCCCCTCAAACCACATTTGTAACAACCATCACTACCTGTTAGACACACACCCTTGTGCAGTCTATGATATTTCGAGAAATGAGAAGTCCTTGTTCGTTCATGTTGGTTTCCTATGTGCGGGAAATTTCCCAGTCCTTGCTCGTGTGGCGCCATATTCCCCTGCCATGGCCTCTTGTCACCCGGGTTTCCATAGTTTCCACGATTATAGTTGTTGAAGTTTACTTCCCACTTTCTCTTTCCTTTGTCACTGGCATTATGTAACTGAGTCTGTGTCGGGTTATCTTCTGGCATTGTTACCTCAATATCTAGAGCCCGGCTGAGAGCCTCAATGTAAGTCAGCTCGTCGTGACTAGCAAGAGATATCCTTATCTCATGCCTTAAGTTGGATCGAAACTTCTCTGATATTTTTGTATCAGTATCCACTTGATATGGAGCATATCCGGACATATCGTAAAAGACGTGATCATATTCTACACCGTCATTCGTTTCTGTTTTAGATTGTAAAAGTCATTTTCCTTCCTCTTTCTATAACTCTTAGGAATTAGGGATGAACATTCGGATTTTGGTTCGGATTTTTGCCTAATCCGAAAATCCGAATTTTGAGAAAGAAAAAATTCGATCCGAATCGAATATCCGAAATCCGAAAATCCGGATTTTTTATAAAAAAATCCGAACCGAACCGAAAAATTCAAAATTATGAAAAAACTAAACTCCGAAACCAATTTTTGTTAATTCTTATATATATTTATATTAAATTTAAAAATATTTAAATAAAATATTATTTTTATATATAAATTATATATAATTCGGATTTTCGGATTTAAAAAATCCAATCCGATCCGAAAATCCGAAATTTTGAAAAATTTCAATCCGATCCGAAAATTCAAAAAATCCAAACCGAATTTTAAATTCGGTTTGGTTCGGATCGAATATTCGGTTTTCGGATTTTTTGATCACCCCTATTAGGAATGTACTTTTCATACATTTCTGCCTTGAAGTCTTCAGGAGAAATTGTCTATCTGTTATTGGGTCATTGTTTTCCTTCTAGTCTCCCACCAGAAATATGCAGGCTCGAAAAGCTTAAATGCAACACAAGACAACCGTTCTTAAATTGTACAATGGAGAAAATCGAAAATTCTCTCCATTGCTCTTTCCCACTGTTCAGCATCATATGGGCTTCGTCTTCCATTAAAAACCAGGCGGATTCTGTCTAAGAAAAAGTTCATAAATTCTACGATCAGGTGAGGGTGGGGGTGGTGGTAATGGTATATCTTCACATTCTGGTCATGGAATTTTGCCTCTTCTTCTGCCTTTTCCTCCTCCTCTAGTTCTTTGTCCAGGTTCTTGTCTAGGCGGTATTCTGTGGCTTTAAAGATGCAATTAGTATCAGCACATTGCTTATCATAAAACTTACACATATATAACACTTCTATAAGATATCATCATAAAAAGTTATAGCAAAATAACTTATTCTCATCAACTCATTTTGCCGCAAAAGCTCATCTAGGGTAATCACATATATACCATGGAAATGCCTTAAAAAAGACTGTTCTATATAAGTCATCAGGCTAAAAAACAAATCAAGTACATAACATGATACTTTCTCTAGCTAGCATCATCATCACTTGATGTACTCGGTCATGGAGCATCACAAAACGAAATACGCCTCCGTATCCACCACCATAACATGGCTAAACACACTTTATACATACGAGTCCTATACTACTCGAAGACTCTAAACTCCAGTACGTTTGTCACTCATGGTCCAATACTGTCAGCTCCCTCCTCGAACTCATCGTCATCCGGATCCTCATCCAGATCCTCCTCACTAGCATATGCATGGAAGGGTCCCACTCATGTGTCTCCTATGGCAAACACATCGTGTACATGGATACCTACATCTCGTAGTTCAGATACCCTAATGCATGCTGTCATTGGTAGGGCTCTGCTGGGAGGGTGAAGGTATCGACATCGATGGTAAGACAGAAAGAGGTGGCCGGATCGGGTATCCAACGGAGAGTGGAGGAAATATCAGCATTCCTAATACCCTCGATCATGATGCCCCAACCACATACACAAGTCGGTCCTCGACATATAGATACCTCGGTACCATGGGAGCAACCTCTCGGGGTCCTCGAGATACAGCCACTCCAATGAGGTATCATGCCATGTGTACTCTTGTGGTGGAAGATAGGGTCCTCTAGGTGCAGCCCGGTAGATACTGAAAACATAGCTCAGATGGCAGATGAACCTAGGTAGGTCCGCAATCAGATCAAAGCTACCGTCCACACGGTAGATGTAGTTACCCGATTTTTCTGCAGCATACCTTCCCAGTCAAAGGGCAATAGGGTCAGAAAGCACTTGCGTGAAAGTCAGTTGTGCCGTGCTCATAGGTGGCAATCCAATAGTTGAGGTAATGTTCCAAAAACTCCCCTACACTGACACCCCACACCATCATGTATATACAGTACGACTGTATGATCTCAGTTGGTGAAGCTCATGGACCTAACCTCATCTTCGATGTTTATCGAGTCCTAGCTAAAAGAAACAGTACTAGAATAAGTTAATCTTAAACATAACTCATAAGCAGGTAATCTTAAGTAGTAAAGGTTCTCACATACTATACACATCCAAACTCTACTCATATTACAGAAAAATCCAACTCTCATATTAGCATTCAAATTTCTATCACAACGTGGTCTCTTATTATGTGTAAATCACAATGTTAGACTCAACTAATTCTTTAATCACATCACTGTTTCGGTTCTAAAGAAAAAGACATAGTCAACTTGGAATTCAGTCACGTGTAAACATCCAAAGGGAAAGATTATACTCATGCCACTATTGTATAGTGACATTCATCATCTCAAAATCATCCTTCAATTCTCGCCATCATCATGTCCATCTCTGTTCTTTAGTTTTCTCCACTTTGTTCTCATCTTTCAACTCGTATTGTTCTCATCTTCATCCTCGCTTTTGTTCATCAAGATGGAATAAAATCCTCATAGTTCATCTTTCTATGACCTTTTGTAAAATGGATCATGCATCTTAAACAGTCTACGTTCTTTTGGGTTAACATACTCATTGACATCAATAACTTGTAATTGCAAAAACAAATAAAAATAATATAACATTAATAATATTACTCATTCATAACAATGAATCTCATGGAATTCCAAGAATTCAAATATCTCACTTTTGGCATATCACTGTCAACTTTTTCCCATATTTCATCACTTTACATAACTAAAACATAATTTCAACCATTTTTCACTTTAAACTTTCACTTCCAAAACTGGAAAAAGTTATTTACCTCATTCCGGTTGAGCTTGATGTGATGAAGTGTTGAGCATAGTCGACTGATCTCTTATAATTCTAGTGACTCAATCTAGATTTGATTTAACTCGGAGAAAGTTTTGGATTCAAAACAAACGAATTGATCTGATACCACTCTATAACATCCCACTATCTCTAGGGAAGGCTTAGCCGAGATTATTACTCGGGATATGGATTAAGAAGCGGGGAAAGAAAATGGGATATCGAATTGTGAGACATACATCAAGAAAACGTCTATAAACATCAAGTTCATGAAGATCAAAGTAAACATAATTTACATACAAGAGACTAGCCTTTCAGAACCTTAACAAAAAGGTTCAACTGATCTGAAAGGGGATTCAGTTCTTTACTCAAAAAATAACTTAATGTTCTTGCGGCGAAAAAACGTGTAAGGTACACATATGAAGATGTGCACTCAAGGTTCTAACTATCAGCGACAAAAGGTTCGTATTTCTCATCACTGCTCCATCCAATCACCCGCTCAACCTACACATTTAAAACAAACATGCATGGTTGTTACAAAGATTCAGTGGACTCATGCCAAAAACATACATCATAAATTTTGAATTGCACTGTCTCATCTATAACACACGATATTTTATTTGAACGTATCGTGTTCACTAAATATTTTATATCATTTTTTATAAAGATTGTATGGCCAAACATATTTTATGTCTGTATGATCTATATCTGACTTATCTTACGTAGCAGAAGAAGGCCTCCTTCCACGGACGTTGTGACCAGTCGAGAGGAACTCTCAATGCACAGTCACCCTCAGTGTACACGTTAAGCCTTACTAGGAATTCTCCATCTAGCATAGGATCCGAATTCGATTAAACTTAAGTTGGCTAACCAACACAGATATGATACATACATAAAACATAAACACTTTGGGCAGACAATTAATAGTAACATCTCATCGTCATTTTCTCAAAAGAAAACATCGTAAATAAAGAATTTTCATTTCCTTTTTATCCTTAAGGAGAAAGCCCACCTGGTACACTTTCCTCCTTAACACGAGTCTCCTTCCTCTATTTTCGTTGCTTACTTCCATGCTCCACCTTTACGTAAGAAACTAGTTTAGTACGTCGGTCGTATATTTGGTAATCGTTAAAAGTTAATGTAATTTGATAGCTTTTTAGATCTTATTAAGAATTGATTAACTGAACATAAATCCTTTTAGTGTTTTTGTATCTTTAATCAATTTGGGTTGTAGTTTCATCGAAAAACCCTAATTTATAAACTCTCATTTCCAAATAAGATGAAGCATCGCTTCAGACCTCATAATAATTTTAGATCAATCCTTTGGATTCGTCTTAGCCACTTCGGTAAAATGATTTCAGTTATGAAATCAAATTCATATAAAAGAAATATTGTCATATCTCTAACTCGTCTCACACATCCTAGTTCATCTATTCAGAGAAACCCATAGTTATACTAGGCGTAAAACATAACTCTACTCATGCACTAACATACTTCATTCCTACAACATACTCATCTTAAGTAAACATGCTCAACTCATTCATTCTTTAATCAAATCATTTTAAACTTCAAACTAATGCATTTTTCATATACATGAATTCATTGTATACCTAAAATCCACATAATTCACTTTTAGAACATATAAAACAATTAATTTGTATAATATGCTCTAATTCAAATTTATTACTCTGCATACTCAAATAAATCTCATAAATTAACATTAACATCTAAATATACCCAAGTGCATATATGTGAAAGCAGAATATGCATAAGATTTTCAATTCTTAAGTTCCACCTCTCTAACCGAAAAGCCTCAATGGTAGTCATTTTCAAAGTAGTCCCGAAACTATAAATTCATATCATGCTCTATAATCATTTACGAGTCTAGATATGTAACTACATTTAATAGAATAAAAATCAAGAACCCCTCACCTAGACTTAAGGTCTTCGATCATTTTGGAAAATTTTCACAAACAAGTCCAATAATTCCTTCAAATTCACATGTTACTCAATATTTATCAAGGATCAAGGATATGTAAAGATATTAAGCCAATAAAAATTTAGCATTTCAAACCCATCACTTGAAGCTCACGTTATTTTTTTAAATTTTTTTACATACTCCAATAATTATGGATTAAACCATATATTCTTCTTTCTTTCACGTAGTCATGGATCCATGCTCAAATAAGCAAGCAAAAATTAAAATCAAACTCATCTCTACACATGAATATCTCGTCCATTTCTTAGGAAAATCAAAACATGCTAAGCTTCAAACCAAACTTGATATCTAAGCATATATCTAGCATACAAGTAACATTAATACTTAAACCTATAGCATTTGAAAAAAATTCTAACAATTTCCTCAAAATTTTCAAAACTTGCTACATGCTTAAACCATGATGGATTTCATTTTTTCTTGCATATCTAAGAAGGATGGAAGCTTGTCTACCTCGTAACCGGTTATGTTTCATCGACAAGTCGAAAATTTAACGTGTTCTTGACAAAAATAAGAACTCTTCTTCTTCACTTGGAAGCTCTCGACAGAAGAGAGAAAGGTGAGAGAATTTGTTTGATATCTTTTTTCTTTTCTTTTCTAATGTTAATCTAACATGTGGTCAAATGGAACCACTATTAATACATCATTACCTCTTTTTCCTTCCACCATATGGTAGGTCAATACTAGTAGAGGGGAGGACTTTTGTGCTCCTATTTTAGTCTAATAATCATAGCATTGCTTTTAGAGTAAAAATTTGAACATGAGGTGAAAATAAAAAAATATATATAATCTTTTGCCTCTCCCACAACATTTTCGGTTACTAGGATAAAGATAAATGAAGACTTGTTCCAATTTAAATATTTTAATATAATGTAGAAAATGAACTGTGGAAAGAATTAGATTTAAAAACACCCTTGTTTTTCTTAAAAAATTAATAATAACTTTCAAAATTAAAATTCTTTTAACTTTATACTATATATAAAAAACGAGTCGTGTAAATACCTAAATAAGGAAGTCATACTTGCTTTATTTCGTATTTTGTTAAATTGGAATTAAATTTCAAGCTTCGTCATGTAGAAAACGACGTAAGATTAATTATCAAAAATTAATCGTCATTGGAAAATCGCTCCTACAAGGAATAACACACACACACACACACACACATATATATATATATATATATATATATATATACCTTGGTTTACTAATCACTTAATGTCATAATACAAAAGTTCTCGCATTATGAATAGTCGAAATCGATCTTCGATATTTTAATCTTTTAATGATCAAAGCAAAATCCGAATTAATGACTTAATTAATCATAAATCAGTTTTAAACTATCGGGGCATTACACTCCAAGAGCTTATAAGATGTAATATCTTGAGAGCTTATAAGTTGTCAAAGTTTTTGGATAATTGATCTTATAAACTAGAGAAAGAATCACATGTTAGAAAAAGGAAATCATAGTTTGATAGAGAAAATTGACGAGAGGTGAAGTTGATAGTGTATATATTGGAAATAACGAACAATATAGTAAGGTTATTTTTATAAATTCATTGTTACTTATAAGTTTATGAAAAAATAAGTTGAGGTGGAACAATTTATTTTTAGAGAACTTATAAACTGTTGGAACTTATTTTCACAACTTATCAGTTATTTAGAACTTATTTTATCAAACATTTTATAAAGTTTATAAGCTCCGAAATAGCTTATAGGTTATATTGTATAGCTTATACATAGTTATATATTCTTGCCTATCACAATGATTGTAACTTATTTTGGAAAATAGTATAAAATGTATATCAATTAGGTAGAAATGCTCGTGCTCCCAAGAACATAAAACAAATTAAATGCGATTTACAAATAATCTAAAATCTACTGTTTAAATCTTATAATGGTTCCTTTCTACAGCTAGAGATTAAAAATTCGAAATTGTTGAGTAAGTCGGTTTCTAAAAAGAGGAGTATACTAACACATAATTAATTAATTAATTAATATCAACAATCTTATAATTTAGTGATACCATTCTATCTGTACAAGTGTGGTTTATAGTTCGATCTCTAATATATAATATATAATATATTTCCTCCACCATCAAATAATTAAAAAAAACAATAACAACGACAATAACATGCAATAAAAAGCGAGATAAATCTAATATAAAAACTCAGCAAAGTTTTATTCTGCATGAACGTAAAATCGAAACATTGATTATTGCTGTCACACGCAGCAATAAATATGCGTCAATCAAACAACCTCAAAAATCCTGTAATAAAAACAGGGGGAAGAAAATGAAAAATAACAAATTAGAAATAATTAGTTGCTAAAAGACTTAATAGATTCATCAATAGTTGGACGCAACGCTTTAAAAATATTTTTGTAGCCTGCTTCACTTGGGTGTACGGAATCGAAGAATAGATATTTGGAGGGGTTAGGGCAAATAATGGAGATCGGATTGCACAAATATGTCGATTCTATTAATCCAGTGCCGCAACAACCCTTCTTCACATTTTCGAATCCTGCAAAATTGTAACATTATCATTAAGATTTAATTTGTTATTTGGATATTGGTTATCAATTTTTGCATACTAATGTGGAATTAGTATCACGACATATTATATATATATAGAGAGTTAAGTTCAAATAAGAACCATTTTTAACGTGAGAACTAAGAATCACAAAATTTCGCAATGAACAAAATGAATTCGATATGAAAGCTGATGCATCCGTTGGGAAAGTTATTGAATCCAAAAATTCGATATTTTTCACCCGGATTCGAATTCCATGAGGCGCTAAAATTCTATTTTTTGGATTCATTAACTTTCCCGACGGATTCATTAACTTTCACAGCGAATTCATCATTTTTTGGTTCTCACGTTCTCATGATAAAAATGGTTCTCACGTTAACCCTCATATATATATATATATATATATATATATATATATGGTTCAAATAAGAATCATTTTTAATATGAGAAACTAAAAATCACGAAAATTTGTTATGAACAAAATGAACTAGCTATGAAAGATAATGCATCCGCTGAGAAAGATACTTAATCCAAAAGTTCATAATTTTCACTCAGTGTTCGAATCCCATGAAGAACGAAAATTTTACTTTTTCGATTCAGTAACTTTTACAGCGGATTCATCAACTTTCACACAGAATTCATCATTTTTTGGTTCTCAGGATAAAAATGATTATCACGCTAACCCTACTACTTATATATATATATATATATATATATATATATATATATATATATATATAGTGAGATTCAAATAAGAACCAATTTAACATGAGAACTAAGAATCATGAAAATTCTTTATGAATAAAATGAATTTGTTATGAAAGTTAATGAATCCGCATGTGAAAGTTACTGAATCAAAAAATTCGGAATTTTCAACCAGGGTTTGAATCCCATGAGAGGCGAAAATTTCATTTTTTTGGATTTAGTAACTTTCCCAGCGAATTCATCAAGTTTCACACAAAATTCATCATTTTTTGGTTCTCATCACATTCTCACATTAAAAATGATTCTCACGTTAACCCTCATATATATATAGGGATGAGTTATAATAAAATCCGTTTAAAATAAGAAATAAGAATTCATCTTGATCAACCATTTGCCATTAATCAATGGTTCAAGATTAAGTTATCACAATCCCTATAATTAAGGGACGGTTAATTTCGTAATATTCTATAATTACCATTATACTCTAATTTGATTTAATCACAACCACACATCTTCAAAAATCAATGGTGAAAATTTATTCTCATTTCTTATTTTTGAATGTGTTTTTATTTGAACCAAATCATATATATATATATATAGAGAGAGAGAGAGAGAGTTTGGTTCAAATAAGAACCATTCTTATCCTAAAAACTAAGAACCAAATGAATTCGTTATGAAAGTTGATGAATCCGTTAAGAAAGTTAATGAATTCAAAAATTCAGAATTTTTCACCCAGGTTCGAATCCAATGAGGGAAGAAAATTCTATTTTTTTAGATTCAGTAACTTGCCCAGTGGATTCATCAACTTTCAATGTGAATTCATCATTTTTTGGTTCTCACGTTCTCACGATAAAAATTGTTCTCACTTTAACCCTCCCATATATATATATATATATATATATATATGTGTGTGTGTGTGTGTGTGTGTGTGTGTGCAGCATGTTATTCGCGAGCATCCCGTGAGCCCGATTATATTCCACATTAATTAGCCTTTTTTTTTCCATTTTTCACATTGTTTTTTCTTTTATATCTCTTAAATTATAACTATGAGCATCATAGTTACAAATTAAATAAAAAACTAAGTTTTATGTATTAATTTTACTCCTCTCTTGAATATATACTTGTTTCATACACTTTAAAAGTCAATTTGGAATTATAACCCTCTTATGTTTAGCTATAAGGAGAGGACGGTGTTTCCCTAAGTCTTCGAGTGAATCAGAAACCTAAAGTGAAAAAGCACTATATTTGTATTAGGTTTGAACTATGCAAGATTAATTAAACTCACCAAACTTGCCAGGGTTCTCGACCATATCTTCCAAGGCTTTGTATGTATCGAAATAAAAAACTTTGAAATTATGACTTTTCAATTGATCGATTGCTTTCTCGAGCTTCTGATTGAATTGCATGAAAAGGGATGACATAGATTCGTTGCAATTGCGTTCACCTATACCACCGTCACCGGGGCTTATGGTGATGACGGCCGGTGCACAACCCATTTTTGACAGCCCCACCACCGCTATATTCTTCGCACCTTTCTTTCTTAGATTCTGCATGCAAACCCCATACGTAAATATCAAAAGATAGACAAAAAATATAACAAGTAAATTGAAGATTAGAATTGGAATATCAAACGTCAAAGAGGAGCATACACGATGAAACTATCCGAAAGAGGATATAGAACGAGCTAGGCCTCATTAGGGAATTCCCTAGCTACTTCCTAATTTTGTTTTTTATCTGATAAATAATGCATTTAAAACTGATTGATTATTATATATGGTGTCAATAAGAAAAAGTAATCATAATCATTTAGGATAGAAAAATAAAAAACGTAAGCCACTTACTATGACCAAGTTGCCAAGTATAAATCATTTTGTGTAAATGAACCCTAATTCTCCTTCATTTACCCCTCTCCCAATCTACAACCACCGGATTTTTCCCACAAGCGTGTTACATGAACACCGATTCCGTTCTCGTTTTGGGGTTACTTCGGTCGATTTTACTACAAAAAATATTTCATTCGTCCTACCCAAGATGACATGTATTCCTTTTTGGACTGTCTCATCCAAGATGACTTGTTTCCTTTTTAGAAAATAATTATCTCTTCAAAAGTTGCGGGATATACCTACTTTTTATAACTTTATATCATTCTCCTAAATAACCGTGCCGAAAAGAAATGAATTATCTTGGGTGGGACGGAGGGAGTATGCTTTTTAAGTCGGTGGTTTTGAAAAGATTCACCATTCAATTGACCAGGATAATATTTATATAATCTATAATATCCACTGTTTATTTGCATACATATACAAGTGGTGTCCAAGCCAGCGATCTCAATGGATGAGTTTTAATCGAACCAACCCTGAACTGCTCATAACCCATTAAATTTTAAAACAGTGGTTCAGGTTCTGGTTCCGATTCTAGATCTGTTTTAGACTCGAACCGTTTAGATTTATAGTTTGATGGTCCGATCCGGTCCGGTTCTTGTTTAGGTTCCAGAACAGATACTTATTTATTGATTTTGGTCCGAGTAAAACTTGTTTATTGACAACTCCAAGCTTAAGTAGGCTTATCAATGAGTCAATTTTACCCATACCGATCTAAAATCACTCATAGCCCATTAAATTCTAAAGTAACGGTTTTGGTTCAAGTTTAGGTTCTAGTTCAAGACCCGCTCAGATCCAGACCGTTTTCAGACCCATATTTGATGGTCCGGGTCTTGTCCAAATCTGATATCTAATGGGTCGGGTCCAAAACCAGAACCGTTCTTATTTATTGGTTTTGGTTCGGTAAAACCTGCCCATTGACATCCCTAGTCCAAGCCTTTGCGCATAACAAACGCAAAATTGATGTATTTCACAAAGTATAGCATATGTACAAAACCTTATTATTTAATTATTTTTCGCTTGTACATGATAAATTAAAGTTGGTGAATATACCTGAATAATCTCTTTTGTATTGTTAACCAATTTATCGAGGTAAGTATTGATGTCGTCCTTATGAGTCGAAATGGTATAACAACCAATCAAGATGTCATTAGTGCCGGCGCTTAATACAAATGTTGATTTTCTTATCAAACTTCGGGTTTTCTTCTTTCCAAGCTTGGTTGCAAGCTTGTATGTGTACTCCCTGAAATATTCTATTTGCTTTTGCATAGAGATCACACCCTGCAAAATCAAACATGTTCGACTATAAAATCAATATGTCACGCTCCATCTACTGTATCAAACAATAGGATAAATGTATATCAGTCACTGTAACTACTTCACATTCATCATCACATTGCCATAATGGTAAATAAAGTTGCTGAAAAGAGTCAATTGAGTTCAAACATATACATTCATTACTTATTTGATGTGAGATGATATCACAGTTTCCGTATTTTAGATAGGGTCCATATCTATAAAAGAAAAATGAACGAATTTTGTGAAAGTATCGAAATGAAATTAATTGAACAAATATGATGTACGGAGGAAGTAGTTCGTTACTTATATTATATTGAATTTAGTTATGACCTCCTGCATAATCATTACATATAATATGGAATAAGCTTACTAAATCCGGCATATACACCTAATTTGTTAGGCAATTGAATCGTCAAACCAAAAGAAAAAAACGAATGACTTGATTTTCTAGATTTAGATGCTAATAGAAGGCTACAATCAAACTACTACTATATTATATGTGTGCGTACGTTCTTATAAATTTGGACATAATTATAACAACCTTACTTATTCAAAGAAAATTAAGGATGATTTAGTAATTATATATATATATAAGATAAGAACCATTTTATATTTAACATTTGTTAAAATCACGACAAAAATTATCTACATATTATTAAATTCATAGTTCAACATAAGTCGCATATACCATTAAGCTTATTATTTCAGATGCTTGTAAATCCGAAAGCAGTACTACTTACGTAAATGTTAGCAGTAACGTTGTCGTATCCAGAGCCGCGGAGGCGAAGGAAACTCCGGTCCGCAGCTCCTCAAACCCAAGATTCGGCTGAAAATATGCCGGGACGGTCTCTTTGATCCCAACATACGCCGCTGTAATTTTTCCTCGAACAAGTAAGAAAATTACAAATTTATATAAATATTTTAGGTCGAACGTCGAAGAGTTAAACTGCACTAGAAAAATAAAACTCACCTATGAAATCGGTGACGAGGCGGCCGTCGCTAAACCTCCCCGTCGGAACTCTGCCGGGGAAATCTATCCCGTAAGGGTGGAAATTGCTCTTCAAAGTAGTGGCGATGTGGTTGTTGTTGCCGGAATCCACTGTGGAATCGCCGAAAACGAAAATCGCCGGAACTGTATTATTGAACGGCCGGTGCAGTTTTCTGGGAGCGGCCGCCAAAACCATCGCCGGAAAATAAAGAGCGGCGAGCAGGAAACGGCGACGCATTTCTGTGCAGGGAGACATTGTTGGTAGAAAATTTGAGCTGATCGGAGCAGGAGATTTTGTGGTAAATACGTTGTAGCATATGTATATGTTGAAAGAGGCTGAGCAGATCAAATTAATTATCTTATTTTAATAACATCATGAAAAAATGAAGATTTATTGAGAAAATGCTTTGATTATGTTTCAATGGGATATCTAATGTATTTCATTAGGTATTTAAAGCGTTTATGACGGTAGTCTAAATGGTCCTCCAACATTAGCGCCATTTTTAGTTGCATCTCTTTCCATTTTCTCCACATACTTTTTCTAGTATTAATGTAATTAACATATCTTTGGTTGCTCTTTGATCTTTGTTTTCGTATTAAAGGTGATGGTTTTCCTACACCTCAATGTCTTAATAACTGTTTTCCATTAATTTTAATTTATTGTTCATGTATACTGGTTCGATAATTGGTTTATTTGATTTTATTTTATATTTTATCAATGGACAAAATGTTGAAAGTAAGAACAAAGTAGATAAATGAATTGAAAGATATATAACTGGAAATAAGATTAAACTGAATTTAATAAGTAAAAATGGTGAGGATAATATAGGGAAAAATTATTCAAACTTATTATTATAGTTTTACGGTTAGTGTGGGTGTGTAGATATTTATAGAGTTATTGGTGCATAAATATATCAACTTTGGGCCAATTTTGGTTTTTTCCATAAACTTTAAAAATTATCACAAAATACAAAAACTCAATAACTTTAGTGTTTTTACCACCATTTCAAATTCAGGCAAAATTAAATCTGACTTGGCATCTCGAAAATTTACTATAGACTAAACGGTTTAGTGATATAAACGACGTCATAGATAGATGACATAAAACATCGTCGTTCTATCAAAATAAATCAGATTTTTTGATTTCTAGGATTCATCGTATCAACCTCATTACAAAAATAAAGTCTTCTCATTTGTTTCATCGTCTGGTTCTAGTTGTGATCAAAACAATCGATATCCTCTCTCTACGATGTCGTTTTTATCATTGATAGTTTTGCCCATGGTAAATTTTCGAGATGTCAAGTCATATTTAATTTGGCTTAAATTTGAAATCATGGTAAAATCACTAAAGTCATTTTAAGTTTGTGTATTTTATGACAATTTTTAAAGTTCGTCGAAAAAATTAAAATTGGCCCAAAATTGGTGTATTTATGCGCCAATAACCTAGATTTATATTACGCAAACACTTTGGACAACCGCAATGATATATAAAATTTTACAAAAACTTATGGAGATCCGTCCGTACGATATGGATTGATAAAAGTATCATTTATTCTTAAGAAAAATATTATTTACTTGGAGAAAAATATCATTTAATTTTTTACCATATAATTAGAAAGTATCATTTATATTAAAGAGAAATTACCATTTGCAATGAAGAAAAGTATCAATTATCAACCCGTACATACGAACGTCCACACGAAAGACCACCTCATAAATTAATCTGTTACTAATTATTTAGGGTGAAGTTGTCACAAATCTAATTTATTGCGTTTTGATAACATATTAATGATTTTTTGGATTAAACTGTCATGAATTATATTACGATTCTAAATCAATGTATTTTTCATTTTTTTTCTTTAACTTGAAATCTTAGGTAAGATTGATCATCTCATAGGTCAATTCGGCTAAGACCTATCTGATCGAACCCGACCTATAAATATGTTATTGTATCATTTATTGTAAATAAATAAATCACTTGCTCTTAGTGAATATATTACCCATGACTTAGCAACCTCAATCTTTACAACTCAACTTAATTTGTTCACTTACTATGAATAAATTTATCATTTATTTTGGATAAATATATCACTTGCTCTAAATAATTGTGTCATTGTTTGTCACAGCCCGATTCGGCTAATCCCGAAGGATTGCATTATCGGACCGCGACTTGGGATTGGATTAAGTAAATATTAAAAGAAGAAGATTTCGAACTCATTTCACCTCTGAGGAAGCATAGATGTTGCAGAAGCATAGACGAGATTTAAGATAACAGAAAATAATTTACATAAAGGGTCGATTCGAAGATTCTAACAAACAGTAGCTTTTACAAAGTTTCTACCAAGACATTCAAGGACTTAACATAATTATAGAATTTAAAAGAGTTTCAAGAGTTTGTAGCAGAATAAACGTGTGAGACATGCATATGAAAATGTATTCTCAAGGTGAACCAAAAGATATTCCATACTAAATTGACAAAAGAATTTCGCTCAACTCCGCTCTGTCCATCACCAACTCAAGCTACACATCAAAAATGAATATGCAGGGCTGAGTACAAAGTACTTAATGGACACATGCCAAAAATATTTTTATCCGTTTATTCACGAAATATTGTACTGTCACCATCACAGTAAGATACAAGGGTTATATTTGAAGGCCCTGTGCTTACTAAACATTTCCATTTATTTTTGCAACATTGCATGGCTAGGCGTTTTCTCACAACGTATATTCCAAGTCAGCTATGGAATACCCCGGGTGGGAGGCCTTCATTCACCCGAACGCACGACTGACCGCAAACGGTTCAGAGGCTAAGTGTACACAATCCTAACTAGCATCTCACCAGTAGGATCCGAATTCGTAATCTCCTGTTGGCTAATAAACTTCATTTATGTCTGTTTTATGAGGCTATTTCTGTTCGTTTTATAATATATAAGAGGTCATATGAGCTTGCACTTGATACGTTTATGTTTACCTTGAAAGATATTATGCCATGTGTCTTTCGTGTTGTGTTTGCACATGTTTAGATGTCAAAAAGGTGGATCACGAGAAAGAGGGATTTTTTGGGCTATAAAGAGCTTGCGACCTTAGCGCGCGAAGAGGACTAGCGAGCATAGCTCGCGAAGAAATACAAAGCACGCAAGTTACATCTCGCGACTCTGGTTCTTCTATCAGGATTAACAACTATATTACGTTGATTAGATTCGTCGCGTCTTGAAGAGAGATGATACTCCATCCTTACATTCTTTTCTTCAGTCCACATCATTTCGTGTAAATTCCGAACCCTAATTTCATAACTGAACTTCGTCGTGCACTAATGCATATTCATAATTCGAATTTAAAAAATTCTAGTTCATTAGTAATATTTTCTCGTTTTATTTTCCACCTTACACGTCTTATTCATCCTATCAGAGAACTCACATTTAGCTAGGCAAATAACATAACTCTACTCACGTACTAACTATTGCGAAAAACACACACCACAATCACGATAGAAAATAAAGAACACGAAAATTGTTAACCCAGTTCGTCTTGCGACTACGTCTGGGGGCGATACCCAGCCAGAGTTTCAATATGAATTTCGGATACTGATTACAATGAAGAGTGGCTGTTAAATAGATGAATAACATAACCCTAACCCTAAGCCCATTAGGGTTCCGCCTGGGCCCAAAAAATATAAGCCCAAAAATTTGGATCACCGGAATCGTGGTAGAGTGTATAGTCCATTCAGGCTCCATACTCCAACACTAACATACTTCACGCATTCATACTTTAATCAAGTCATTTCAAACTTCAAACTAATGTATTTCTCATAATTCACCTTAGAACATATAAAACAATTTACTTGCATAATATTTTCTAATTCTAATTTATTATTTAGCATACTCCAATAAATCTCATAAATCACTTTAACATTCAATCATGCCCAAACATATACATGAAACTAATTTATGCATAACACTTTATATTTCAAATTTCTATGTCACTTAACAAAACACCTCAACGTAGAAATATTATATCTCATTCTAAAAATCATATAAATTTATAGCATATCTTATACATATTCTTGGGCCTAAATATGTGATCATATGTTATAAAATAAATTTGAAACTCTAAATTCTCCAACTCAAGACTTTCAAAATTTTTGGAGAAATTAACAAAACATTTCCATAAATTCCTTTAAATTCACATAGCACTCTATATTAATGTAGGATCATTACTATCTAATAACATTAGACATAGAAAAAATTGACATCATTCCCCTTTATCCTATAGTTTTCGAAAATTATAAGAAAAACATAACAATTTTCAAAAATTCTACTTAATTCACACCATACATTATCCTCATCATACATCAATAATATACACTAATATTCATAATACACAAATCATACTTCAATAATTCATGCCTAGGATTTTCTAATTTTTTTAAAATAAATTCAACATTTTCCAAAAATTATGAATTAATTCTTACTTGCTCAAACAATGCCCAATATTATCAATTCATGCTCAAAATAATTATCAAAAATTATAATCACTTCCATTAGAAACCTCATATATCTCAATTATAATAAGAAAAACTTAACATGCTTAACTTTGTACCAAATTCATAATATATGCACTTATTTAACACCTAAACAATAGTAACTCATGAATATATATTATTTGCACACTTCCCCTATTTCTAAAATTAACAAACACACTTATACATATATACATGATAAAACTTAAAATTTCTTCCATAAAAAGATATGAAAGGTAGTTCCTAACCTTTTTCTCCGATTAATTTTGATGAAAAGTCGATGAATCGTCGAAGAAATAGAAGAGTTCTAGAAGAAAATGAAGAGAGAAATTTTCTTATTTTTTTCTTTGATGTTTCGGTCAAGAGGGAGAAATAATGAGGAATGAGAGAGTATTTATAGATTTGATCTTATCCTTAGGTAATTTAGATTTAATTTTAATTTAATATTTGCAAAGCTAAAATTAAACATCAATTTTCCTTCTACTTTTTCTTTCTCTTTTTGTTCGACAAGCATATTGTAATTAAGAGATGAGATTGGCTTTAATTCCATGATGTGTATCTAGTATTAAAGTTTGTGCAATAAAAATTAATATAAAATAAATTACTTGGAAATTTTCTAGCAATAATTCCCTCTTGTTCGAAAATTTTAATAGAAGAGACAAAAAAATTATCTGCTTGTGATGATTATCACTTTATTAAAACATTAGAAGAATTAAATATCATCTCTTGGTCAAACATAATTAAATACATTATCTTATCTACAATTAAATATCATTGTCTTATCTTATCTTATCTTTTTCCCTTTTTCTTTCTTCAATTTTCGAAAATAATGAAGATAAAAAGAGAAGATATTTTTTTCTTTATTAGTGTAATACTTATCTAGTTAATAATCCATATTTATTTAAATACATAGTTATTTGTCATTAATAATCATCACAAAATCCTTTAATGCAACATATATATAAATATTTTAATTATGTTAAGTTGGAATAAATTCCAATCATTTAAGTTATTATTATTATGATCAATTATATGCAAAAAATTAATAGGATTTTCTATTCACTCAAAGTCGGAAGTTCTCGATTTTTATTTTTATTTTTGGATTCTTCATAAATAAATTCCTCTAATAATTCGAAAATTGATTTTAAACATCCAAGTTATTACTTTGTATCGTTTGTTGTGAATAAATATATCACTTACCATAAATAAATAAATCATTGTATCACTTGTTCTGAATAAATATATTATTTATGAAT
Source organism: Salvia rosmarinus (assembly GCA_036937905.1). Classification (NCBI taxonomy): domain Eukaryota; kingdom Viridiplantae; phylum Streptophyta; class Magnoliopsida; order Lamiales; family Lamiaceae; genus Salvia; species Salvia rosmarinus. Next base: position 55,691,312 of record CM072819.1, read on the forward strand.
TAACATCCCACTATTAATGCATGGGTCATGATCCGGATCGAATCGATCTGCAAGAGAACTCTTTTTAAAATAAGGATGGTCCCATAGAAGTGTGCATCTTTCTTTTAATTGTATAGATGTAATCATTAGAATCTCTAGTACAAGTTAAAACCGTGTAGGCAACTTTATGCATGAAAAAGAAAAAAGGTGTACGTGTGTTGACATAGTGATAGAGTGGTTAATGCATGAATTCAAAAGTTTCGGGTTCTAATACACCGTGACGCAGCTTTTAAATTTCTGTATTCAATTGACAAAAAAAGAAAAAAGGAAAAAAGAAAAGAAAAAAGGAAATAAATTACTTTTGGGCCAAAAATATGGGCTAATCAGATGTAAGTGGATCATCTTGACACCAACTACGCCCAAATTAAAGTCCATATAAACTTTCTACGATTTGAAGTTCTTAATGTTAAAAAATCAAACAAGAAAATGCAAACCTTGATCAGTTGAAACTAAATTGGACCAAAAGCTATAAACAGCCCAATGTGCCAAAAATCAAGCATAAGCAATAAAATGAGAAAGATAAGTGTTAATTAACAAACTGTTGGATCTTTTAAAAAAATAACATTTTTCAATGATCGAAATTTTATTGTTTCAAAAGAAATGATTGAAAATTTATAAACGAGTCTAGTTTGCTATAAATTAAAGATTAAACTGTTTTATAATGTATAGCTAGAACAAAAATCAGTCAAATTCGGTGACCCTTTTGCCAATTAACCCTTTTTAAAACTCCAAATTCAAAATATGTTTCTTTCTCGAACATTGTTTTAATGAAATACAGTGGTATGTATTCGTATTTCCTTTTTACTAGGTATACAAATTTTTAAAAATAAATTATTAGAAGGATTCATTTTATTTTAAAAAAATACAAGTCTTGATCTTGCAGCTCGAATACCGATCAAACCGAAAAGATTCTCGTCGTTTAAAATCTTACTGATAGACAAGGAAAAGCAGATACAAGAACATGAAAAGATAAAAAAAATCTATGTGAAACTGACTTCATGCTCACGCATACAAACACAAAATTATTTATCAGGGGAAGATATAATAGAACAACAATCTTATATATCGTTAGTTCGAGAACACGTTACGATCGATGAGATCCTCTATCCTAAAATAATGTTTCGTCTCATTAATTTGTTGTTATTGAGCAAATTTCACTACTACAGAAAAGCTAATAAACAAGGGGCATTACCCGTTGTCGTAGGGTAAAAACATGTGTTGTTGTAGATGGTGATGTCGTATGATGCTGAAAAAAAGCGCTTAAAGACAATGGACAATGTCCGTTGTCATAAGTAGATACTACAATGGGCATTGTCCGGTATCGTAGAGTGTAGAGCTCGACGTCATAGGTGCGGAAAACTGTTGTATCATTTGTATACCACAACAGATTTTGTCCGGTGTTGTAGGTAGGGCAACGATTCTGTCAATTTTCTTATTTACTTAAACCTATTGATATATAAAATTTCATATTTAATAAAAATACAGAATATCATAATTATATTCATTTCAACCAATCAATCCTAAAAATATATATTCAACTACAATATAATAAATATCAACACATTTACTACATGACAAATTCAATCCTAAAAATTATTTAGTACAAGAATAAGTAAAAATATATATTCAACTACATTATATTCAGTACAAGAATAAGTACATGACAAATTCAATCCTAAAATTATCAACACATTTAACATTTTATACACGACAATCTATATAACAATAATATCATATGATAATGATTAATGTGACAACTGGTAGCTAGGTTGGTGAACATTACTCATTTTACAATATAAGATTCCACCTATAATAAGGCACCAAACACCCTCCCAAATTTGATAAGAAACTTCAAAATCATCCATTCCCAAAAACAGAAAAAGCCAAAAAAACAAAACAGTTAATAGTCCTAACTTTCACGAATTTCCTTTATAATATGAACCACATACTCATAGGATATTATTAGTTATAAATCAAGCAAATTGATCATAATTTTCCTTTCCTTGTCCAACACTTAACCAACAAACCGTCAGCACTATACCTAATTTCCTAAAATCTTTAAGATAAAAAAAAGTCATATATGCACCAATCATTTCCAAAGGTTGTTAAAAAAGTTCCAAACTTTATTAATAATTCGCCACTGGAACCATACATCAAATCAAATATTTGACAGACACTATATATATTTATACTACAAAACTGCATAACATAAAAAAGTTCAGTTCTAACAAAGGAGATGAGTACTGCTAGGTTTATCAAGTGTGTGACTGTCGGAGATGGCGCGGTCGGGAAAACATGCATGCTCATTTCGTACACAAGCAATACCTTCCCTACGGTATGAAATTAAATTACGAGTTTTACTCCTTTGTATAATCTATGATCATAGTTTGTAAACTGATTTTTCTTAGTATTTAATTTTCGATCTTATGTAGGATTATGTTCCAACTGTTTTCGACAATTTTAGTGCTAACGTGATCGTTGATGGAAGCACAGTTAACATAGGCCTCTGGGACACAGCTGGTAAATCTTTATAATTATTTCTGATGTGTACCATATTTAATTTTGTTATTAAGGTATAATAATTTATGAAAGTAATGCAATTGTTAGGGCAAGAAGATTATAATCGGCTGAGGCCTCTAAGTTATAGAGGGGCTGATGTATTTCTACTAGCGTTTTCTATAATCAGCAGAGCCAGCTACGAGAACATATACAAGAAGGTTTTAGTTTCTTCCATTTTTCCAACCTCGACCGTAATTATTTCATTCGTGTATAGTATCATTAATATCATAATCTTACTTATATACCGCTTCTATATATTGATGAAATAAATTATTCAGTGGGTTCCTGAGCTAAGGCACTACAGTCGACACGTACCAATTGTTCTTGTGGGAACTAAATCGGGTAAGATTTTTCAAAATATATAATTAGTCCTTGATCATTAGATTAATTATTCTCAGTTAAAATAAAGTGAGTGATTAAATTCTTCGTGTTGTTTGCTCTTACAAAAGCAGATTTGAGAGAAGATAAACAGTATCTAATTGATCATCCTGGTGCAGTTTATATAACAAGAGAGCAGGTATGGCCCTAGTCAATCGTATTCGTATTCGTTGCAACTTGCAAAGCATGTTATATATATTATATATATTTCATTTTGGGAATCTTGTGAGACAAGGTTAATATTCAGATCCAAACATAATCCAACACCAACAAATTATAAATATATTACTTGGATACGAGTTAGATTCATATTTTGATGCGTAAAATGGTGTCATAAGGTGGTCTCCTCTGCGGACGTCCGCATGTATGGACAATGATATTTTTCTTTAGTACAAATGATATTTTTTTCAATATAAATAATACTTTCAAATTATAGTGTAAATAATAAATGATACATATTAAAATAAATTAATTTTTAAATTTAATTAATTTTTTAAATTAAATAAATAAATTAATTTTTAAATAAATTAAATAAATTAATTTTTAAATAAATTAAATAAATTAATTTTTAAATTAAATAAATAAATTAATTTTTAAATAAATTAATTAATTAAATTTTTAGTTTTCTTCAATGTAAATGATACTTTTATTAAGAACAAATGATATTTTTGTTGGGACGGAGTAAATGATCTTTTCTTGATGTAAATAATCTTTTATAAAACAAATGATATTTTTGTCTATCCATACCGTAACGGACAAATGTACAGGAATTTTTGTGTATGTGTTATATCTTTTTGAAAGTATGGAATCAACACAAAACTGAATCTTTATGGAACTCAAATAAAACTTGCTTGGTTAATTCGGAGTCATATTGATCTTTTGTGAATAGGTAAGGGATCAAATTAGTATATCATAATACTAATATTGATTTGTATGGTCTAATGCAGACCTGATCAAAATGTACACTACGTACTAGGTCGAGCATGTTATATAATCTAATGAAATTTGAATTTTTTTATATAATCCAATGGAGAAATAGGGCTTAATTTTTGTAGGTTTAGGCCATAAATCACTTGGGATTGGGTCGTGTCGGTCTGAGTCCATCGTCAAGACATGAACTCGGGCTGGGCTGAAATTTATTGAATCTACAAAATTATGTCATAGCACATTAAAAAAAAAAAAAAAAAAATAATGAGGGCTCTAGCTACATCCGAGTAGTGCTAGCAAAATTTTATTAATTACTAATTAGTGAATACAATTTGACGTCAATGGCTTGTTCTCATTTTTAATCAGGGTGAAGAATTGAGAAAGATGATTGGAGCTGTGGCGTATATTGAATGTAGTGCTAAAACCCAACAGGTAAAAAAATAATAAAATAAAATTGTTGATTAACATATATAGCTATCACCACCTAATTTTAAATGTTTCCTTGATCAAAATTTTCACTATTTCCGCACTTGATTTTTCAGAATGTGAAAGCCGTGTTTGATACTGCAATAAAAGTTGTTCTGCGACCTCCAAAAATGAAGAAAAAGCTTCACCAATGGAGAGGATGCATATTCCTTTGAAATTCAAGATTAATTTTCCAACCACTTAATATTTTATATTATCTGATTATTTTTCACCCTTTCTTTAAATTCCCTTTTTTCGTCAATTACCGAAAAAATAAGTTTCGACTATGGAGATGTGAAAAAATGGTGAAAGACAAATCGACGTGAAAAACCTTTATGTTTACCTTTTATTCAGATGGATAAATAAATAGCATATACAAATTCCTGCAATAGCAAATCAGTTCAATCTTAAAATTTTCAATACTCTTGTAACTTCTAAAAAGAGATGATGTTGTATTCTGTTATTCCATGTATTTTCTTTTCTTCTTCATAAAATTTTGTTCGAATTATTAACTCGCCATTTCTACAGTCTTTCTCTAGTTTAGATACAGAGGCCTCTATTTATGTACAAATAGATATTATTTCTCCATCTATAATCATGCAATCCTTATTAATTTAACAAGTTTTTTACATGTGTATTATAGTGTAATTCTAGTTTTTGTACATTTTCCGAACTTGTTATTATTTGAAAAGTTTAATGCAATATTAACATTTAAAATAATAAAAAATCTAAAATAAAATAAAATAATTTTTAAACATAAAAGATTTGATGCAAAAATAGGTTTAACCTCTTACTATTATTAGATGAATACCATTTACGCCTTTATTATAATAATAATAATAATAATAATAATAATAATAATAATAATAATAATAATATCGCTAATTATTTATAAGGGGCCTCTGTTGTTATATGATTAGTATTATGTCTTCTTATAACAAATAAAGCATATATATATATATATATATATATATATATATAGATGATGGATTAGGTAGGAATGAAATTATTTGTAAGAAATAAGAATAAATTTAAGTTTTTAATTGTAGTAAATCAATGGACAATATTAATTTACGTTGTCTTACAGTACATATATTACTATATATGCTATAACTTTAATTTCGCAGGATTTATTTAAAGGTTATATTATTAATTTTATTTTATATTAAAAAAAGTTATTTCCTTAATTTTATGGATTTGTTGTAATCTATCATGTAACTTCTTATTTTAGATAAATTATATTTTTTTTGTTGCACGGTATAATAAATTTATAGCATTTGATGTACAACAATAAATTATGTTGCATGATGTGTAATGTGTGTCACATATTTATTAAATATATGCATTGTTTATATTAATATGTGCTACAGAAAGTTTAGTTAGTGGAATAATAAATTATGTTACATAATGTGTTATGTGTGCTACATATTTATTAAATATATGCTACAGAATGACTAGTTTGTGCAACATTATATTAAGTAGATTATGAAATCTCTATTTTTTCGGTAAGTGACGAAATTATCGGAAAGTGGCGATATTTACTTCTGGTGTAGCAGAGAAAATATTTTTATAAAATTCCCAAATTTATTCTACATGCTCCTAATACACCAACAAGCAACAATATCAAATAATATTCACAAAAGCATGCTTTATATTCTATAAAAAGAATTATAACATAAATCAAAAAATATAAAACATGCTCCAAAAAATTACCAAAATTTAAAAACAACCTTAGAACACATTTCTAAGCATATTTTATTCATGGCTTGAGAGCATTTGGTGGTTCAAAAGTCATGAAGAAAAATGAAGAACAAAACTAGGGTTCTTCATGAAATAAATACAAAACAAATCAAACAAAAATTCTACTGCATTATAAATGAAGAGAATGATGAATACACTACTACAAAAACCACTTTTCTCTACACCTTATAGACTACGCTTTTTTATCAAAAGCGTAGTCTATGTGCGAATTTTTTGAGTATAGACTACGCTAACAAAAGCGTAGTGTATGCGTAGTCTATAGTGGGTATAGACTACGCTTAAAAAGCGTAGTGTATGTGCGTGTTTTTAATAAAAAAGCGTAGTCTATGTCATAAATTTAAAAAAAAAACAAAACAGGCGTGAGATTTGAACTCACGACTTGTGAGTTTTTTAACATATCACTTAACCATTTCACCAACAATTCAACATCTCTCATACCTGGACTTTATTTATATTTATATTATAGTAGAACCTGAATTTACAATATTTGCCCTCATTTATTTCGGACTTGGAACGCTCCCGCCCTTCACTCCCGGTCCTCTTTGGCGACCCTAATATCGCCTCACAACCAGACGGCGGCGGCTAGGGCTACCCACCCAACCCCATCCCCGATTGCTCACGGCGCTCTACCCGGAGACCCCAAATCGCGACACCCCCCTCTTCGGCGATTCAATTGACCGCTGTGGCTTGGGGTTCTGTTAAGGCGGCGATTGGGGCCCCCACCGTCACAGGTTCACCGGCGGAAGCGGCGCTTGGGTTCCGAGTTGTTGAGGCGGCGCTAGGTTTCGAGTTGCGAGGCGGCGCCGCGTCGCCGACCCACTATCCGACCTTACCACCGTCGGCGCCAGGCTCCGATCTACGCACGGACGCGGCGCTTGGGGTCCCCTTCGTACCGGTCGCGGTGCTTGGGCTATCCGACGGCGAGTGTTGAACCTGTGGCGGCGACGACTCCAGATCTACTGTGGCGGCGACGACTTACCATCTCCCTCCGGGCTGATCGAACCGACTAACCGTCCCACCCTCTTCCTCTCTGATTTTTTGCCCGATCTACAGTCTGGTTGATTTTTCTCTGGTTCAGGTCCACCGAAGAAGGATCGAGGATCTCCGCTACTGGCGACTCACATTTCCGCAGCAGGACACGCACTGGGCTCCCAAACGACGAGCGACGGCGAAGCTCGAATGGAGGCTAAGCTTTCAACCCTCGGTGGATCGGCCGACTGCCGGATTCGCGACCGTGAATCGAGACTCGCGAGAACATCGATCACGCAACGCCGTAAGCAGTTGCCGGAATGTTCATCTGACCAGAACCAGGTTTATTCGCTCATAATAGATTGTTATTGATCGATTGCGTCCATACACCACACGATTCCTCATCAGACACCGTGAGCTCTGTGCGTGGATGTTAATCTGTTCTTCTCTGAATTTGCTTAAGTGCTGATTTTTGCTTAGTCTGTAGTTCACTGACTTTTGCTTAAGTGTTGAATTTGCTTAAGTGCTGAATTTGCATAAGTGCTATTAAGCTCTGTGTTAGTGCCGAATTTGCATAAGTGCTGAATTTGCCTAAGTGCTATTAAGCTTAAGTGCTGAATTTGCCTAAGTGCTATTAAGCTATTTTTCTGCTAGTTGGCTGCTACTATATATCCTGAACGAGCCCCCTGTTGGGTGTTCATCTTTCTCAGTCCAGCTTTTGGGGTGTGAGTCCCCTTGGCTTTGGGGTGTTTTTGTGCTGTGCTTTATTCTTTCTGCCCTGTTTCGGGCCTTAGCAAAAATTTGAATATCCTGCTGCTGTGTTTGGTCTGCTCCTGGTATAGGGTTGCAACTAACAATTGGTTTGCAACTTTTTGTTTTGCTTGTTGTCTACTGTTCGTTTGCAAACCCTTGCTGTGCGTTGGGCTGAATATCTGGAACCTGTGTGTATGCAAGTGACCTTCTAAATTTCTGAAAATTCCAAGTAAATCGGTGTCTGTGTGATTTGCAATTTTTCTGGTATCTTTAAGTTGCAGCCTAACTGGTTGTATGCTATAAGTTCTGCTGATTTCTGGAAATCATAAGCATTCTACTAAAATACTGGAATTTACATTAACCTGCTGCATTCATCTGGCCTGCACGCGAGCTCTTTGTCTGCTGTTTTCTGTGATTTATATTAATCTACTGCATTTCCATCCGCTTTATTTCGAATATCTCGATTTCCTTTGCACATGTTCTTGGTTTTTCCGAAATGCTACATTTGCTCAACTTTGAAACTGGAAATCTCACGTAGTTTCTGCTGTAAGTCCGTAATATCTCGATCTTGGTACTCTAAGTGCTGATTTTCAAGTGCGATTTAATTTTTTCAAGAGTGTGTTTCTTGGAGGTCCGATATTTTGAGTATAAATGGATTCTCCTTGGATTGATGTTACCTCAAACAAAGGTTGCGCATGAATAGAATTCTGGTTCTATCTGCTCCAACCCCCCCCCCATTTACAGAGAATCCTAAATCCCAGCAGGCACCTAGATGGGATGTCGCTCCCAGTGAGGTCGACAATGAACCCAACTACGGCCAGCATATAAATCATGAACCAGCTGCACCGGATTTGGCATACACTAGTGGACAACCTTCTAGGCCATCGTAGTTGTTTGACTTTTGACCAGCTTGCTCTATGGGCTCCGCTTGGGCAGAACACGGTGAGGCTTTAGAACTTTGCTAGTTGCATATTGTGTGTCAGTGTTGGGAATTTTGCAGAATGAAATTTCAATGCTCTAACTTTGACTATTAGTTAAGAGGATTCTTTTATCCCGAGCTTTCATTTGAATCATAGGGAGCTTGTTGGGAATGGTTTGGATTATTACTAACATGATCCTACATTTGAATAAACCATGTCTGTCAACTGCAGTTTATCAATCTTGTATCTACACTTATATATTCTTCTTGAGTAGGTAAAAGAATATTTGTGTACTTCTTTCTGTAGTATGGTTTGTTACTCCAAGAACTATGTATATGTGGTATCTACAAGTGCAAGATTCGCTTTTACATTTTTGCTTTAATTTGTGCATATGGTGGCTTGTTCTCACCGACAATAGGCTTGTATGTATACATATTGGTGATTTGCCGTGGATTTGTCATGATTTAGTGGAACGCAAGTATTTACTTTTCGGTCGCATTGCACTATTTTCGCTAATGTTCGTCATTATACCTTTGCAACAGTGCTCTTGAGAGGCTCAAGGAATGCTCGTGAAGTCATTAAGCACTTTGGTCCCGCTCTCGGTGTTCCACAGCCACACCAAGCCTTATGTCCGAGCTAAGGGACCTAAGTTTGAGCGTCTAGAGGAAGAAGAAAGCAAAGAGGTTTCGTGGTTTAAGTTTTACGTAGCTATGAAGTTTTATTGCAGATTTTGGCTTTTAAGACTATTGGAGACTTGTTATTCCTGTACTACTCTCTTTTGTGACATGCCCTTGAAAAGTTTTGGACAAATTTTGTTCTGATATATTTTATTCTCCCGACCCTACTGAATATCAGTGTTCTCCAATTGCTATTTGGTATGGTTGATTTGATTTCAAAATATTATATCTCAATTTTTATTTTTAGGCTCGTAGCCTATTGCTATAATCTTTATTATATTGGTTGTGTTGTATCTAAGGGTTCTACATCAATACTTGGTGGATATGGGGTTTCAACTACATATAAAATAATTGTACGTGTTTAAATAAAGAAATTAACTACGGTTGAAATTGAAAACCGTAGTTGTTATTAAATTGACTACGGTTGTAATAGAAAAGTGTAGTAAATTTGGCATTAAAACCGTAGTAAATAAACTCAAAACCGTAGTTAATACATAGACTACGCCGAAAGCGTAGTGTATGTGCGAAATTTTGTAGTTTGTGGGGTATAGACTACGGCGTAAAAGCGTAGTCTATGTGCGAAAAGCGTAGTCTATAGTGGGTATAGACTACGCACAAAAGCGTAGTGTATGTGCGAAATTTTGTGTAGTTCGTGGGGTATAGACTACGCGAAAAGCGTAGTCTATGTGCAAAGCGTAGTCTATAGTGGGTATAGACTACGATAAAAGCGTAGTGTATGTGCGAAATTTTGTGTTCTGCCGGTATAGACTACGCGTAAAAAAGCGTAGTCTATGTGCGAAAACGTAGTCTATAGTGGGTATAGACTACGCACAAAAGCGGAGTGTATGCGCCTATTTTTCTCTACACCACTTTTCTCTACACTACGAAACGCACTTACACTACACATAAAACGCGTAGTCTATACTGATTTTTGTAGTAGTGATACTACCTTATTATGGTCTTAGGAATTTAATTTGGGGTTTGGAATGGGTTGGAAAGGGAGATTAAAGCTTGAAAAGTTGAAAAACAAAGAGAGAAAATTCAAAATTAGAGAGAGAAAAGGAGGGCTCGGTTTTTGGCTGAAAATTCTACCCAAATGAGCTGTTTTGGAGCCTATATGGAGAGCCTTTGTGGTGGTTGGGAGAAGACTAGTCAAATTATCCGATTTGGCATGTTAATACCGACTCTTTAAGTTTTAACGCGCTTTCGATTGATTTCTCGGAACCTTAAGGTTTTATTTTCTTAAATAGCCTTAAAAGACTTATTACATAGCTTATAAAATTTTCATGAAGTTTGGATGGCATCCGATAAGTCAATTCCGAGTTATCGCGAAAAAACAGCATTCGGCAATTAAATTATGTTCATTCAAAATTCTATTGAATTCTTGAGCTTTCATAATTTATTTGAGTCTTATAAATCATTTCTTATTTATTTAGATCCTTGGTTCAAGTTTTGGTTTGTTCGAAACAGTTTAGGGTTTTTTCGGTATATTTTCCCGGCGTTCGGTTAAGTTCACTACAAAAAAACGCAGCGAACAACGACGGATTAGCGACGCCAAAAATTCGGGTCGTTATACAGCGACGGATTTACGACGGACCACAAACGAAATAAAATAACGACGGACTTGCGACGTATTTACGACGGAATGTGGCGGTACTATTTCGCGCGAACATATAACGACGGTATATCCGTCTCTAATACGTCGTTGATTTTAACGACGGATTATATCCGTCGTTAAATTAACGATTTTTTATTTTTTTTATTGTACACTTTAAATAACCGTCGCTGATCCGTCGTAAACTAATGGATTTTTTATTATTTATTTTTTAATTATTTTTACGACGGACTTATTCCGTCGTTAAAATTATTTTTAGTTTTTTTTATTCTGAATAAATTTTACGACGGACTTTATTCCGTCGTTAAAATTAATTTTTTTTATTTTTTACGCCAAGAAAGATAACGACGGATAATTTAGTCGTTATTCCGTTTGATAGATGTTAACGACGGATTCATTCCATCGTTAAATAAACGGATCAAATTTGCCCATATGTTAACGACGATTTTTTTCCGTCGTTAAATTTATTCATCGTTAAAGCCCTTTTAACGTCGCTAGAGGGTTTTAAATATAACGACGGATATTTCCGCCGCTAATCCGTCTCTAAAAATTTATATTCTGACGCGACTTCTTCCCCATTTCATTACTCTATCTTCCTAATCCCTACCCCCCCCCCCCCATCCCCACCCCCCCTACCCTAGCTGCTGCCGCCGCCTGCATTTAGCCCTGTCGTGCCGCCGCCGCCTGCAGCCTCGCCCGCTGCGTTGCCGCCGCCGCCGCTCGCAGCCAGCCACCGCTGCCACCACCGCGCCGGTCGTCTGGCCAACGCCCCGCCGCCGCCGCGCCGCCGCCGCCTCAAACCTCCGTGTTTTTATTATATATAGAAAAAGTTGTAAGCATGTTAGATAATAAATGGATTTTAGGTTGTGACTAAATATCTGTGCTAAGCATGTTAGATAATAAATGGATTTTAGGTTGTGAACTGTGGTAGAGTAATTCCAGAAGTTGAGGTGATTTTGATATATTTACAGACTTAGTCAAATTTGTTATTTGAAATTAGGGGATAATTTTTAATTGTTTGTGCATAAATTGGTTGACTGTTGGTCGAACTTCTTGAATTTATATATATGTCGAGTTCATTAAAGTTAAGTGGAGAGTTTCAACAAAGGATGGCTGAGTGATTGAAATTTGTGGCAAGTCCGTCAACTTTGAAGATATATAAATATAAATGAAGCATTAATTGGTCCGGTCCAAAACGGCTGAGTATTTAGGTGAAAGGACACTGACAAATTAGCATTAATACGGCTGAGTATTTAGGTGAAAGTGAATATGTTCCTATTTTAGGTGAAAGTGAATATGTTAGAGAGGAAAAAAGGTTGAGATGGGCTTACTAGTCATCTTGCCGTTGGCCGATAAGTTGAGCAAACCGTCGTCATGAGTAATGATTTGGTCCATGTTCCTATTTTGGTCCATTTTCAAAATGCCAAGTTAGCCATGGTTGGTCCTCCAAATTATAGGTCTAAGATGTATTACCAAATCTAAATTCGAAACACCAATCGATTAGTATTTCAATAAACTTTTACTTGAATAAAGGTTAATTGCTTTCGTAAAGCCTCACTTTGTCACCACGATTATATTTATTGATTTGGCTATATTTTTTACCAAACTCTCTCTCTCTATATATATATTAAATATTCGGATTATTGAAGAATGGGAATTATGTGTAATCGAAAGGAATTTTATACTTGTGTATCATTTCATTCTTATCAAGGACTAGTGTTAGCGGAAGAAGCATGCTATGATTCAGTTATGTCGCATGATTAGCCTGTCAGTTTGATTGTAATTATAGTCATAAAAAATCTGAAATGAATATTTGTCCCCATACTGACAAGGACTTCACCAACAACGACCACTAAGGAAACATGGATTGTCATTTCGAACGTAATATATAGAGGTGAACGTGCTATGGTCCTAAATGCTTCCTAACATAAAATGTACATGCATATAGTACTTGTATGTTTCATAGGCTAATAATAAGGTTAAGAAAAGAAAATTAAATATTTTTCTAACTTTTCCTTTAGATGTGACTAGATGGAAGAATCTTATACTCAATTTCTCTTTAGGGGTGGAAATTATTTGATTTTAGTTAACTAAACTCAATTTCTCTGAAAAGTGAAATCAAAATCAAAACGATTTAGATTTTCGAATAACCAAAATATGAATATCTTCGTGTCAAACTATTAATGTTGGGTGTTACAATTAGAAAAGGGTAATCTGTTCATATTCCATATTTTGTAAAAGCTTGTTAAGTTATGAATCTTTTGCATATTCCCAATAGAAAAAGTTCACACATGATTAGTCTTATTTCTCTTTGATAAAGTAGCAATCACAAAAATTCTCTCACTTCTTCACGTGTGGGACATGTGATGTAAGTGATCACAACATTAATATATGTTTGGAAAATGTATACTTATATTTATATGTATTGCTATATATATTAATGTTGTGATCACTACATGTCCCACACGTGAAGGGTTAGAGAGAATTTTTTGATTGCTACTCTTTATCAAAGAGAAATAAGACTAATCATGTGAACTTTTCCTATTTGGTGATTTATATTTGTGCATCGATTTTATACCTTAACAAATTAGTTTCATGTTGACATGCATCCGTGTTACTTTTCATATTTATATCATTAGAATAGAAGGTATATATTTGAATTTACTTTTATATAGTATATGTCTCGTGCATTTCTATTTCTATAACGTGAGAACCTTTTTGTTATGAAACGTAGAAATAGACTTGGATTTGAATATGAGTATACTGCCTTTTGCATCTATATATCCTAACATAACCAAACATTAGAAAATTATGTCGCATACCTCTATTTACCAATAAATAGAGTTATGCCGCATCTCTCTTTCACCTAAATTCTCTCCCTCTTACAAATGTACTTCCAAATCATTAACCAAATGTACTATGATGTAGAATATTATTTCTATAGTTGAACTATTAAAGTCGGGCTTAGTAGTTGGTACTCGAACATTTGCCTCTCACTTCATCTCCCAACATTTGCGAACATTCATCCGCCAAGATTTGCTTCTCACTTCCGTAATCCCATTTCCCCATGACAGGAACATTTGTCTCTCACTTCCAGAATCTCATTTCCACTTCCTCGTGATGAGTCAGAATCGTGAATGGATGTATAAGCGTTTTAGTACTGTGGTGGATTAAATCATGATTTTCTTCATGGACTTGAAAACTTCATTGAGTTTGCTAGTAATCAACTATCATTCATGGATGGGAAAAGATCAAGTGTCCTTGTAAGAAGTGCAATAATATACCTTATCAAGTACAAGATACCGTGCGATATCACATTTCAAAATTTGGATTTGTTCCAAATTATAACACTGGATCTTTCAGGGAGACAAATGTGAGTATAGATTCGGCAATGCGATCACCCGAACCTCAATCAAGTCGTGTCGACGATGGTAATGGATGCTGCTGGTCCTCAGTTTAACTTTGCCGAGCCTGAAGAGGAACCAAATGCTGAGGCACGAAAATTTTACGACATGTTGGACGCTGTCGATAAACCGTTGTGGCCAGGTTGCTCAAACCATTCACAATTGTCTGTTGTGGCTCGACTTCTGAGTTGGAAAGCTGAGAATAATATATCTGAGAAAGGTTTTGATCAAATAACAGAACTCATGAAAGAGACAAATCCAGATGGTAATCTTGTACCTGATGACTTCTACAGCACGAAGAAATTGTTGCGTGGCATGGGATTGCCTGTGCACAAGATAGATTGTTGTCCACATAATTGCATGATTCTTGGCGACAAGATTCGAATTGACGAGATGTAAAGTTTGTGAGCATCCACGTTTCAAGAGCAATAATCGAGCATCGAAACTCGAAGAAATCACAAATTCCATGTAAGAAGATGTATTATTTTCCTCTTACTCCTCGACTACGGAGGTTGTATGCATCCGAGGCTACAACGGAGAATATCGTTGACATGCATCGTCGATCGATGATGGGGTCATGCGCCATCCGCGAACACACTGCATGGAAGCATTTGAACATGAAGTTTCCTTTGTTTGAATATGAGATTCGTAATGTTAGATTGGGTCTTTCGATCGATGGTTTCCAACCTTTTGGTCAATCAGACAACAATATTCTTCATGGCTCGTTATAGTTACTCCTTATAATCTTCCTCCATGGATGTGTATGAAGGAACAATATATGTTTCTCACAATTCTAGTGCCGGGCCACGTAATCCAAAAGAAAAGATTGATGTGTTCTTGCAACCATTAATTTCGAGTTAGTAGATTTGTGGGAAGCGGTGTCCTTACCTATGATGTCTCATTGAAACAAAATTTTCAGATCGTGCTGCATTGCTTTGGACAATTAGTGACTTTCCTGCGTCTTGTATGTTGTCCGGATGGAGTACGGTGGAAGGTTAGCTTGTCCACATTGCATGGAGGATCTTGAAGAGTTTACTTTACCAAAAGTGGTAAACAATCATGGTTTGATAATCATCGAAAGTTTTAAACCCGATCACCAATTTAGAAGGGATAGAAGAGGATTCGAGAAGAATACGTTGATTACTAGCGATCCACTTGAAGCTATCGGAGAAGAACTGTTTTCTAGGATTGAAGGAATGGGACTAGTGAAGGTGGTGAAATGGGTAGTGATGCAATAAATAGTAGTATTTCCAAATATTTTGGTAGTGGTTGGAGGCGGAGTATATTCAGGATTTACTGCATCGGAGTTCTCTTTTGATTCGACATAATTTGGATGTCATGCACATGAGAAGAATGTATTTGATAATGTGTTCAACACTGTGATGAATATTCCAGGTAAGACGAAGATACGAGCAAATCAAGAGAAGAACTTAATTTGTACTGCAATAGACCAGAGTTGAAGATGAATGAGTCGACAGGCAAGTATCCAAAAGCTTCTTACACACTTGACAAACATGAGAAAAAAGTCTTGTGCGAATGGGTGAAAGGTCTTAGATTTCCAGACGGGTATGTCTCAAATATGGGCAGATGTGTAGACATGACCAAATTGAAGATGTTTGGGATGAAGAGTCACGACTGTCATGTTTTTATGCAGCGTATACTCCGAGGTGCATTTGAGAACTTCTCACCTAATGTTTGGAAATCGATGTAATTAAGTTTATTTTTCAAAGATTTGACCTCTCGAAACATCAAACTTGAGGACATGTGCAAACTTCAAGAAAATATTCCAGTCATTTTATGCAAGCTCATTTCGGTTCGTTCGAAACAGTTTAGGGTTTTTCCGTCGCTGTTCGCGTGTTTTTTTGTAGTGGTTCTTCAGGAATTTCTTTCAGAAATTGATTCTTATAATTTCTAAATTCATAAAAATATATTCCTTCATGATTTTTATTGTTATCACTAATTATCATGGTTAGCACGGACTGGAAGTTGATCCGGCTCGTGAATAGTATTTTTGAGACTGACCGGGCAAGCATGCCCGAAAATTCTCATTCTTTGGCTTCTCACATGTTTTCGTGAGAGGATTCTAGAAATAAAATTATTTTGTTGGGATTCATTCTCGATCTTTCATTCTATGTTCAGGCTATTCAGAAAACCCTAATCCGGTAGGACTAGTCACTAGTTTTTGATTTCTCTAGTTTCGATCTCTCGAATCGATTCTAATTCGTTTCGTTGATACCTTAAACATAATTAAGGTCTAAGCACCACAAATAATTGGTTTAAGCATCACTAATAAAAGTTTTAAATTTTTCGGGTTATTACAATATTAGAGTAGAAAATAAGAACCATTTTCAATATTTGATTTGTGAAGATTTACGATGAATTCATCATCTTATTTGATAGATTCAAATGCCCGAGTTTGAATCCTATGAGGGGCGTATTTTCATTTTTTTGAATTCAAACACTTACATGGAAAATTCAAACGCTTTCACGACGAATTCAGACGATTTCAAGAATTTGTAGTTTATACATTAAAGATAGTTTTTACAATAACCGCACCTTATATATATTTGTAGTCTGAATTTCCGAATGGAAATTAGTTTGTGCCTACAATAAATAAAAGTAAAAACATCTTTACAAAGTTATATAGGATACCTCAATTATGATTAATTGGGAGCCTAATTATGTTTGAGTGTTGGTCTGATCACATGATTCACATCTGCAGAGGATTAATAATTCTTATAATAATAATAAAAAACGCCAATTAATTCCTCATAATTAAGATTACAATTAGGTGTAAATGTATAATAGAGGATGTAGCCGTTTTATGCGGACTTTGATACAAATTTAAATCCCCAGTTCTAGATAAGGGAAAGCTCTTCCCCGAGAGTCCCATAACCTAGCTAGTATCATAAAAATATGAGAAGGTAAATCATAGGAACTCAACGATTAAGTTTCTAGGAATACCTTTGAATAATGACTACAAGAAACCATCCTAAAAAATGTAAAACATCCACACTGCAGCTGTTAGGAATCGATTGTTAGTCAACAAATTTCAATCCCTTAATTATTATGAGGGACGTTTAATATGGGATATATATTAGAATTTTTCTAAATGGGTAAATATCGCTTTAAACCCCAAATTATATTCATTTTATAAAAAATATCATGAACTTTAAGAAATATCATTTTAAACTTTAAACTATTATTTTTATCAAAAATATCCTAAACTTTGAAAAGTATTACTTTAAATCTCAAACTATTAATTTTTTTTATCAAAAGTATCCTAAATCTATTTTTCAACTCCCGAAATTGGATGAAGAATACATTCTTTGTTGGATTTGTATACTGAAAGAGGTTTTGGTTGAGCTTGTATACAATGATTCATGTTTTCACTATTACAATCTCCTATCTGAATTGTTTACTTGATTGCGTATGTATGTCCCTTTATCTCATATATAAGTTAGATCATACAGTGTGTATTAGATCACATAAGTCTGTATGATTGGTCAAGCTTAATGAGATATAAAAGAATCACAGCTGAGACAACTTGAGGACGAGTTGTTGGTATAAGTCATGGTATAGATAAGTGACTCGACTTGGTTGCTTGTCTATCTTGGTATGTCTCCGACGTAATGATGGATCACGATGAGATGAGTTCTTCTATCGACCATCGTGAAGAACCTAGATCTCGGTGACTTTACGTTGATCTAAACCTCGATAAGGTATTAGGTGAGTATGGTCGCCGACCATCACTTTGACTTGTTACGGTGAGGGTTACATAAGATAACCCAATACTCTCCGCATCTTAGGTGGTGGCAGTGCTTATATGTCATGCTAGTTACCCGTATCGAGTCACCGTATCCGTTTAGGATGATGACGTCCCCTTAAGGAGCTCAAAAGGTTTATTGTACTAAACCTTACAGGTTGAGTTATCTCAAGTACAATAATAAGGTTGAGTGGTACTACTTAAGGAATTAAAGAGATTAGTTATTTTTAGCAGTCAGAACGCTGTGAATAATTAATGGACGTGTCATATCTTAAATACGGGGATTCGTGAAGTCTAAATGCGAGCCCGACTCAACTTCGAAAATAAAGGGGTAAGTCAGCATTTATTCTCTAGTGACATGAATAATTTTTTATGAATTAATTTATGTTCTGGGCTGAACATAAGATAATTAATTTATTTGAGGCCCATCTTTATTCCTTGCATTTGATCCCTGGGCTGACCCATCAAGGCCTGGAGCTGCTAAGAAATTCGTCCACCTCATAAGACTCCCATAGGGATTCTGTTTTGATTCTCTATATCTGAAAAGATATTATTATATTTATTAGATATGCAGAGATCCTATCTAAAAATGTATCTAGGGTTGCATTATAAATATAAGGTGGGAGAAAATCAAGGTGTGAGTCTATTCATTATTTCAAAATTTTCGAAAATTGTGAAGGAAGAAAAGCGAATCAAGAAGATTTCCATAGATTGCTCTCACTCGGCATTGGAGTTTTGGCAATCGGGACACAGTCCAGAAGATCAAAACACGAGTCTTGATCCAATTCCTTACCTGACAAATTCGCAGGTAAAACGAGAAAACACCAACGTGTTGCAATTAATTATATAGGTGCATGCTAGGTATATAATCAATGTATGATGAATTAAACATCCAAGATAGATCCTCGGGAGAGGTTAAAATCGATTTCATCAATTGGTATCGAGCCCGATCGTATCTTCGCCCGCTGGATTAATTCATGTTTGATTATTACGCGCAATTAATTAATTGTGGATCCGTTGTGTTGGATTTGTATCTTGAAAGCGGTTTGGTTGAGCTTGTATACAATGTTTCCTGCTACCACTATTACAATCTCCTATCCGATTTGAATACTTGATTGCATATATTCGTGTCCCTTATCTCATATATAAGTTAGATCATACGATTGTGTAGAAGATCACGAAGTCCGTATGATTGGTCAAGCTTAATGAGATATAAAAGTTTCACGGTGAGACGACTTAAGGACGAGTTGTCGGTTTAGCCGCAGATAGATAAGAAGTGACTTGACTTAGTTGCTTGTCTATCTTTGGCACGTCTCGACGTATTGAAGGATCACGATGAGATGAGTTCTTCTTCGGCCGTCGTGAAGAACCAAGATCTCGGTGACTTACGATGATCTAAACCTCGATAAGGTATTAGGTGAGTATGAGTTGTCGACCATCACTTTGACTTGTTATGAGTGAGGTTATATGTTCCTAACCCAAGATTCTCCGCATCTTGGGTGGTGGCGTCTTGTATGTCACGCTAGTTATCCAGTCGAGTCACCGTATCCGTTTAGGATGATGACGCCCCTTAAGGAGCTCAAAGGTTTATTGTACTAAACCCCGCAGTCGAGTTAGCTCAAGTACAATAATAAGGTTGAGTGGTACTACTTAAGGAAATAAGGATATTAATCGCTTAGCTACCGATTGCTAGAAATGATTAATGGACGCTCGATATCTTAAATACGGGATTCAGTAATGTCTAAGTGCAAGCCCGACTCAACTTCGTAATAAAGGGGTAAGTCAACATTCTTTCTAGTGGCATGATCGAATGTTTATAAATTAATTTATGTTCGGTGAACATAAGATAATTAATTTATTTGAGGCCCATCTTTATTCCTTGCATTTGATCCTCGGTCGGCCCATCCAGGCCGTAGTCGTAAGAAAATCGCGCCTGTGTCCTCTCAAAGGAAAGATTTTATTCTCTTTATCCCACAAGGATATAATTATATTTATGGAATATGCATAGATCCTTTCCATATAAGATTATGGTAATAATCTTGAGAGTATGGAAATAATCCTAAGAGTATGGAAATAATCCTAAGAGTATGGAAATAATCCTAAGTGTATGGTAATATTCCATATAGGATTATGGTAATATTCCATATAGGATTATGGTAATATTCCATATAGGATTAAGGTAGTGCATTATAAATATAAGGTATGAGATAATGTCAAAAAAAATGTACACATATTAACATCACAATTTTCGTATTCTCATCATATTCGAGAGAGAAATTTCGTGAGTTTTGAGAGGTCATTGGGTGATTTTCCAAGCATTCTCCATAGATCGCCCTCACCGACGCTGGAGATTGGGCATCCGGATCTGACCCGGAAGGTCAAAGCACGAGTCTCGACCGCTCGATCCGTTCATCCTGCTCGATCCACCTCGACGGATCCGAAGGTAAACACGTGAAAACCCTCACGTGTTGCGATTTAATTATATAGACGCATGCTAGGTTTATAATCAATGTATGGTGAATTAAACACCCAAGATGGATCCTCGGGCGAGGGTTAACATCGCTTTCCCTACAATTGGTATCGAGCGAGGTTCGTAATCTCGCTCGCTGGATTAATTCACGTTTGATTATTACGTGCGTTATTATAATTGTGGATTTGTCGCTCATCGTGGCTCGCTTGTTTTGTTGGTTTTGTTTTTACACCACGAGAAAATCCGTGGTTAGATTAGATTTTATTATGTAAATCTTATCGTAAAGAAGAAGCAAGCGAACGAACGAAGAACGAAACGACGGGAAGAACGGGGTTCTCACCGCCTCGGGTGGTTTCATGAAGCGAAGTCTCGCGGTCGCTAAAGGCGATCGCGAGGGCTGCGGGCGACAGGCGGCGCTGCTCGCGGGATCCTCGGCGCTTAGCGAAGCGAACTTCGCGTCGCGAGGATTACCCATGAGGCAGCGGCCGTCTGGCTAGCGGGCGGCAGGCGGCGCGTCGCTGCGAAACCCGCGGCCATGCAGAACATCGTGGTCGCGAGGTTTGGCCGGGCGACGATGTCTCGAGGCGCACGCTCGCGCTGGGGCGTGGCGTGCAGCGCAGCCGACGGGTCGCGGTCGCGCAGCGACCGCGAGGCGCCCGCGAGAGCCGCTGGCGGCGGCACGCGAGGTCGGGCGCGACCGGGCTTAGCCCTAGCGCGCCCAAGACTCTTATGGGCGACCACCGCCTGCACCCGCTTTTTGAGGAATTCCGGCCCGTGCCCGCACGCGAGGCCCAATCAGAATCCGTCCGCGCAGGTGCATGCGAGGCCTGTTCAAGTTTAAATATCAGACTTTGTAAATCTATGTAATAGATTAGATTTAATTGTGCGTGTTTCACGATTGGGCCGCGATGAACGTTTTTATTTTATTTTTATCGCTCATATGCATGTCGTGGATGTTTAAATTATGCAGTAGCATGCTATGTATGTTTATATTACGCTGACAAACCTTTAAGTGTTTTACGAAATTAGATGCGCATAGTAAGCATGCTAGGTTTATCGCGCTTATCAAGCATATTTTAGAATTTGCGAGCATGTTTTACATGTCGAGTTCTATAGAAAAGCATGCTAGATTACGTGATCTCGCATGGACAAACCTTTTGAATAAAAAGACTAAGCAAGCAACCCGACAAATTAATTTTTCAAATTAAAATGTCAAGACCTCCACTTTTGATCTCTAAACAAAGTGAGACGATCGTGAGTAAACGATCCACACGCTTGGGTTTGCTTGCACTGCTTATCATAAGTTTGTTAGACGAGATTTCTAAATAAAACATTTTAAATCTATTGAGAAGTGGGAGTTTCATGTAAACGCCCACACGCGTGGTCAGCATGTGCGATTTTCATAAGTTCTCTAGAGATAGATATAAAATGAGATAACAAAGAATTCAATTGGAAGCGGTATGGTCCGAGTGAGTATACCAATTCTAAGAATTCATTTTCATTGTTAAAATTGTGGTCATTGCTTAGACATCACCTCAAGTACAACTTCCGCCAAGTCCCTTCTTGCGATAGTGATGTGGTCTAGTAAGGTCCAATCATTAATTTCATTCATTCATAAGGATAAGTTGACATGGATTGAAATTAAACGACTAAAAGGTATATTTTAGTCCGGTCGAGGGGTTCATGTGTAAACGCCCACACGCCGTGGCTTGCATGTGAGATTCTTGGCGATTGGAGGTTTCAATTAATATTGTTTTATCAAAAGGTTACAATATTATTTTTACTAATTATTTTGCATCGATGCTTATGTGTTTTACATTATCGTTTCAGATATGTCTCTTACGCCGATTATCAATATGCTCGCACAAAACCGTTATCCGTCCAAATTTTATCGAGTGGAAACGAAACATGGAATATGTTCTTATCATTTGAAGAACACATGTTTGTTCTCACTACTCCTAAACCCGATGCCCTTATCGACGATCGACTAATGAGCGGCGAGAGTCAAGCGGACTTTGGAATAAGTCAAACAATATGGCTAAATGCTATATGATGACCACGATGTCCAAAGGCTTGTACTCTGCAAAGATCACCGATGGCGACGCGATCGATATTTGGTCAAGTCTCGAGAGTAAGTTTGGGCGATCGGATCGACGACCGATCACACAATGAGAGAAATCTTGGCATGTAAGATGGAAGAAGGAAGTTCGTCCATGAACATGTCTCCCACATGACTCATCTCATGGATAGTCTTGATCAGCTTGGGAGTGAGGTATTGACGGCGGCCAAGGTCGATATCATCCTCAATACACCGCCCAAGTCTTTTGAGAACTGCGTGAATGCGATCATGAGCAAGACCGAGTTTACACTTAGTCATTGTTTAATGATCTCGTTGCTGCGGAAGGAGTTATGGGAAAAGGAGCACATGCTCTTGCTAGCACATCTAAGGGCCCAAAATTTTCGTTGCAAAATGGAAATAGAAAAAGGGGTGCCAAAGGTGGTAAAGGCAAGGGAAATAGTGGGAGTAATGGGAGCAAGAACATGGTTGCCACCGGAGGCTTGAAGAAGCCAAAGGAGAAGCGGCAAGTGCTTCAAGTGCGGTAAGACGGGGCATTGGAAGGCCAAGTGCCCTATGCTCAAGGCTCAAGGTACGCCGTTTGCTTTAGTAACGGAAACATGTTTAGCGACTTGTTCTACCCATTCTTGGGTAGTAGATACGGGCGCAACTGATCATGTTTGTTACACCTTGCAGGGGTTCCTGCGGACAAGGGAGTCGTTTGATGGCGTAGATAACGATCTCCATGGGCAACGCGAAATAAAATCAAGCTATGTGCAGTTGGAGATGTTTCTTTATGTTTTGGGACAACAGCTTTAGTTTTGAAAGACGCTTTATATGTGCCGGATTTTCTGGGAACCTTGTTTCGCTTCAAATTATTTACTCATGGATATTCGTTATTTTTGATAGTGGTGTTTCTATCATAAGAAATGACGGTTATCTGTGTTGGCACTTTATATAATTCGCTTTATACTATTTCTACAAAACATAATACCTATAACTATGTCAGATCTTCATCAAACCCTAAAAGAGAAAGTTTTCTTCAGAAGATGACTCTACTTTCTCTCGGTATCTAGATTAGGTCACATCAATCTAAATAGGATCCAAAGGCGGCTAAGAATGGGCGTTGGGTAATCTCACGGTTACTCGTTCCTACTGCTGAATCCTGTATAGAAGGTAAGATGTCGACTGCACCTTCAAAGCGGGCGGTTATAGAGCCACGTAAATGTTGGAGTTAGTCCATTTCGACTGTGTGGACCGATGTCCACACAAGCTCGTGGAGGGTACGAGTATTTTGTCACTTTCATCGACGATTACTCAAGGTACGGATACATATACCGCTTCACCGCAAGTCCGAATGCTTTGAGAAATTCAAAGAGTTTAAGGCGGAAGTGGAGACGGCTAGGTAAGAGTATCAAGTCATCATGGTCCGATCATGTGGCGAATACCTCGAGAACGAAGTTTATGGACTATCTAGTGAAGTGTGGGATTACATCCCAACAAGATTTCACCGCACACCACTGACAAAATGGTGTGTCGAGCGAAGAAATAGGACTCTTTTGGAAATGGTTAGATCTATGATGAGTTATGCTACATCGCCTATTTCGTTCGGGATATGCCTTAGAGGCGGCATACTTGCTAAATCTAGTACCGCCCAAGTCGGTCGATAAGACCCTTTCGAGTTGTGGTTGAGCGCAAGCCCGCCAAGCCACATAAGGATATGGGGCGATCAAGACTGCGTCTTTGAACAAGAAGGCCGACAAGTTGGAGGCTAGATCCGACGCAAGGTCGCTTATCGCTATCCTAGAGGAACGAAAGGTGGTTTATTCTATAGTCCTAAGGATCAGAAGGTCATTATTAGAACTAATGCCCGATTCTTAGAAGAGGATTATATGAAAAATCAAAAGTCCAAAGTTGAAATCATTCTTCAAGAATTAGAAGATGATCGTATTTCACCACCGATTAGGCCAAAGGTACGAGATGTCGAGTCTAGTGGGAGGGATCGACACCAGATACTTCAAGAAATTGAAGTGGGTCGAGTTCCGCTGGAGATACCGACCGTACAAGTGGTACCTACACAGCAAGTTGTGCAAGATAGAGAACCACAAGTTACTGCACCCACCGTTGTCATTATGTCTATAGCACCTCGTCGTAGTGGGAGGGTTGTTCGTCAACCCGAGCGATTTATGTTCGTGGGTGAATCGTCGGATTTAGTCCCAGAAAACGAACAGGCAATAATCGACCCATGGACTAAACAGGCGATACAAGACAATGATGCAAGATCATGAAACTTACGTTTGGACGAGGTGGTAAAGTCCTATGGATTTACCCAGTTGCCTAGCGAGAGTTGTGTGTATCGGTTAGATGTCAACGGTAATGTGGTATTTCTTGACTTTACGTAGATGACATTCTTCTATTTGGCAACAATGTGAAGTCGTTATCGACGTAAAGTTGGCTATCCGATCGGTTTCAAATGAAAGACTTAGGAGATGAAGCGTACATTCTTGGGATCAAGGTTTTACCGAGATCGCAAGAGAAAATGTTGAGCTTATCTCAAAGCGCCTTACATTGATACCTGTGATTACTGTTTTAGTATGCGGACCGCCAAGAAAGGATTGCTACCTTCGCACATGGCTGCCTTTATTCCAAAGGCGCCACCTATGACCGCAAAGGAGATAGAGGAAATGAGACAAGTTCCCACGCTTCCGCCGTAGGAAGTCTCATGTATGCAATGCTACGACGAGGCCCGATATCTCGTGCGCAAGAAGCATAGTAGCTAGATATCGCCTAACCTCGACAACACATTCGACTCGATAGAAGCATATACTGGCACCGAAAAGGACTCGAGATAATAGGCTAGTTTACCATGCGGATAGTCTAATGCCTTTGGGTTATCTGGACTCGGATTTCCAAGTCGACCGTGATAAGAATAAGTCTACCTCGACTATGTGTTTACCTTGTGAGGTGGAGCCATATCCCAAGCGGTGCAAAGCGGCGATGCATTGCGGACTCTACCATGGAAGCCGAACATGTAGCCGCTCAAGGCTACTAAGGAGGCGGTATGGTTCAAGAACCACCTCGAGGATCTAGATGTGGTACCGGTTTGCTCAAGAGTATCATAGTTTTCTTGTGATAACTCGTGCAATGGCAAACTCGAAGGAACCACGCACTCCACAAGGCAACCTAACACATAGAGAGAAAGTACCATGTCATACGAGAAATCGTTAGACGAGGGACGTCTTGATTGCAAAGATTGATACGACGGATAACCCAGCGGATCCATTCACTAAAGCCCGCCGAATAAGTCTACGCCGAGACGTTAGAGGACTCGATTGCGCTGATGGCACCCACTTAGAAAGGAAACTTTTGTATAAGTGGGAGAAGCAAAGTGATGGTTGTTTGTAATTGCTAGTAGAAAGACACATTGTATACTAAAAGTTTGCTTTAGTATAAGTGGGAGATTGTTGGATTTGTATATCGAAAGCGCTTGGTTGAGCTTGTATACAATGTCTCGCTACCACTATTACAATCTCCTATCTCGATTTGAATACTTGATTGCATATATCGTGTCCCCTTATCTCATATATAAGTTAGATCATACGATTGTGTGAAGATCACGTAAGTCCGTATGATTGGTCGCTTAATGAGATATAAAAGTTTCACAAATGAGACGACTTAAGGACGAGTTGTCGGTTTAGGTGCAGATAGATAAGAAGTGACTTGACTTAGTTGCTTGTTCATGCTGGTACGTCTCGACGTATGAAGGATCACGATGAGATGAGTTCTTCTTTCCGACCGTCGTGAAGAACCAAGATCTCGTGACTTACGATGATCTAAACCTCGATAAGGTATTAGGTGAGTATGAGTTGTCGACCATCACTGACTTGTTATGAGTGAGGGTTATATGTTCTAACCCAAGATTCTCCGCATCTGGGTGGTGGCGGCATCTTCAGTATGTCACGCTAGTTATCTCAGACGAGTCACCGTATCCGTTTAGGATGATGACGCCCCTTAAGGAGCTCAAAGGTTTATTGTACTAAACCCCGCAGTTGAGTTAGCTCAAGCACAATAATAAGGTTGAGTGGTACTACTTAGGAAATAAGGATATTAATCGCTTAAGCAATGATTGCTAGAAATGATTAATGGACGCTCGATATCTTAAATCACGGGATTCAGTAATGTCTAAGTGCAAGCCCGACTCAACTTCGGTAATAAAGGGTAAGTCAACATTCTTTCTCTAGTGGCATGATCGAATGTTTATAAATTAATTTATGTTAAAATTTGAACATAAGATAATTAATTTATTTGAGGCCCATCTTTATTCCTTGCATTTGATCCTGGGTGGCCCATCCAGCCCAGAGGCGTAAGAAAATCGCCCCTGTGTCCTCTCAAAGGAAAGATTTTATTCTCTTTATCCCACAAGGATATAATTATATTTATGGAATATGCATAGATCCTTTCCATATAAGATTATGGTAATAATCTTGAGAGTATGGAAATAATCCTAAGAGTATGGAAATAATCCTAAGAGTATGGAAATAATCCTAAGTGTATGGTAATATTCCATATAGGATTATGGTAATATTCCATATAGGATTAAGGTAGTGCATTATAAATATAAGGTATGAGATAATGTCTAAAAAAAAATGTACACATATTAACATCACAATTTTCGGTATTCTCATCATATTTGAGAGAGAAATTTCGTGAGTTTTTGAGAGGGTCATTGGGTGATTTTCCGAAGCATTCTCCATAGATCGTCCTCACCGACGTTGGAGATTGGGCATCCGGATACTGATCCCGAAGGTCAAAGCACGAGTCTCGACCGCTCGATCCGCTCATCCCGCTCGATCCACCTCGGCAGATCCGGGTAAACACGTGAAAACCCCTACGTGTTGCGATTTAATTATATAGACGCATGCTAGGTTTATAATCAATGTATGGTGAATTAAACACCCAAGATGGATCCTCGGGGCGAGGGTTAACATACGTTTTCCCTACATGTTGTTCATCGTGGCACGTTTTATTTTTGTCGGATTTCGTTTTTCACCACGAGAAAATTCGTGGTTAGATTAGGATTTTTTTGTAAATCTAATCTGTAAAAGAAGGACGAAGACGAAGAACACGAAGAACGTGACGACGGAGTCTCATCGAACGGCGCGACGGGAGGCTGGCCGAAAACCGGACGCACGACGCGAGGGCGTGCGAGCGAGGGCACGCTAAGCATGCTCGACGCTCCTAGCACGTCGCTCGATAGCGTACGCGTATTTCTCGGCAGCACGTGGGCGGACAGGGGCACACGGACGAGAATCATCGGCGGGTCGTGAGATGGCGCACGACCTCTGCGCGCGGGTGCCCATTGCGCTAAGCCCGAGGGCAGGCCCGGCGTGCGAGTTACGCACAGTGCTTCTCGGCGGCAAGGCGGGCATCCTCGGCGTCGGCCGCCAGTCGGCGCGGGCGCGTGGTTCTCGCGGACGCCTCGAACGCCTCGACGCTAGACGTGCGTGCATGAGTTTCTTGGCGCGCACTGGCGGCCTCGGCGACCGTGCGTGTTCGACAATACCAGCAGCACTCGGTGCTTTCGCCGACGCCGACAAAGAAGGCGCGAGTCAGCACGTATTGTTCACGGGCGTGCGAAGATTCGTCGCCGCCTTCCGGCAGCCTCGGCTGTGGGCGGCGACACACGATCCTCGGTAGTTCTCGGCAGAAGGGCGGCGGAGTGAGGCTGGGCGTCTGTGGGCTATGCCCCAGCACGTAGCCCACCCAATGGGCCGACTGGCCCGATTCGCCCGCACCCATTTTTTCAATCTTGCCCAGATTTTGACCCGATCCAGCCCGATCCACTATTCTGGCCCGTTTTTAAATTTTCAGCCCAAATCCAGTTTTGACTTATCCGGTCCGTGCCCGTGCACGCGAGGCCCGTTTCAAGATTTTTGAAGATCTGTACTTTGCAAATTTATGTAATAAATTAGGCAGGGAAGTATAGGACCCACGAGTGGACCACGATGAACAAATTTATTTTATTTTTATCGTTCAAAGCATGTCGTGGATGTTTAAATTATGTAATATGCTATGTATGTTTAATTACGTAGATAAACATGTTGTATGTTTCGTGATTGGATGCGCATAGTAAGCATGCTAGGTTTATCGCTTTTGAAGCATATTTTAGAATTCTCATGAGCATGTTTTAAATGTTGAGTTCTATAGAAAGCATGCTAGATTACGTGATCCGCACGGACAAACCTTTGAAACAAAAAGACTAAGCAAGAAACCCGACTTATTAATTTCTAAAATTAAGATGTCAAGACCTCCACCTTTTGATCTCTAAACAAAGTGATACGCATTGTGAGTAAACGTCCACACGCGTGGCTTGCTTGCAATGTTTGTCATAAGTTTGTTAGATGAGATTTCTAAATAAAACATTTTAGCCTATTGAGAAGTGGGAGTTTCATGTGTAAACGCCCACACGCGTGGCTTGTATATGTGTTTTTCATAAGTTCTCTAAGAGATAGATTTAAAATGAGATGACAAAGATTTTGATTGGGCGGTATGGTCCAAGTGAGTATGCCAATTCTAAGAATTCATTTTTGTAGTCAAAATTGTGGTCATTGCTAGACATCACCTCAAGTACAACTTCCTCGCAAGTCCCTTCGTGATAGTGATGTGGTCTAGTAAGGTCCAATCATTAATTTCATTTGTCATAAGGATAAGTTGACATGGATTGAAATTAAACGACTAAAAGATATATTTTAGTCCGTCGGGGGTTCATGTAAACGCCCACACGCGTGGCTTGCATGTGGGATTCTTGGGCGATTGGAGGTTTCAATTAATATTGTTTTATCAAAGGTTACAATATTTATTGTTACGAATTATGTGCGATCATATGCTTATGTGTTTACATTGCTTTTCAGATATGTCTCTTACACCGATTATCAATATGCTCGCACAAAATCCTCTATCCGATCCAAATTTTATCGAGTGAAAACGAAACATGGAATATGTTCTTATCGCCGAAGAACACATGTTTGTTCTCACTACTCCTAAACCAGATGCTCCCATCGACGATCGATTTAATAAGCACAGAGTCGAGTAGACTTTGGCATAAGTCAAATAATATGGCTAAATGCTATATGATGACTACTATGTCCAAAGGCTTGCGGCAAAGATCGATCGATGGTAGACGCGATCGAAATATGGTCAAGTCTCGAGTAAGTTTGGCAATCGGATCGGACGATCCACTTCCACACAATGGGAAAAATTGGCGTGTAGGATGGAAGAAGATAGTTCGTCCATGAACATGTCTCCACATGGCTCATCTCATGGATAGTCTTGATCAGTTAGGAGGAGGTATTGACGCGAAGCCAAGGTCGATATCATCCTTAACACACTGCCCAAGTCTTTTGAGAATTTTCGCGTGAAAGCGATCATGAGCAAGACCGAGTATACACTTAGTCAGTTGCTAAATGATCTCGTGGCTGCGGAAGGAGTCATGGGAAAAGGAGCACATGCCCTTGCTAGCACATCTAAGGGTCCCAATTTTCCATTGAAAGGTGGAAGAAGAAAAATGGGTGCCAAAGGTGGTAGAGGCAAGGAAGCTAGTGGGAGCAAGAACATGCCGGCCACTGGAGGCTTGAAAAAGCTAAATGAGAGAGGCAGGTGCTTCAAGTGCGGCAAGATTGGATATTGGAAGGCTAAGTGCCCTATGCTCAAGGCTAAAGATGCACAGTCTTTAGTACGCACCTCAAGGAAGACCACTGCTCCATCGAAAGATGAAATGGTAAAGTGGAATTCAAGAGATGCTAAGGCTAAAGAAAATAGTGGGAGTAATACAAAGGGCTCTACCAGCGGTTTGAAAAAGCCAAAGGAGAAAGGCAAATGCTTCAAGTGCAGTGAGACTGGGCATTGGAAGGCTAATTACCCAATGCTCAAGGCTCAATGTACGTCATTTGCTTTAGTGATGAAAACATGTTTAGCGACTTGTTCAACTCATTCATGGGTAGTAGATACGGATGTTGGATTTGTATACCGAAAGCGTTTGGTTGAGCTTGTATACAATGTTTCGTTACCACTATTACAATCTCCTAGCTGAATTGAATACTTGATTGCATATATCGTGTCCCTTATCTCATATAAGTTAGATCATACAAGGTGTAGAAGATCACGTAAGTCTGTATGATTGGTCAAGCTTAATGAGATATAAAAGTTTCACAACCGAGACAACTTGAGGACGAGTTGTCGGTATAGCTGCATATAGATAAGAAGTGACTTGACTTAGTTGCTTGTCTATTGGTACGCCTCGACGTATGAAGGATCACGGTGAGATGTGTTCTTCTATCCGACCGTCGTGAAGAACCAAGATCTCGGTGACTTACGATGATCTAAACCTCGATAAGGTATTAGGTGAGTATGAGTTGTCGACCATCACTTTGACTTGTTATGGGTGAGGTTATATGTTCTAACCCAAGATTCTCCGCATCTTGGGTGGTGGCAGGCTTATATGTCACGCTATTTATCCAGACGAGTCAACAGATCCGCTTAGGATGATGACGCCCCTTAAGGAGCTCAAAGGTTTATTGTACTAAACCCGCAGTTGAGTTAGCTCAAGTACAATAATGAGGTTGAGTGGTACTACTTAAGGAATTAAAGATATTAATTATTTTAAGCAAATGATTGCTATAAATAATTAATGGACGACGATATCTTAAATACGGGATTCAGAATGTCTAAGTGCAAGTCCGACTCAACTTCGCGATAAAGGGTAAGTCAAGATTTATTCTCTAGTGGCATGAATAAATGTTTATAAATTAATTTATGTTCAATGAACATAAGATAATTAATTTATTTGAGGCCCATCTTTATTCCTTGCATTTGATCCCTTGGCTGGCCCATCCAGGCCCTTTAGCACAAGAAAATCGGCGCCCCATAAGCTCACATGGAAAGGATTTGATTCTCTTTATCCCACAAGGATATAATTATATTTATGGTATATGCATAGATCTTTTCCTTATGGGATTAAGGTAGTGCATTATAAATATAAGGTAAGAGATAGATTCAAGGTCAATCCTCATTAATTGTAGCAAGAATTTTCGTGCATCTCATCATCATTGAGAGGATTCTCGAAAATTTGTGAGTGAGAGCATTGGGTGATTTTCCGAAGCATTCTCCATAGATCGTCCTCACCGACGTTGGAGATTGGGCAACCGGATACGACCCGAAGATCAAAGCACGAGTCTCGATCGGTTCATTCCGCCGACCCCGGCTGATCCAAAGGTAAACACGAGAAAACCCCTACGTGTTGCAATTAATTAAATAGACGATGCTAGGAATATAATCAATGTATGGTGAATTAAATATCCAAGATAGATCCTCGGGCGAGGGCTAAACACGCTTTCCTTCAACGGATGCGATCGATCATGTTTGTTACACCTTGCAGGGGTTCCTGCAGACAAGCAAGCTGCTTGATGGCGAGATAACGATCTCCATGGGCAACGCGACGAAAGTTGGGGCTGTTGCAGTTGGAGATGTTTCTTTATGCTTTGATAGATCAGTTTTAGTATTAAAAGATGTTTTATATGTGCCGGAGTTTAGGCGAAACCTTATTTCGATTTCCAAACTATTTATACATGGATATTCTGTTATTTTTGATAGTGGTGTTTCTATCATAAGAAATGACGAAGTTATCTGTGGTGGCACTTTATATAATTCGCTTTATACTATTTTTGTCAAGCATAATACCTTTAATTATGTTGCATCTACATCAAACATTAAGAAGTGGAAGTTTTCTTCGCTAGATGATACCACATTTCTTTGGCATCTTAGATTAGGTCACATCAATCTAAATAGGATCCAAAGACTGGCTAAGAATGGAGCATTAGGTGAAATTACAGTTTACTCCGTTCCCAGTCTGCGAATCCTGTATAGAAGGAAAGATGTCGACCGCACCCTTCAAGGCGGGGGTTATAGAGCCAAAGAAGTGTTGAGCTAGTCCATTCGACGTGTGGACCGATGTCACACAAGCTCATGGAGGTGCAGTATTTGGTCACTTTCATTTACGATTACTCAAGGTACACTGATATATATACTTGTTTCACCGCAAGTCTGAATGCTTTGAGAAATTCAAAGAATTTAAGGAGAAAGTTGAGACGAAGTTAGGTAAGAGTATCAAGTCACTGTGGTCTGATCGCGGTGGCAAATACCTTAGTAACAAGTTCATGGACTATTTGGTGCAGTGTGGGATTACCTCCCAGCTCACTACACTGGGCACACCACAATAAAATGGTATGTCAGAGCGAAGAAATAGGACTCTCTTAGAAATGGTTAGATCAATGATGAGTTATGCAACATTGCCTATTTCGTTATGGGGGTATGCCTTAGAAACAGCGGCATACTTGCTTAATCTAGTACCGTCCAAGTCAGTCGATAAGACCCCTTTCGAGTTATGGTTTGGGGTAAGTTCAGTTTAAACCACATAAAGATATGGGCACCAAACAGATGTCTTTGAACAAGAAAGCTGACAAGTTGGAGCTAGATCTGAAGCAAGGCTGTTTATTGGTTATCCTAGAGGAACAAAAGGTGGTTATTTCTATAGTCCTAAGGATCAGAAGGTCGTTATTAGCACTAACGCCCGATTCTTAGAAGAAGACTATATGAAAAATCATAAATCCAAGGTTGAAATCATACTTCAAGAATTAGAAGATGATCGTATTCTGCCACCGATTAAACCAAAGGTACGAGATGTCGTGTCTAGTGGGAGGGATCGACACCAAATACTTCAAGAAATTGAAGTGGATCGAGTTCCACCGAGATATCGACCGCATAAGTGGCACCTATCCAAAGAAGTTGTGCAAGATAAAGAACCTGTGTTACTGCACCCACCGTTGTCATTGTGTCAGTAGCGCCTCGTCGTAGTGGGAGGTTGTTCGTCAACCCGAGTGATTTATGTTTGTGGGTGAATCTTCAGATTTAGTCCCAAGAAACGAGCAGGCTGTAATCGACCCATGGACATACAGTGAGGCGATATAAGATACATATGCAAAATCACGGAACACCGCTATGGACTTAGAAATTGAGTCCATAACAGCTATGGATGTATACGAAAAGACACCTCTACCAGATGGCAAGGAAGCCATAGGTAGTAAGTGGGTATACAAAAGGAAGAGAGATTCAGATGGAGAGGTTTCGGTTTTTAAAGCCAAGCTTGTGGCGAAAGGGTACACTCAGATTGAGGGCATCGATTTCGATGAGATCTTTTCGCCTATGGCAATGCTCAAGTCCATCAGAATTCTTCTAGCCATAGCAGATCATCGAAACCTTGAGGTTTGGCAAATGGATGTGAAAACCGCTTTTCTAAACAGTTACCTTGAAGAAGGTAGAGACATCTATATGCAGCAACCCGAAGGTTATGTGGTGAAGGGTGAAGAGCATCTAGTATGGAAGCTTAAGAAGTTCATTTATGGATTTAAGCAAGCTTCCCGATCATGGAACTTACGCTTTGACGAGGTGGTAAAGTCCTATGGATTTATCCAGTTGACTAGCGAAAGTTGTGTGTATCGTTTAGATGTCAACGGTGACGTGGTATTTCTTGCACTTTACGTAGGTGATATCCTTCTACTTGGCAACAATGTGAAGCTGTTATCAGACGTAAATAGTTGGTTATCCGATCAGTTTCAAATGAAAGACTTAGGAGATGCTGCGTACATTCTTGGGATCAAGGTTTACCGAGATCGCAAGAAGAAAATGTTGAGCTTATCTCAGGCGTCTTATATTGATACTATAATTACTCATTTTAGCATGCAGACCATCAAGAAAGGATTGTTACCTTTCAGACATGGTGTTCCTTTATCTAAGGAGCAGTCACCGATGACTGCAAAGAAGATAGAGGAAATGAGACAAGTTTCTTACGCTTCCGCCGTAGGAAGTCTCATGTATGCAATGCTATGTACGAGACCCGATATCTGCTATGCGGTAGGCATAGTAGCTAGATATCAGTCTAACCCTGGACAAGCTCATTGGACTGCGGTAAAGCATATACTCAAGTACCTAAAAAGGACTCGAGATTATAGGATAGTTTACCAAGCAGATAGTCTAATGCCTTTGGGTTATTTAGACTCAAATTTCCAAGCTGACCGTGATGAGAAAAAGTCTACCTCAGGCTATGTGTTTACCTTGGGAGGAGGTGTCGTATCCTGGCGGAGTGCAAAGCAGCGATGCATTGCGGACTCTACCATGGAAGCCGAATATGTAGCCGCATCGGAGGTTGCTAAGGAGGCGGTATGGTTCAAGAACTACCTCATGGATCTAGATGTGGTACCTTGTTTGCCCAAGAGTATCATATTATACTGTGATAACTCAGGTGCAGTGGCAAACTCGAAGGAACTATGGACCCACAAGGCAACAAAACACATAGAGAGAAAGTACTATGTCATACGAGAAATCGTTAGACGAGGAGACGTGCTGATTGAGAAGATTAGTGGTGCGGATAACCTAGCTGATCCATTCACAAAGAGTCTGCCGCAAAAATTCTACGAAAAACATGTTCGAGGACTTGGATTGCGCAAGATGGCACCCACTTAGAAAGGAAACTTTTGTATAAGTGGGAGAAAGCAAAGTGATGGTATTGTTTGTAATAGCTAGTAGAGACACATTGTATACTAAAAGTTTGCTTTAGTATAAGTGGGAGATTGTTGGATTTGTATACTGAAAGAGCAGTTTTGGTTGAGCTTGTATACAATGATTCCTGTTACCACTAGTATAATCTCATATCTGAATTGTTTATTTGATTGCGTATGTATGTCCCTTTATCTCATATATAAGTTAGATCATACAGTGTGTAGTAGATCACAGAAGTCTATATGATTGGTCAAGCATAATAAGATATAAAAAGAATCACAGCTGAGACAACTTGAGGACGAGTTGTTGGTATAGGCTGCGGTATAGATAAGAAGTGACTTGACTTGATTGTTTGTCTATACTGGTATTTCTCTGACGTAATGATGTATCACAGTGAGATAAGTTCTTCTATCTAACCATCATGAAGAACCTAGATCTCGGTGACTTTACGTTGATCTAAACCTCGATAAGGTATTAGGCGAGTACGAGTTGCTGACCATCACTTTGACTTGTTATGGGTGGGGTTACATAAGATAACCCAATACTCTCCACATCTTGGGTGGTGGCAGTGCTTGTATGTCATGCTAGTTACCTGTATCGTGTCACCGTATCCGTTTAGGATAATGACGTCCCCTTAAGGAGCTCAAAAGGTTTATTGTACTAAACCCTGCAGGTTGATTTATCTCAAGTACAATAATAAGGTTGAGTGGTACTATTTAAGGAATTAAAGAGATTAATTATTAAAGCAGTCAGAACGCTGTAAATAATTAATGGACATGCGATATCTCAAATACGGGGATTCGTGAAGTCTAAGTGCGAGGCCGACTCAACTTCGGAAATAAAGGGGTAAGTCAGCATTTATTCTCTAGTGGCATGAATAAATGTTTATGAATTAATTTATGTTCTGGGCTGAATATAAGATAATTAATTTATTTGATGCCCATCTTTATTCCTTGCATTTGATCCCTGGGCTGGCCCATCAAGGCCTGAAGCTTCTAAGAAATTCATCCACCTCATAAGAGTCCCATAGGGAT
Organism: Salvia rosmarinus; assembly: GCA_036937905.1. Taxonomy (NCBI): domain Eukaryota; kingdom Viridiplantae; phylum Streptophyta; class Magnoliopsida; order Lamiales; family Lamiaceae; genus Salvia; species Salvia rosmarinus. Next base: position 55,727,714 of record CM072819.1, read on the forward strand.
TCTGTTTTGATTCTCTCTATCTTAAAAAATATTATTAGATTTATTAGATATGTAGAGATCCTATCTAAAAAGGTATCTAGGGTTGCATTATAAATATAAGGTGAGAGAAAATCAAGGTATGAGTCTATTCATTATTTCGAAATTTTTGAAAATTGTGAATGAAGAAAGAAGGCGAATTTCTGCAGTACTCTCCATAGATTGTTCTCACTCGGCATTCGAGTTTTGGCAATCGGGACACAGTCTAGAAGATCAAAGCACGAGTCTTGATCCGATTCCTTACCTGACAAATTCGCAGGTAAACACGAGAAAACACCAACGTGTTGCAATTAATTATATAGGTGCATGCTAGGTATATAATCAATGTATGGTGAATTAAATATCTAAGATAGATCATCGGGAGAGGGTTAAAATCAGATTTTCCATCATTCTTATTGTTCGATGAGCTACATCAGAATTTCGAAAGCATACAATGGTCGCGAGATATATCCGATGAGCCACATCAAAAGATATATCTCGTTCAATTTCGGGAGTTGAAAAATGAATGTATGATATTTTTAATAAAATATTAATAATTTGAGGTTTAAAGTGATACTTCTCAAAGTTTAGGATATTTTTTATGAATATTAATAGTTTAAAGTTTAAAGTTTACAGTGACATTTTTTAAAATTCAGGATATTTTTAATAAAATAGATATAATTTGGGATTTAAAGTGATACAGTAGAACCTCTATTAAGGAATATTTTGGGGACTACAAAAAAATATGACAGAATTGGAGGTTATTCCTAAATAGAGTTGTAAGAAGAATTTTTTTTTCTAATTTTAATGTACATGAACAATACATAAATATTATAATTACTAAATACATGTATTGTATAATGTATTATATACAAATACATGTACAATATTTAATTTATTTGACTTAGAATATGTAGAGTTAATATCTTAAAGTAGATGTATGTAAGTACATGTAACTTTTGTTGGAATCATTATTATGTGTTCTTATAAATATTACACAATATACATATTTTAATATCATGTCAAATATTGTTTCATACAATGGCACCAAAAATTGAAAAGCGAGTTCAAATGAGTGAAAAAATCATGTTGAGTTGCACAAGATGAAGGAAATGCATCCGAGTTGGAAGCAAAAATATTTTGCAAAGTGGTTGGATGATACTCATAATCTCAAGTTATCCCAATCGGCGATATCGAAGGTGTTCAAGAGGCCAATCAATCATGACAAACAGGCTCTCTCAATTCAAAGGTAAAACGCTAAAAACCATTGAAGTACCTATTGATGGAGGCTGCCCTTTATGAATGGTTTGTATGCCACCAAGAATACTTCAACATTAGTGGTGAATTACTCAAGGAAAATGGAAGAATATTCTTAAAGAAACTCTATCCTAATGCAACTTCATTTGAGTTTTCAAATGGGTGGTTAGAAAAGTTCAAGCATCGACATGCACCGCGCTTTTCACCGTTTTGGGAGAGTGGCTCATTGATATGGAGAAAATTGAAGCTATTTTGCCATCGATAAGAGAAGAATTGAATAAATGGGCATGGAAGGATATATTTACAACATGGATGAAACTGGTCTATTTTATCAGATGCAGGCCAACAATTCTCTTGCAACAAAGCAACTTTAGGGACGAAAGCAAAACAAAGAGAGTTACAATTGTCATTTGTTGCAATGGTGATGGATCTTACAAACTTCCTCTTTGGATCATAGGTAAGTTTCTTAATCCAAGATGCTTGAAGAATGTTAACCGTTCAACTCTCAACTGCACTTATCGAGCAAATTCAAATACATGGATGGCATCTTTATTTTTTGAGAAATGGCTTAAATGGTTTGATAGTCGTTTGGACAGAAATGTCTTGCTTCTTTTGGATAATTGTACAACTCATGAGAAAAAATAGAATCTTCCGCCTCTTCGTTACACAACTGTTATGTACTTACCACCAAATATCACTTCTAAGATTCAACCATGTGATGCAGGTCTCATTAGAAATTGTAAAGGTTATTATCGTCAACGGTTTAATCGTCTACTTTTGAAATGAATCGAGGAACGTGTTTTGGAACCATAAAAAATATCTCTCCTAGATGGAATGATAAATGCAGTTGCAAAATTCGGACCTCCGACGTCGACGTCGACGAATCACAAGTTACAAAAGAAATGGATGAAGAGAATCGAAAGCTAGATGAAGAGTTGAATGGTCAGATAAAAGAATTTTACTACAACAACCAGAAGGACATAGATGTCTTCCTTAACCATCCAAATGAGCAACAAATTGTACATGCTTTGACTGAAGAAGAAATAATTGAATAAATGAGGCAAGAAGAGGAGGGAAATAATCCGAAGATGATAGCGTAGAAGTCCCAAAAGTTTCATATGAAGAAGCTTTGAGTTTGCTCGACAAATTGAAAATATTTTGGGTCAACAAGAAGATGATCATATGGACGAGCTATTGAAGACCCGCAAGTTAAAAGATATAATTGCAACAAAAAGATGAAGTCATTGTCACAGAAATATTTTAAAAGAATAAATTTATTATAATGAGATATATATATATATATATATATATATATATATATATATATATATATATATATATATTATTGTGATTTATTCTTAAATGAGGTGTATTTCTTTAAGGTGGGACCTTAAAAAAATATGAATTATGACAAATATTTAGTTTATTTCGAAATATAACTGGTCCCAAGTTGGGACCATGAATTTTTATGACAAAATAGGATGTTATTCCTAAATAGAGTATTCCTTTATAGAGGTTCTACTGTATTTACCATTTCTAAATTATCTCGAAACTCAAACTATCAAGCGACATATAAATTTACCAAGGGGTTTTTGGTTAAAAGTCCGTCCGATAATATATATTTTAATTACCTACTAATTAATTATTTTTCGTTATTTTTTTATCTTATACTCCCTCTATCCCCAAATTCATTCCTGATAATCTTGGACACGAAAGTTAATAAAATTATTGAATGTATTGTGAGTAGAGTAAGAGTTCCACATTAGTGTAATATTAAATTAGTTAATGGTGGATCGTATGTGGTAAAATGTATAAATAAATGGGTTGTTGAGAGTAAGAAAAAGAAATAACATTGTGTGGTAAAAGGTGTAAATAAATGATATTATTAAGGGTAATAAGTTGAGAAAATAGTTACCATGAATGGATAGGAAGAAAATTTGGGGACGTCACAAAAAGAAAAACTAGAAAGGAAATTGGAGGAAGAATGAAGTATTTCTCTTTAATTATCTTTTTAAGTTGTTTATTGTTTTACTTTGAATTATTTACTACTTTAAATTATGACTCTGATACTTTAATCTATTTTTTTTATGTATTAACATATAATTTAGAACTTTTAATTTTGTTGTTGTTGACGTTAAATTTTTAGTTATAGACTTAAATTCTTATTTTACATAGTTATTTATTTTACAATTAAATATGTAATTTTATAGGTTAAAAGAAATTGAAAAATTTGTGTGGGCTTAGCCCGTCCGTTTGAAAGCCTACTCGGCACTGGACTGAGCTTCATATTTAGTAACTTGATAATTTTCTATACGACCCAAAAAACTTTAAAAAGCCCGATAGCCCGACCCGGATCGCTCCTTTTGCCACCTCTAATCACACACAACACACACGCATATATAGTCATTATCTAGCTAGTCTATCAAAATGGTTATTGCTCATAGAGGAGCTGCTTTCCATATATTATGGTAAATGATGAAAGATGGGTTGAACTAGACAATGTTTCATTTTATATTATTGGCAAATGTGTTTTAAATCAATTTACTTAACATAACAAATAAAATGGAACACGTAATAGGGAAATAAAATCTAAATAATATAACTCAATTATCCTAAGCATATCCGTAGGTGGTGTTTATTTTGCATGATTAGGTTGGATAGATAAAATTAATCCAATTTAATCAAGTGTTTACTTTTAAGGATTAATATTTGAGGATATCCCAAAGCCCGAGATTATTTTAATCCTTTGAATTATTCTTCATTAATTTTAATCCAACCAATATAGGTAGGATTGGAATAATCATCCAAATAAAGATAAAATTATTTATCTCACTTTTAATCCTTCACTAATCATTTGTAGTAAACAAATGATTGATAGATAAAAATTATCTTATCACACATTTAATCCATCAAATAATCAATCATTTAAAATGCTAATCATGCAAAGTAAACACTCCGTTAGGGTATTATTAATTTTTGAAATAACGAGTTTTTAAATTTGCTAAGAGTCTATTGAAAAAAGAATCATCTTATTAGTTTACTAAAATTATTGATGTTTGAATTGATCAAATCATGACTGAGTATTCAATTAAGACTCAATCCCTACAGGTAGGGCTGTTAAACGGTTCGGTTTCGGTTAATCGAACCGAATTTCTCCAAAAAATTGGAACCGAAACCAAACCGTTTTAAATTTTCGGTTAACCGAAAATCGATCGGTTCCGACGGTTCGGTTTTCGGTTAACCGAAAAACCGAATTAAAATTAATTAATAATAAAAATAAATAAAATAATAATTAAAATAAATAAAATAATAATTAAAAACTGAAACTTATTATAAATAAATAAAATATTTAACAAATAATTAAAATAATTAATAAAGTAATAATTAAAATTGATTTTAGAATTTTAATTAATTAATTAATAATTAAAATAAAAACAGCTTTTTCGGTTCCGAACCGTTCGGTTATCGGTTAACCAATAACCGAATTTTTTTTCAACTCTGGAACCGAAACCGAACCGATAACCGAATTTGTCGGTTTTCGGTTAACAAAATTTGTCGTTTCGGTTCGATTGCGGTTATTTAGACACACCTACCTACAGGCTACAGGTTTCTCGATTTACACCAAATCCTCTAGCCTATATATAAATAACCGTCCTCAATTTCTCATACAATTATGTAGCTTTGATAGTAATAAATTTAATTACTGTATTATATATAAAAAAATCTATCCTCAAATGGACACATTAATATTCTCACTCGATAACGTGACAGAGAGACAAATTGCAGCATAACTAGGGATGGCTTTCTTGTTTATGTTCGTACGCAAATGTTAATTACGGCATGTCATATTATTTCACCAATAGGAAAATAGGACACAACATGGAAGGTAAAAGAATGATCTAAATATGACTTCACTTCTACCATGTTTAAAACCATTATATTTATTTATTTTGAAGTGGAGGGAGGGAAAGCTGCTTTGAAAGAACCTAAGAGTTCTTCATTTTATACAAGGAAAGTCCATCTTTTGAGGATCTCTAACAAGGTAAAATTTTGAAATATTAACTATATATTCATGAGAATTATATAGTTAATATGTACGTACATAGTGCCCTTTAATTTTTTTAATTAAATTATTTATTTATGGTAATAAAATCATTACTAAATTACCCCTAATCTATTTTGGAACAATTATATTATGAGATTATGTTTTATTTCTTTTCCTTTTTTACTCAAATATTTATGGAAAAAAATTATTCCCAAAAGGAGGAACCATGAAATGAAAGAATGACAATGGATGTATTATTTTTCTACTGTTGGTTCCATGAAAAAGGAAAAAGAAGAAGAAACCCAAGAATAAAAAATGGAGGGATCATGAAAAGAAAGCTTTACTTTTACATTCATCAACATATGCAAATTTGAGGAAATATATTGTTACATTCAACACATGAGCGCATAAAATGGTGTTAATATACTCGGTAATACATATAGTAATACACATAGTTTTGGGATACAGTGCGCCACAAAATGACGGTAATACACATAGTAATAAAATCTTGTTATTTATCATTTATTTATTTATATACTGATTTATTTATCACTTGCTGCTATATATTTTCTTGTTAATCAATTCTTGCCTTTCTGATACAGTGCCCTCATATTGAATCCAGTCTGTATAGCCTTCTCCACTGTCAAGCTCTTATATGGAGCGTTGGCATAGGGCACATAATCAGGACTTTTTGGCCACGGAAATGGGGTTACGAATGAGGCAACGCAATTAAATAACTACGTAACTATTTTGTTTGTTTGATTGGATTTCACTTTGGAATCCTCTAATTTGAAAGGTGTTTGTTTGAGAATTTTGAAGAACCGTGTCTTGGAAAGGACAGGAGATTTGGTTTGGAAGAATTGATATGATAGTAAAAGACGAGCTCGTTTTAAAATTTGATGGAGAAGATCTATTATGTTGGACGAGATGTTATGTAAAAAGAAGTTCTTATTTTTGTAAGAATGACATAACGAATCATGCTTGGAAGTGAGATGTGAATCCCTACACAATGAAAGATTTGGAAATCCTTTCCTTAAATATCATTATGGGTAATTAAGTAAATTATAAATTCAATTAAAATATCATTAATCTCTTAATTCCTAAAAATGTGTAAAATGACAAAATATCTAATTATGTAGGTACATATTATGTACATTTAGCATTTCTCTTTTCTTTTTATTATTCCAAAATTTTGCAAACAAGGAATGAGACACGATTTTGTAACTCGCAACTTTAAAACATAGAATCCCAACTCCTAAAATAGTTGGTAACCTCAGATTTATACTTAAGAATCCAAACATGATTCTTTTATTCTTGGAATTATGCACCCCCTCCGACCCCTGCAACCCCACACCAAAGAAAAATGAACCTATGACAACTTTAACCAGCAAAATAGAAATAAACCAATAATAACAGTAATAACATAAAACTGTGTGATTTGCCTGTCTGTAATCTAGTGACTGATAAAATGCAGTCTATTGCCTAAAAGAAGAATGGAAAATGCTAGATGTACATAATTTGTATGTATATAATTGGACTTTTTTGTCATTTTCCACAATTTTCGAAAATTAAAGAAATATTCCATTTATATTGAATTTTATTTTACAGAATTACTCCCTTCACGATAATTAAGGAAGGGATGTATTTCCTATTGATGCTAATTAGTCTTTCCTTAATAATAATTCAAATCATTATTGCATTAATTATGACTATCCCAATTCTCTAATTCCTATTTTTTGTGTTCCTTTTTTGAATATTTGACCCAAAAAGAAAAAAGAATAGAGTTAAAACATTAAAATAAAAATAAGCGTAAAATAAGATATTTTATTTGAGAAAAAGGATAAGAAACTTTGAAAATTATACTACTATTTTATTTTATTTGGAATTATATCACATAAATCAATAAGTATTCATTAAAAGTACTCAAATTAAAATTTGAATGAACATTTTGAATGAACATCTCACACTATTTGATCATTAAGATTCAGAACATATTACAATATACATACAAAATATTAAACAGTCATATTAAAATATATTAAAATTGAAAAAAGATATCCCTACATAAATATATATCAATCTATTTTCAAATTCAATATTCATCTATATTAAATAATCATATTAATATATTAAAATTGAAAAATATTTCTACATAAATAAATATCAATTTATTTTCAAGTTTAATATTAATCTATATTAGTAATAATAGTATAAGATATAACTTTTGTTTGGAACATGAGTTTCTATGAATTATACATGAAAAAGAAAGTTTATATATGTATGATGTGTATTTTTATTTTGAAATATAATTTGGCTAGAACCAAGAAATCGAGTGCCTCTATAGGAGTGCTTTTTTTTGGATAATGAGGGGATTAATCAGACAAAAATATTAATTAATTAATTATGGGAATGAAATTGAACACTTTTCTTTATGGAATGAAAGCAATAATTATTTATTGAATTAATTAATTTTATTTTTTGTAACAAATAAATCACAAGTCAACTCATAGAAATTTCAACCCTAAATTATAGGAGGGGTTAATCATACAATATAATAATTAATACAAGAACAATCCCAAAAAATCTTACTAATTTGATCAAAATTTTAGAGGTATTATGTGTATAAATATTATGTACATTTAGCATTATTCAGAAGAATTTACTAATTAACGTAGGCTTCTATTTTCAAATGAGATCCTCTATTGTTTTCTCCTCATCACCCCCAAAAACGTAGAGACAGATTAATCTTGGCAGTGCATTACGCTATAAGAATCCCATCAAAATGAATCAATCAAGAATTGCCACATCCTCTCATTGCAGATCTAGAAAACCATAATTAATCAATCTTTCCTTCTTCCATTTTCGCAATCAAGAATTGAAGATTCTTATCCCATTTTTGTTCACACAACCAAACAACTAAAGAATTGAAAGGTTCTGCACTTACTATACATCTCCCAAGATTGCTTTCACTATTTCCCTCACCAGAAAACAATACCTCTTGATCATACCTACCCCGAGCAGCAGCCGCTGTTCTTGACAGCAGATACATCATCCTTGTTCCCAATGTTGATGGTTTGGCCCTTTGGCAGAGCTGAGGGGTCGTCCCCTATGTCGAGGGACTTCTTGCTAACGACGTGGTAGATATTTGTGAGCACTTCCGTGAAGGCACTCTCGACGTTCAAGGCTTCCAAGGCCGAAGTCTCCATGAAAAATGTGCGCTCCTTCTCTGCAAAGGCCTTGGCCTTCTCTGTGGAGATGGCGCGTAGGTGACGGAGATCTGCCTTGTTCCCTACTAGCATCACCACGATGTTTGAGTCCGTGTGCCCCCGGAGCTCCTTCAGCCATCTGTCCACGTTCTCGAAGGTCACATTGCGTGTGACATCATACACGAGTAGAGCCCCAACTGCACCTCTGTAATATGCACTAGTGATTGCACGGTACCTGAAAGACAAAGAAAGAATTTACATATTTTGTCAATGCAGCAAATAGATTGATGTTTTCATTTATTTATGAAACACCAAGAATCTAGTATTCACTTCATCAAAATGACTACTAATGCAAGTCTTAGATTCTTGAAAATTTTAAAGACGAAGCTTTTGTTCAAGATAAGGAAAGAGAGCTCATGCCAATTCATGTAACTCTATCATTATTTCACCAAACAAAAACCCCTCAACAATTAATCGTGGAAGATATATGAAAATGAAAAAGTTTATGCTAAGAATTATATGGATCATACATTTCATATAGTTACTGCAGAAACTCCAAATTCATTCATAGATATCATCAAACACCATTTGATTCGATATAGACAAAAAAATCACATGATCATTATCCCACAAAATCACCCCTATTAATCAATTCCCCAATTCCATATAACGAAATCATAATCATTCTTGATTTCTCCCATACATACAATCATCAAAGAATCAACATATTATATTATAGTAACTAGTCAACAAAATTGAGATGATCAAGATCAAAACAGATCAAGCGATTTTATAAAAACAAATAAACATTAATTCCACGAGATACAAAACCTTGTATGCCACATATTTCCATAAAATGCTAAGCACGAAATCAAACGGCTCATGAAATCCAAACTATATTGACGCTTTGGAAAGAAAAAAAAAATATTATTTTTCGAGGAAAACCAAAAATAGAAAGGATTGATCACCTCTCTTGGCCGGCGGTATCCCAAATCTGGGCCTTAACGACCTTATCATCGACCTGGATGGATCGCGTGGCGAACTCGACGCCGATCGTGGATTTGGACTGCTGGCTGAACTCATTCTTTGTAAACCGGGACAAGAGGTTCGATTTTCCGACGCCGGAATCTCCGATCAACACCACCTTGAACAGGTAATCGTAATCCTCATCCGCCCTGTACGATCCCATTTGTTTTTACCCTAAAACTTGTCGCGCTCGATGTACTATTTTTGTGGGATTGCCGCAAATAACATTGCGTGGGTTTGTTGTTGTTCGTGAGCTGAAGAAGTGTGGGTGCAGAATTTTGTTGTTGTGTGAATCTGGGAAGAATGAAAGTATGCGTTTTGGTTGTTTTGATTGTTGTTTCCCTCCACATATTCAGGAAGACCGTTGGCGGTCCAGTTACCCTACCCGCTTCAAGAATTCGGGTTCGATGATGATTGATTGTTATTGTTTGGGCTTGGCCCATTTTAAGCCCATACATCATGTTTGGTTTTGTAGGTGGAAAATACGAGGACACTAAATAATTTAGGAGTTGGGATGATATGGTTGAGAATTGTAGTTTTAAATAATATCTTATTTCGTATTTAAAAGATTTGGAACAATGAAAAGAAAATCTCATAAATATATACCCAATATTCAAATTTTCGATTATCATTAGAGATATTCATGCGATAGACTTTCTTTGTATAAAAGAGAGGAGTTTCGGTGTGTATGTATAAGGCCAAAAATCTTAAGCCGAGTCCAGTGTCTTTAAATTTTATATTGATAAAAAAGAGAATTAACGTCATGATGTTTTCAAATAAGATAAAAATCTTAAGTCCACTCTTTTATGTTCCAGTCCACCGTAGAATAAATACGCCTTTAAATTTTAAATTGATAAAAAAAAGATTTGGGTTCATTTTTTGCATCTTCTTCTCCCCACCCCCCACTTTTGAAATAAAATAAGTAAAAACATGATGTTTTCAAATAAGATATGCGACACAATTTTGGCCTAGATGATGTGAAATTTTACTAAGTCCACTCTTTTATGTTCCACGTTGTGTCCTACTAGTAAATCATGTAGTTTAGTTGTAACTACTTAGAATAAGAATCAAGAAAATCGATACTTGTGCGTGTTGGTGAAATAGCAGTGTCAAATAGATTGCTATGTCATAACATTGACACGAGGTTTTGTACTTGTCCTTATACTTTGTGAGTAGTTTAAGTCGGCGTCTCGTCTCTTTTGTGTTCTTGTCCTTATACCGATGTAGTAGTTTAAAATTGTGTTCTTGACGATGTATATAGTATAGGGGTCGAGGGCGTGGCGGCCGAGGTGTTCAAAGTATCCGATCTTATATCGGATTACTTGAAGAAGCGCCGTTCGTGGTTTGAGGTGGCCGGTATGCTCGGGAGGTGGAGAGGAGAATACCCTCCTCGCTCAAGAAATTTCCGAGGCCGAGGCTAAGATCCGGATCTCGCCAAAAGCAGAAAGGCGGCGGATCGGCCATTGAGGCGAGGCGGCGGCAGGCGGCGGAGGCGGTTGTGGCGGAGGAGGCGGCAAGGCGGCGAAGGCCGAGGTTGCCTGATGAAGGCCGAGGTGGAACAGTTCGCCGTCGGGAGGCGGACATGGCGAGCTCGCAGGGAGAAACGCCGCGCTTTGCGGAGAGGTTGTTCATGTCGGCGAAGCCCGGATGGTTTCGGACGGGTGAGGTGCTTAATAAGCGCGCCGTCTCGGATGCAATCAAGAGGTCGCTGAGATCACCCAGACTTGGACAAAGCCAAGTATGGTACGAGGAGACCGAGGATGATGTCCTGAGACAGCCTATTTTGATGTGCTTGTCCGCGGCTGAAGGAGCTTCCGTGTCGCAGTAACTCGCCTCCCTCGGTTCTTTTGTCATGAGTCTCATTCGCTACCGCCCCGTGGATCGGGATCCCCGACCGACGCTTTTGTGTCTCGATCATGCAAAGGGGTCTGGGAGGCAGCTGATGCTCTGGCGCCGAGACTGATGGTTCCCAAGAGGTCAAGTCGGGCCAAAATAGGGCGGAAGAGGTGAGGCTATCCGTGCTTCGGAGGCGGGCGGATGTGGACATTGCGGAAGCTTCGGAGGGCCGCTGATCCCCTATTTTTTTTTTTTTTTGAATAAATGTACACTTTTTACGCCTAAGGGCATATTAATAGAACCACAAGTTTATATGAAAACACTTATCTTTTATTCGATTGTCGCTTTGAAATGCTTGATGCTTCTCCTTGGTTGAATCGAATCAAAGACACATCGCGGGCTCTTGAGTTGAAAGAGGTGAACTCCTCCATATAAAGGCGGCTTGGTCACGTCTGCGGAGTCCGATGTCGAGCATGAGCTCGGGAGAGAGCCGTGACGAGCTCCGTGCTCGCCTTTTGGAATTGGAGGCGTTCGAGGTCGCCAGGAGAAGGCAGGTGATAGCCGAGGAGCATGCCGAGTACGAGGAGGTTATCCACCGAAATGGTGGGATAGCGATCCGGAAGTTGAAGCCAGGTTGTCGAGGTGCCGTTGTCAGCGAGGTACCGTGCAAATATGGTCGGACCTCACGGCAATTCGCGGGCGATCTGCTGAATTAAAAGGCTCGGAGCATATACAAAATGTTATTGCTCGACAACCACAGCTCGACGAAATGCTTCGACGGGATGCAGAGGCCTCTTCTTCTGCCGGAGCTTCTCAGTCTAGAATAAATGAACCGAATTATGACGATCCGGAGTGGCGCGCTCAAGAGAGGCGTGCTATTGCCCTTGAACGACGTGGATCCTCAAGGGGTCGAAACCAGGCGTCCTCGAGTGTCCGAGGTCGAGTTCGCAGAGCGGCATCTTCAAGTGACCGAGGTCGCGCTGGCCGGGCCCGTAATGTAGACCGAGGACGAGGTAGAGGTAGGATTAGTATAGATGAGTCTTGAATCCCGATTTTTCTGTGGATTGGCTCGGCTTTCCCGATCGCTCCGTCCTTGTAAAATGTAACTGTCATCTTTTATTTAATAAGAATGATTTCTTTTTGACTTTGTATTTGAACAAGAGTAATATGCGAAGGTAGTTAGTCCTCGTAGAGAATTCCGCTTGAAATAAACGGCGAAATCGTTCTGTCTGAAGGTAGGGTTCCTGTTTTTTTGCCGAGGTCGTCGGGAGGGTGGTCCCTTCATCTACATAGAAGGCTGCTCGAAATAGACGAGGGTGTCTGATCTCGTATGTAGGAATGGTTCCTTTTTTTGCCGAGGTCGTCGGGAGGGTGGTCCTTCATCTACATAGAGAACCGCTTGAAATAAACGAAGGTAATCGATCTCGTATGTAGGAATGGTTCTGTTTTTTGCCGAGGTTATCGGAAGGGTGGTCCCTTCATCTACATACAGAGAACCGCTTCAAATAAACGGCGTAACTGATCTCGTATGTGAATGGTTCACATTTTGCCGAGGTTATCGGGAGGGTTGTCCCTTCATCTACATAGAGAATCGCTTCAAATAAGCGAAGGTAACTGATCTCGTATGTAGGCATGGTTCTGTTTTTGCCGAGGTTATCGGAGGGTGGTCCTTCATCTACATAGAAGAACCGCTCAAATAAACGAAGGTAACTCGATCTCGTATGTAGGCATGCGCTGCGTTAAATTTACATTCGTATGAAACGAATGTAATCGACCTCCGTCGAGGGAATTCGTCCTCCGTAGAGGATAATGTGAAGATTAATTATGCATTAGTGACAAGTAGAACTCGTAAAATAATATTTTATTGATAAAAGACGACCACCAAATAAGACTCGGACTCTAAACGGGACTTTAAAGATACGACCGAACAAGACCCGACCCCGACACTTATGCATAATATTTCTTGGATGGATGATGTGCCATCGTTGGGTAATTGCTCACCGGACAATTGAAGCGAGCTTATAGGCCCTTTGCCGAGGACTTCGTCGACCGGTAAGGTCCTTCCCATGTGGCTTCGAACTTGTCGAGTCGCCGCTGTGCTTTGCCGACTTCATTATTTGAGTACGAGGTCGCCCACTTGGAATTGTCGGGTTTTAACACGCTGGTTGTAATACCGAGCTACTTGTTGCTTGTACCGAGCTTCCTTGATGTGGCGAGGTCTCTTTTCTTCGAGTAGGTCTAGATAGCTCGTAGATTTTCCCCATTTGCTTGGGCAGAAGTCAATGGTACGGGACTCGATACTCCGATCTCGCGGGGATCATCGCTCGGTTCCATACACCAAACCGTAGGGTGTTTCTCCGCTCGAGGTCCGAGGTGTTGTTCGCACGACCATAAGACACATGGCAAATTTTCCACCCGAGGCCTTTAGCTCGGTCGAGACGAAGTTTTAGACCCTTTACGATGGTCCTGTTGGTAACCGGTCCGACCATTTGCTTGAGGATGGGCCACCGAGGTGAACTTTGTTTGATCCAAGCTCTCGACACCAATCTTTGAATGTCTTATCCGTGAATTGTGTTCCGTTATCCGAAAGGAGGATATGAGGGATGCCGCGACACACTATGTTCTTTCGCACGAAGTTGAGGGCGTTCTTGCTTGTGATTTTCGCCAGGCTCGACTTCCACCCACTTCGTGAAGTAGTCGATCGCAACAATTAAAATTGGAGCTGTCACGGTGCTTTACAAAGGGGCCCACAATGTCGATCCCCATTGCATAAACGGCCAAGGGCTCTGTATGAAGGCGAGGTCGGTCCATGGTAGCCTTGCAGTGCGTTCCCATGGATTTGACACTTGGACACTTTTTACGAGGTCCATCGAGTCTTGGAACATTGTTGGCAAATAGTATCCCCATCGCATGACTTTCTTTGACAAGGCTCGGGTCCGATGTGGCTTCCATACGATCCTTCGCGTATTTCTCGTAGAACGTAATTAGCTCGGTTGGGACCCAAGCACCTTAAGAGAGGTGGAGATATGACTTTCAGTATAGGACTCCTCGCTCAATTGTGTATCGCAGAGATTTGTTCGGGGATCTTCCTAGCTTCCACTTGTCATAGGGCACTCGCCTTCTCCGTGTACTCTAGAATGGGAGTCATCCAATTGGGTTCTTCATCCGAGACTACGCTGACCTCGGCCCGTTATAGGCATCGTCTATGCTTCGCTTGGACTTCGCTCTTGGCGGGCTCGTGATGACGGGCCAATTTACTTAAGATGTCATTCGCTATTTTGCTCCCTCGGGACGCGAACTATCCGGAAGTGTGAGAAAGTCCGTTCGTGCTTTTGCTTTTCAAGATACTTCTTCATTCTGCCGCTTTTTGCCTCGTATTTTCCCAACATTTGGCTCACGACGACTTGAGAGTCGTGTGAACTGCACGGCTCGTATCTCGAGACTTTGAGCGAGGCGAAGTCCTGCGATCGATCGCTTCATACTCCACCGTTGTTCATATTTTTGAATGTGAACCGGTGAGTAGGTGATCTCTTGGCCGTCCGGGCCTAGGAGTAAGATACCGCTCGCTACCTTTTTTCAAGCCCGTCAACGTAGAGTTGCCAGCACTCCCTCGGTGTTTCAACCATGGGTTCGGCTTCGGCATCGTCTGATACGGACTCAGTGGGCTTCGGTTTTTCGACGAAGTTAGCCTCGGCAAGGAAATCCGCTAGGGCTTGACCTTTGATGGCCTGGCGGGGGCAGAAGGATATATCGTGCTCGCCCGGTTCGATTGCCCATTTTGCGATTCTCCCTGATGCTTCGGGCTTCGTCAATGCTTGCCGAAGTGGGTAGTCAGTGAGGACTTGTATGCGATGTGCATGGAAGTATGGACGTAGTCTCCTCGCGGCATTTACCAACGCTAAGGCAAGCTTCTCCAGGGGCTGATACCTCGTTTCCGGGCCTTTTAGTGCTCGGTCGATAAAATATACCGAGTTAACGCCCTTCTTCCCGTACAAGATCGCACTTATAGACTCGTCCGAGGCGGCAAGGTAGAGAAAAGGACCTCCTCTTTCGGGACGGATAGAGTGGGGAGTTTGGCGAGGTAGCTCTTGAGATCTTCAAAGGCGGACTTATGTACATCATCCCATGAGAATTTGGGGCTTTTAAGTATCTTGAAGAAGGGTAGGCTGCTTATCCATGGCTTTTGAAAGAAAGCGGCTCAAGTCTTGCTATGCACTGTTAGCTTATGTACGCGTATGGAGGGTCTTTGGCATCTTCATTTCTAAAATGGTTTGGACCTTGGACGGGTTTGCTTTTAGTCCTTCTTGTGAAACCCAACACCCCAAGAACTTTCGCACCGGATCGCAGCGTGCATTTAGGGATTGACTTTAGGTTGATTTTCCGAAGAAGGCCGAGGACGATCCGAGGTCGGCAACACATGCGCTTCTTCCTTGCTCTCGACGACGATGTCGCTCACGTATACCTCCACATTCGACCTATGTAGGGCTGAAATATTTTATCCACCATCCTTTGATAGGTAGCCCTTGCATTTTTAAGGCCGAATGGCATTTTTATCTGTAAAGACTCCAAAGTCGGTAATGAAATTTGTCTTGGCAGCGTCTTCGTCGTCCATTAGGACTTGGTGATATCCTTTATATAAGTCTAAGAAATCAAGACTTCGTATCCGACCAGTAGCGTCGACCTTCTTGTCAATGTTGGGAGTGGATAGCAATCCTTTGGGCAATGTTTATTGAGGTGCTGTAGTCAATACACATTCGCCATCCCCTCCTCCTTTCTTCACCATCACCGGTTGGCTATCCAGTCGGATATTTGACCTCGAGCAAGATGCGTGCTTTTAACGGTGATTCACCTCTTCATGAATGACTTGGTTCCGTTAATTGCGAAGATTCTTTGCTACGCCGAACCGGCTTTATGTTCGGGTCGATGTTGAGCGGTGAGTGATGATACTCGGTGAGACTCGGTCATGTCGAGGGGAGACCAAGCAAACACGTCCGAATTCCTTAGGAGTTGGATGATCCGATCCTTCACTTGGTGCGTGGTGAAACCGACCGGACGACCTTCAACGGCTCATCTTTGTACAATGTGACCTCTTCCACCGACCGCCGTGGAGTGGCGATGTCTTCGACTCCAACTCCTCGGGTTTCCTTAATTGCTATGCCGTGGGTCTTTGGACCGAGGTCCCGCACTCGTAAGGCAACTTGCATACATTCCTGGCTTGCCGATCACCTCGGATCACGGCTGTTCCCCCGTGGTGGGTATTTTTATCGTCGGGTGGTACGTTGAGCATACCGCCCTACTCCGTTCACCAATCTCGCCTAGTATGATGTTATACTGCGAGTGGGCCTTCACTACTAAGAACCGCACCACCTTGGTCGAGGTCGTTGGTGCTTTCCCACCATGATGGGTAGCTCGATTATTCCTTCCGGCGCGCCTCTTCTCGGACGAAGCTTGAGTGGCGCTGTGCTGTGCGAGGTGTGCTTCTTCTACTCCTAGCTTGTCAAAGCATTCCTGAAGAGGATGCTCACCGCCGCGCCAATGTAAATGTAAACGCGTTTTACCAACTTATTTGCGACTACTACCGATCACCAACGCATCCTGGTGGGGTCTTGTCGCAGTACGGGTCGTCCCGGAGAAGGTGATCGCCTCGTCCTTTCTGAACCTCTTGTTGGTAGGTTCGCCTATTTTAGGACTTCGGCATCGGCCTTCGGGAGGACTCGTGACTCACGGGGAGCCCGTAATAGTGGAGATCACCCCGTCATATTGGGGTTCGTCGTCTCCTTCCTCGTCGGTGTTGCGCTCGCTTTATTGTAGGCGCAATTTCCCTCTTCCTCGCTTTTCTTCTTTTGACTTTGGTCGACTTGGCGACTCGTCTCGGTATTTCTTGAGGATCCGTCCCGAACTAGCATCTCTATTTCACCCATGAGCTCTTTGCACTCTTGATGTCGTGCCTGTAATCCTCATGGAATGAGCGATTTGTCCATAGGTCGGCACCTCTTCCCTCCTGTCATCGGTCGAGGCTTCTCGAGCAGTTCATATGGAGTGCGTGATTTACGCCTCGGCTTTGTCAACGGGGTGTATTGAGGTCGCTCAGGGCGCCACGCGGACCGAGCCCGGACCTTATCGGGCGATGTAATCTTTCAAGCGACAGCGCCTTGGTTCTGATCTTCCTTCCTTCGCCTCTTCTTCCTTTTTCCGAGGGTCCCGCATGCGCCGCACTTTCTCTTGTCGGCCTCGTCCGCTTTGGCGAACCGGTTGGCTATGCGCCACAGCCTGTCGCGATGACGGGTTCGTGATTGACGATCTCTCGGTATAAGGCCCCGCAAGATGCCGTTTTGGAAGGCCGAGATGACTAACGGTCGCTCACGTCCTCGACCTTCAAACACTCCTTGTTAGACCTCGTCATGAAGTCACCGATGGGCTCGTTACGGCTTTGCCTTATGGTGAGGAGGTATGCCGACGATGTTTTGACCGCCTTTTGGAAGAACCTTCGATGGAAGGCGCCATCGGTCGCGATAGAGCCGATGCTTCCGTAGGTAGGCTCGTCGAACCACTGCGGGCGTTGTCGACGAGTAACTCCGGAAGAGTTTACACATATGAACCGAAATGAGGCGTTGGTTGATCATGTTGTATTGAACTGCGAGAGGAAGTTACGTGGATCCTCACCCGTCGTAGGGGCGATGCTTGTACCGGTATTTATCAGGGAGAAGTGTTGAGTATCCTATTTGAGAACGGGTGACTATCTTCCGTATCCATCGAAGCCGTCCTCGGTGATTGGGACGGAGTTCGGACGATCGAACTTCGTTTAGGTGACTGCGAGACCGACTTCACGGCGACACCGATGTTTTTTCTCGCGCCGTCGTCCCTCGGAGATCGGGCGGAGTTCATTTGGATGGATTTATTTCGCGATCGAGGCCGGCTTTGCGGCGATCACGACGCCCTCTCCCGCATTGCTCGTTCCTCGCGCGGTCGGTTTGGGCCCCGACCTCCGTTGTGATACCTCGTATCTAGACGAGGCTTGGCGTTCCGTTCTTCAGACGTGGCCGTCCACAATGTTTCGCTAAGGTCGGAGAAAGCTCTCCTTATTTTTCTCGAAATCCCTTCGGCGTCGTCAAGGTTTACTTATGAGCCGGATGTTCCCTCGGATTATGCTACGATTTCCTTCGCTATGGTAACCTCTGCCCCGCGGGCGGGGTGTCCGTGCTCGTCGAGACTTTGGATATGTCCTTCGGGGTTTCTTCTCGATTGGGCTCTTCCCGAGCCGAGCTCGGCGTTCCCTTCGCCGTCGGCGTTGTTGTTGCCGCGACGGTCCCGGATGCATGGCTTCGTGTACCACAGTCATGATTAATTCGTAAAGCGATGGTTGATCGAAAACACAAAATTTCGTTCCCACACGGCGCCAAAGTGATCGATCTTAATTTCGTAAGGGAAATAAATGCTTAAGAACACCAAAGATTTACGTGGTTCGATCGTGAATAAGATCTACGTCCATGGGGCAAGAGAGAGTATGTGTATTGAGGTGTAAGAAGCGATTACAAAGAGAGTGAATGAATCTATTTCGCCTAATCTAGCCTCTATTTATACACATCATAACATTGACATATAAATATAAACAAGAAAGGCAGCCCCTTTGTTCCTTTGGGGATGAGCCGATGACCTACTGGTTAGTACTTTCTTCCTTCTATTTGAAGTGTCCGATTTCTTTTGAATACGAATATTTAGAAGAAGAGTATAAAATAGTTAAATGAATATAAAAACCCATATGCTCCACATTTTTTGAAAAGATAATTATTTTTTAAAATAAAATGAAACAATTCAAAAAGAAAAGGGAGATATTTCCAATAGGATGAAGGAGCATTATTCTTATTATCAAATATCTCATTCAATTCTACCAAGGCCTTAATTATAGGCAGACTCTGCCGTACAATATTTTTCTAATATAATTTATTTTTTATATAATTTATAAACTATTATACAGAATAAAAAAAATACATATATAAAATAACAGCTTCAGATTTCTCACATCGTGTTTTTTCAGTCAATCTTAACACGCGACAATTTGCTTAGTTAGAAGCAAGCACGCTTGGAAGAAGGTACAACATTCTACAATGGGGCTAAAGCAATCAAGAGATTTGCCTTGAAGCAATCACTCTCGAAAGAGTGCATTATACTCACTTTATAATGCTTCTTTGCTAAAGCTTCTGGGCTTTCCGTTCCACATTAAATATTTATTTTTCGCCTTCCAATAAATAGCATCAGCCATCAAAATATATATACTAAAGAAGTGAGCAAGTTTATTCTTTTTATACTTAATTATTGTATGAAAAATAGAAAAAAATGAAGAATTTGTCATGATTATAAGGATAAAATAGAATATTTTGCATCATTTTACTATGTGTTCCGAACTAGAGCAATTATTTAAAGACAAAATATCATTTTCAAATTGAATATTTAGTTGATGATGAAGGGAATATATAAATATAACATAGTGATACAACTTTGTACTTTATTGGACGGGTACGAACTCCAATAGAGTTTGTGATGGAAAAGTGCATACAAACTAGTATAGAACTTGCCGAATGTAGCGATTATAATGAACTAAAAATGTAGAAGAAGAGATCAAACTACAAATGAACTTAAAACGAGAAATAGAAATTACAAATAAACAAAACCATAAACAAAGCCGAATCGATGATGCCTCTTTCTGCAAGACAAGATACACCCAGGTAGTACTCTCGGATCTGGTGTGTCTTCCTCAGAGATAAAACGACTTACGTCTCGATGGTGGCAGCACTGCGAACCAACGAGCTCCTACGAATTGGACGGAGGCCAGGACTTTGGACGTATGAATTATGTGTATGCAGATAGTGCTTATGCAGTATGTTTCATAGCAGATGGCAATGCAGAATGGGACATGTCCTATTTATAGGCACACTTCCTACAGGTGGAGCTTGTTGTGTCTAGGGGTGAGCATTCAGACGGTTCGGTCCAAATTCGAACCGAACCTGAAAAAACTGAAAATCGGATTATTCTTAAAAAATAAACCGAACCGAACTGAATTACATATCCAAACCGAACCGAAATATTCGGTTCGTTTTCGGCTCGATTTGGATAAAACCGATTTAAACCTATGCTTCCAAATATTAAATACATATGCTTCCAAATATTAAATACTACCGGTTCAACATCACATCACAAATCCAAAATTTAGCCAACAAAGTAACATAGCAAATTCATCATAAACTCCACAATTTAGTTACCAAATCCACCAAATTAAAACAACTAAACAACACATAAATGATAAATCCAAATATCCAACAAAGATGCATCTTCTGTGCATCATCAAAATCAATCAATGACATCATATCTCCACCGTTTTCTCGTTGACATCACTTGTGCCGACTTTTTTAACAGCTACAAAAAGAAAACATATATAATTATATGTACAGTTAAGTACATAATATTATGTATGTTGGTCAAATTTTAGATTTACAAAATTATGTCTCCACCGTGTTCTCGTTGACGTCACTTGTGCCGACATTTCTTACAGCTACAAAAAGAAAACATATATAATTATATACAGTTAAGTAAAGAATATAATAAGTACAGAATATTAAAAAAAATGAGAAAAATAGTGAAATGACCTTCTTCAAGCTTTTCAATGCTTTCCAAGTCCTCTTCAAGTGTATTTAGTTGTCTTTACCTTCTCGTGCAATCTTGAGTGCATAAAAGACACTCAACAATTTTAGGAGTTAAAGAACTCCTAAAAGAATTAAGAACTCGACTTCTGGTGCTAAAGGCAGATTCTGATGCTACTATCAAAACTGGCATTGCGAACACATCTCGAGCAAGACGCGATAGAACAGGGTATCTATGCTCATTTATCTTCCACCAATTCAAGATACTGATGTTGGCAGTTTTCAAAATAACATCAATATCTTCAAGGTAGATATCTAATTCACTCCTTGGCAAGCCATTACCTTATTACGCTTCTTGAACATATCACTCATGCTCTCTACTTTAATCAAGGATTAGACGTTGGAAGAATTTGAAGGTAAAGGCGGATGAGCTTGCTTTTGCATATGCACTGATGCATCGACTTAACGTTGATAATCTCTTTGTAAGCTTCTAACAATTTTTTCACAGCTTCCATTACACCAATGACCATCTCTGTGCCATTTTTGTCTCCATACTCTTCAACAAGGCCATATTCAACAAACTCAAATTTATATTGTGGATCTAAAACTACATCCACATGAGTTTGTTCATTTTTTTTGGATCCCCCCAATATTTATCTGCTTTTGTCTTCATTTTAACACCCATCGCCCTCACATCACTTTCTTCATGATTTGTCCACTTCTTCAACAAGAGCCTCACTCTACTAATTTCATCATAAAATGTGCTTGAAGTCACATACAATGAGCCTAAAATTCTAATGGTGAGATGATAGAAAGTGGAAAGAGTTAAACCATTCTCCTAACTTCTTCCCAATCAAAATGTGTGGGAGCTCCATAGGAAGATCAAGTAGAAAGTGTGGATCTTCAATCTCAAAGCGTTTAAAGCTTTTCGAAACTTAAGTGCAACACTTAACGTTAAATAGGTAGAATTCCATCTAGTGCATACATCAAGACACAATATACTTTTGCATTCAATATTTTCGAGGTCACGACATTCTCTAAACCTTGCCAATCTAGCACTAGAATGTCTAATGAATCTAACTATCCCTAACTTTATTGATGGATAGATTTACTTCTTTCAATCCATCTTGCACTATCAAAGAAATGACATGAGCAATGCACCTCATATGAAAAAAATTCCTTAGCCCAAAGCACACCCCCTAGATATCAATCTCCATTTCAAATATTGAATGCAAGTGTCATTGGAAGATGCATTGTCCACTATGATTGAAAACAATTTTGCAATTCCCCATTCATGAAGACAACCATCTATTTTTCTACCCAAAAACCCACCCTTATGACTTTCAATAGTGCAAAAATTAATAACTTTTTGTGAAGATTCCACTCTCTATCAATGAAGTGAGCAGTGATGCACATGTAGTTCAAATGCTGCAAAGATGTCCATGTATCTGTATTTATACACACACTTTGACCAGATTTTTTGAAATAATCACTTAATTTTATCTTTTCATCCAAGTAAAGTTGATAACAATCCCTTGATATGGTCCAATGAGAAGGAATTTTAAACCTTGGTTGTAAAGCAGCAAAAAAATCAACAAATCCTTCCCCCTCAACATGCTTCAAAGGTAACTCATCCATAATAATCATAGCAGCTAACTTCTTGTTTGGTTTCATTTTGTGCTTATTCTTGGTATTGTTTTGTATGTTGTTTTTAGTGGTTTGTCCTATTTATGCCGTTGGTTTGATTATTATTTATCGATTCGGACTTACTTGGTTTGTTTCAATGTTTTGTAGAAAAACGGTATTAAATAGGATAAAATGGATCTACCAAGGATCAATTATATTGAAGAGCATCTCGATAGGAGTCCGTAGGCACAAACGGATTGAAATTCGGAGTTCAGACGAAGGAGAACGGAGCGAATCATCAAAGTCACGCACGTGCGATGTGGCACGTCGCGCCGCACGCCAGCGCCCGCGCGACTCCATCCCGCGCTCGACGGCACGGTGCCCTGACATTGTCGTCTTAGCCCGCGCTCTCACCATTCCAGCGCACGCACCCGATCAGGCGCTCGTGCCCTAGTCGGCGTTCACCACTCCAGCGTGCGCACCCGGCGCTGATTCCTACCCAACCATCGCTCACCCTTGAGCCGATGTTCACTCTCAATACAGAATGTTTTCAGAACCGGCGCTCCTTCCAAAACCGACGCTCACCTTCTAGCCAAAACGCACGTTCAACCTGCGCTCAGAGTGATCCGACGCTCACTTCCTTAATATATATATATACGCGCACTTAGGTCATATTTGAGCAGTCTTGGCTTCCGCGGCGCTTTTTCTCCAGTTCTCCTTCCTTCCGCGCCGCTGTTCTTCGACCACAACTTCCGGGAGTTTTTCAGGTGACAAGACAAAACAGATACAATCATAGTTTTAATTCTTGTCTTTTATTTCTTGGATTGAATAATTTAGTTTATCAATTTATGCTTTTGGATTTATTAGTTCTATCGAAATCATTTTCGTAGTATTATTGTTTGGTGATTTTATCGATTCAATTGCATAGTGTGATGGATTGTTTCCATGTTCCTTTCGACTATATTTCTTCTAGCATTCGATAATTTACATTCTATGCATTTGATTTGGGAGTTTAGTTATATGTTAAATCTTTCTCCAATGAATTTTATTGCTTTATGTTCGATGATCTAATTTAGTTTGTTCTATACTTAGCTTCATGTTTTCGTGCTTTCGTAGTTTATCAACTAGGGATTGACAATTCCTAGTTAAGATGCTTTTATTTATATTTTTTTTCAGCTTTTCAATTCCCGTTTGTTTCAAAATCCATGTTGGTATTAGAGTGTTTAGGATTTACCGTTTTATGTGCTTGACACGAACAATAAGCCCTGTTAAGTTTTCCTTGAGAGATGACTTGAGTTAACTTACCCTATTATTATACCTCATTCGATTATGAGTCAATTAAGAGAACACTTTTAGTTGAAACACTTCTTCCTAAGAAGTTCTTGATCAAACTTCCAGCTAGTAAGAATACCACCAATACACTCAAAAATTATCCCTTCACGTGTAGACAGTAAAGACAATTGTGATTGTCTTAAATCTAAACTACATGGATTTTTCTTGCAAACCCCAAGATGACTCTTAAGTGTAGAAGTGCCATGCATCTTAGGATATGATAAATAGCTCTTACCAAAATAATTGCACTTGGTTTTTCTCTCAATCCCATCAAAGAGGATATTGTAATGTTCCCACACTTCCGATCTAGGCCTCATTGATTTCCTCTTTATGTTAGTTGTTGATTCTTCTTCCACCGTCTCAACTTCAGGCTCTACAGTTTGGCTTGGTTCTGCCATCTAAATGCAAAACAAATTAGAATAAACAAAGTTATTTTCAATAAGAAAAATTAATTCAGTAAATATATTATATACATTCTACCATCCACTGATCCACATATGCATTCTCATTTTCTCTCTCATATGAAATGAAAAGAAGTACATAACATACACTTATAGTATACACACAAACACAGTTAGCAGTAAGCATTATCTGCACTAAGCAACATAAAAAAAATTAAGTTTTTATTTTAAATTCCCATTCTTTCTGCCAATGTCGCCTACATAGTACATAGTACATACCCATTTTTTTCAATCTAATAATTTCCCATTATCTTGAAGTTGAACGTAGCAGAGGAGGTGTCTATGTTGTGTGTATATATCTATGTTGTTTATGCAGGAAAATATGATTTTAACCCTCTCCCGATGATCTATCTTGGATGTTTAAGTCACCATATATTGATTATATACCTAGCATGCACCTATAAAACTAATGGCAACATCTGTTATTTTCTCGTGTTCACCTGTGAATTTTTCGAAAAAATGAGGATCAAGACTCGTGCTTTGATCTTATGAACTGTATCCCGTTCGTCAAAACTCCAATGCTGAGTGAGATCAATCCATGGAAAGTACTACAAAAATTCATCTTCATCCTTACACTTGGAAATCTCGAAAATCATAATATGCACACTATAATTTTCGAAAATATCTTAGCATTAGGTTACACTGATTTTCTCTCAACTTATATTTATAATGCAATCCTATAAACATATTAGGATATGATCTCTGCATATCTAATAAATATAATCATATATTTTCAGATAGAGAGGATCAGAATAGAGTCCTAGTGGGACTCTGTATGAAATGGACGAATTTTATGCAGCTCCAAGCCTTGATGGGCCAGCCCAGGATCAAATGCAAGGAATAAAGATGGGCATCAAATAAGTTAATTATCTTATGTTCAGCCCAGAAAATAAATTAATTCATAAACATTTATTCATGCCACTAGAGAATAAATGTTGACTTGCCCCTTTATTTCCGAAGTTGAGTCGGGCTTGCACTTAGACTTCATGAATCCCCGTATTTAAGATATCACACGTCCATTAATTATTTATAGCGTTCTGACTGCTTAAAATAATTAATCTCTTTAATTCCTTAAGTAGTACCACTAAACCTTATTATTATACTTGAGATAACTCAACCAGCAGGGTTTAGTACAATAAACCTTTTGAGCTCCTTAAGGGGACGTCATCATCCTAAACAGATATGGTGACTCGATATAGGTAACTAGCATGACATACAAGCACTGCCACCACCCAAGATGCGGAGAATATTGGGTTATCTCATATAACCTTCACCCATAACAAGTCATAGTGATGGTCAACAACTCATACTCACCTAAAACCTTATCGAGGTTTAGATTAACGTAAAGTCACCGAGATATAGGTTCTTCACGGTGGTCAGATAGAAGAACTCATCTCACTGTGATCCATCAATACATCAGAGACGTAACAGTATAGACAAACAACAAAGTCAAGTCACTTCTTATCTATACCGCAGCCTATAGCGACAACTTGTCCTCAAGTTATCTCAGTTGTGATCCTTTTTATATCTCATTAAGTTTGACCAATCATACAGACTTATGTGATCTTCTACACACTGTATGATCTAACTTATATTTAAGATAAAGGGACATACATATGCAATCAAGTAAACAATTCAGATAAGAGATTGTAATAGTTGTAACAGAATCATTGTATACAAGCTCAACCAAAACTGCTTCCAGTATACAAATCATACTATATATATCTATGGGTTAATCTATATGTTAATCCTTGGAAAAAATACACAAGAAAATATTAAACACACCAGTTAAGTTTTGGCGACTCGACAACGGAGTAGCAAAGGAGCGTCGGCGAAAGTCTCTGAAGAGGAGTGGTGCGGTCACTGGAGCAGAGCGGAGCGGCGTGAGGGGTGGCATGTTGAGAAGCACCAGTTAAGTCTTCGGCGACTTGACGACGGAGTAACAGAGGAGGCATCGGCGATAGTCCCTGAAGAGGAGCAACATGGTCACTAGAGTGGAGCAGAGCGACGCGAGGGGTGGCGTCAAGCGTGTTGAGTGGCACATGGGTAGGGGTTATGGTTTGGGGGGTGAAACAATGAAAGAGAGAGTAGAGAATATATTTGATTTTATGTTTTGCGTTTTTTGTCTCCATTTAGTGTTTAGAATTGTTAATAGATATTATATAATATATAATAATATATAATAGATATAATATAATTCGGGCGGTGATCGTTTATTTTCCTAACAAATAAATGATAGTAAACCAGTAAGTATATTATCGTATCCACAAGGACTGACACTCGAATATACAATGAGTAATTCACATAGAATTTTTGATTATTATTCAGGCAACGATATCAAGAGGGTGATGATTAAACTAGACTCAAATTAAACAAGGAATAAACTCAGGAATAAAAGGTGACCCTCGAGATGTATTTAATCTAACTAGATTCACACAATTAATCTATTAACCTGTTTATCATTTTAATCCATATTCAGATGAAGGATCACTAATGTAACTACAGTCTTCCGCCAAGACAGCCTAAAGTAGTGGGTTAGTGTAAACTCTATTTCCGCTAGGACTCAAGAGAAGTAAGCTAATCACCAAAAGCACACAAAGAAAAATCTCATACAGTTTACCTATCTCCGCCAGGTCTCAAGATAAAGTATGTATTATATATTCAAGAAATCGATGCAATTAATTCCGTCAGGACATCAACCACATAACTAGCATGCATTAATACTAATCAGATACTAACAAATGAAAATTAAAGCCAAGAATCATACATCATGAATGGGAAGGCAAAACAGTATCAACAGATAAATCACAGAAATCTAATTAGACATACAAACCCTATGATCAATAAAAGATTTAGCTACTCATAATTGAAATAACGAAACAAGAATTAAATAAAGAAAACATGAATTGAATAGATTGAATAAAACCGTGATAATCCACAACGAACAAAGTAGTATCTTCAATCAACAATAATTCTGAACTCTCAAAGTAATTAAAATCAAAAGTTGGAATGAAAATAATTATCTCAAAAGCTAAAGAAAATCGTCTTTGGTCCAAAACTCTCTTGTCGAAGTCCAAATCTCCCTTCTCCACCTCTTTGTAAACCTAATCCTGTATTGGCTCGTGAGACTCACCTAGCAAGAAAACGTCGCGAGCCATAGTCAAATCATGCTCCCATCATTCCTCGTAACATCTTCCCCGCGAGGCTACGTCGCGATGAGGGGTCGCGAGGTGTAACTTCATCTGATCTTCGTCTTTCTTCGCGAGCTTGGCTCGCGAGACTACATCGCGATGAAGGGTCACGAGATGTAATGTATTGTGTTCTCCGTTTCTCCTCACGAGCTGCTCTCGCGAGACTATCTCACGATGAATGATTGCGAGCTCATGCGGGGAAAAATCCCTCTTTCTCATGATCCACCTTTTTGACATCCAAACCTGGGCAAAAATGACACGAAATACACACAGCATAATATCTTTCAAAGTAAACATAAACATATCAAACAAACGCTCATATGACCACTTAACTGTTATAAAATAAACGAAAACAACCTCAAAAACCAGGTAGAAATGAGGTTTATCAACTCTCCCAAACTTAAATTTGTTTGTCCCCAACCAAAATAGAATAAAAGAGAGACGACCAAAAGCACAGGTGATGAGTCGAACGATAAAAGTAATAAGCCTGAGAGCAATGAAAGACACAAGATTCACATCAAATGAACCAAATCACAACTTCTTCCACTTAATTCCACATAATCATAATAATCATAAACACAAGCCTTCTAAAACCTTAATCATCACGACATGGATATATAATATATAAGAACTCTCAACCACTCAAGTGCATCAAGGAGGACGTGTATACTCTCAACGTTTAAAACACACGGAATCTATCATAAGCTTGTAAATCGTCTATTTCTCCATTGCTCAAATATGTGCTCAAGAACTAAGATCAAAAAGGTCTTCTAAAGGGTTATAATGTAGGCTCTTTGGCAAGGTAGGATATTTTTAGGCAAAGTGACTCATAATCCCACAATGAAAACACAATAAGCATCACAAGACACAATTCCCAAACTTTAACAATTCATTCCAATTCTCCACACCAAGAAGTCATTTTTTCTAAAAACTCCACAACTATCATCGAAGTGAAAAATTCATTTCAAGCTCTAGCTTTTCCACCCATTTATGCTCTTTTCTTACACTTGTCTCAACCATTTTTTTTATATGGTAAGCAACTATTATTGATTTACCCATTTCTCATCATTTATTATTTTCTCTTTTCTTTCTTTTCAACCTTTCAATTCTAGTAACCAATCATCGCACTAACGAACTCAACCCAAGCCACGACTTCATGAAAGAACAAGGTAGGCTCAAACGGGCTCATCAAAAGATAAAATGATCAACAAGTTAGTGTTTGGATATTATATAGGCTAAGAAAAGAATGCCTAATATCATCTCCTAATTCTTAAGCACATCAATGCAACCTCGAAATAGATCCAGAGCAAGTTCTAGAGAAACACATGCTATTTCAATCCAAAACTACACAAAAGAAACAAGACTGAAATAATATAACAGTCAAAAGCTCAAGTCTCACAGGTTTCAAACATGTGATCAAGTTCTCAAAGGCTTAATACTCAACGATAATCATAACATGCTTCATTTCACAGAATTCATTGCAAACAAATTTTTATAATAAAAATAATTCTCATCATCGGCTACTCGTCTCATTCAACTCGACACCTAATAAACACCAAACAAAACAAAATAAGATAAAACAAGAAAGAAAAATAAAAACAAAGAGTGGCAAGAAATAAAATAAAACAGGCTCACTACGGTGGTGGTGGTGGTGGAGGATGATAGGGCCAAGAGCTGTGCATGTCCTGCAGGAGCTTGAGATAATGCTCATTGTATTGCACCTGCTCTGCCCATCGACGTTCGATCTCCTCTTGCTGACATCGCTGCTCCCCGAGGAAGTGTGCCTAGGCAGCTACAAATTGCATATGTCTCATCTCAGGCCAGCAAATTGATCATCATAGTAGAGGCGATCCTATGTGCGACTATCATCAATGTACTCATGCAACTCCTGATGCCTGGTATCAATGCGATCATAGATCTGCTCCTCCATGGCATAGAAATCAAAGTTCGGTGCCTGCATATGGAACGATTGCTGATGCTGCTCGGGTTCTGGCTGGGCAGGCTCCTCACCTCCTTGCTCATAGGCATCTTCCTCATCTACTCTGGCTCTTTGTTGCTCATGCCTTGCTGTAGGTCGGGCAACAGGTAAATTGGCCTGAAAAGCTGCTAAGTGCTCGGGAGTATTCATCAATATGTTGGGCTACACTGGGACATAACCATGGGTAAGTCGAGTAAGAGTTGGATTTGGTAACTCGAGCACCCTATTCCCATTGGTCTGAGTGACCTTCCACAACAACCTGTCTTTCTTGCATCCAAGGAACTGCATGTGGTTGAGGGCTCGTCGGTTGAGGTAGATCTCTCGAGAAATCGGCTCATCAGTGGGATTGACGTTGAAGCGCGTGGCGATTGGCGATATCATTCTCCCACATCAAATGCTAGCTCCCTCAACCTGGGACTGAGCCTCGAAGTGTTCCGCCAGGAAACAAGCTACACTCATAGTACGTCCTTCTAGGCAGCCACTAGAATGTGCATATCCACACTCTGAACTTTCTCGGCATTTTCCCGAGCTAGGATGCTGGACGTGATTAGCCTGTGAAAGTACCTCAGTGTTGGATTTCAAATTAAGGCAGCTGAGGATGTCTGTGGACTGTAGCCCTTAATCTCTCGACTTTCATCAAGGCTAATTATGTCCAGAAGGCCTTAATATTCACGTAGTTGTCCCCCAAATATATACCCCGTAGGGTTCCTTGCATAATTTCCCGCAGATCCTCCATAGACAAGCTTCGTTGTTGATTTCCCAGTTGGAAGGTCATGCGCAATGGAGTTCCATTCTCATGTCTATGAAGTTGGAATATGGACAGGAACTCCAAAGTGATGGTCTTATGGGTGAACCACGACCCTGTGAACGCTCCATAAAATCCATCTCCATTCACGAGCATCCTCATATCCTCAAGAATCCCTATCTCCTACATAGTGTCCTCTGGTTCATAAATTGCGTGGGCCGAATCTCTAATCGAGCTAGTCTGTCCCACCGTTCATGGGCTTCTTTTGTGCACAATGTGATTCCTCGAAGTCGAGGATGGAACTCATGGATAATTTCTTGCTGGATCGGTGTGGACGACGAGGCCCCCTTTCCTTTCTCCACAGCTGTAGCCTTTCTACAGGATGACATCGTGATATCTATACATACCTTGAGATTGTTGGAAAAAAGATTAAGAATTACATACCTTGAGATTATTGGAAGAAAAAGCTTTAGAATTTGAGAGAAAATATGTTTTCGTGAGTTAGTGTCGTGAGTGTGTGTGTGAGAATGAAGAAAGGAGGCGGAAGTTTTAACAAAAAAAACCCTAACCTTGTTTTCGCGTCGGCTCGCGACACTGTATCGCGAGACTACGTCATGAAGTAGTGTCGCGAGTCGTA
Organism: Salvia rosmarinus; assembly: GCA_036937905.1. Lineage (NCBI taxonomy): Eukaryota > Viridiplantae > Streptophyta > Magnoliopsida > Lamiales > Lamiaceae > Salvia > Salvia rosmarinus. The sequence goes on from CM072819.1 coordinate 55,758,704, forward strand.
ACATCGTTTCTCATGCATAAATCCTTGCGAGACTCCCTCGCGACATAACCTCGAGAAGAAGGTCACGAGGCGTAACATATTTTCTCGCTCGTATTTCCTCGCGAGACTCCCTCGCGATACAACCCCATGAAGAAAGGTCGTGAGGCGTAACCTGACACTGATGCACTCTTTCTTCACGAGCTGCGGCTCGCGAGACTTAGTCGCGATGATGTGTTGCGAGATGTGATGCTTATTTTCTCGAAAATCTTATCCTATTTCACTCCATTGTTCGCCCAAGCTCAAAATTCAAGCTACTCAAAGCCATAGAAAACAAAGCAAAAGCCTAGAAACAGAACAAAAGCAAATAAAACAAAAGCAAAAAACAAAACAAAGCAAACATATTAGGTTACCTCCCAACAAGTTCTTAATTTAACGTCTTTAGCTAGACCATTACCTCAATCATTTGGGATCCTCAAATAGTGTAAGCTCATTAACTTCATTCCCCTGAGGTTTGAAATAATGTTTGAGACGATGCCTGTTGATAGTGAATGTGTTCCCATTGATAAACACACTTTTTACTCGTTTAATAATGATATATTAGGATGAATTTAGATCATTTTAAGTGCGCGCGTTTATATAGTTGATATTATGTTTTTAGCTATTTTTAGAAGATACTGCTATTGGGGTTACTTTTTGGTGTTTTGTAGGCTTTTCATGTGATGATCGATGCACAAGGCAAAGAAGCAACCAAAGATGAAAAAGAACACGAGGCTAGCGGCCACCCTAGTAGCCGCTAGCCCAGTCGCAAGCTCGCACGAAGAAGAATCTTTATTGAACCTAGCGACCGACTGATCGCTCACTTTTCTAACACGAAAACGTGCAAGTATAAAGGTAAGTCGAGTATCGTATCCACAAGGATTGTAATACGAAAATACAGAAGCTAACTCAACAACAATTCATCATTATCCAAGAACAAATTTGGTTTATAAAGGTTTAGGGCTTCGAATATTAAATCCAAAGCGAAAGTAACAACTTAAAAATAAACGAAAGCAATAAACACTGAAAGAGATAATAAGATAGAAAGACTAACCCTAGAGATGCATTAATCTTACCCACAACGTATGTTTATCCTGCTTCCTATTAACCAATTTTAATCCAGATAAGATGGAAGATCACATATGTAACCAACAATTTCAGTTACGACAATTGTGGTAGTTGATTACTAATTTTCCCTATTATTGTTACGTCTCTAGGTGAAAATAAGCAACTCCAAAAGGATCACAAAGAATATGCTTCCTACGAATGTTCCTATCTTAGCTACGACTCAAGGCTTATTCGTATTATGCATATCGATTGACAATTAAAACGGTTAAGTAATTAACTGGCAACTAGATATGCATCAAGATTGATCAGAAATTAACACATATAATTAAGCACCAAGAATCATAAATCAATGCTTGAAATGTAAATAGTAATAGCAGAAATCACAATATTCAGGATAGAATCATGCAAACCCTAGGATTAGAATGGAAATTAGCTAGACATAATAAACGAAATAAAATACTAAATAATCATAGAAATAGAAATTATATAGATAAAACCCGTAATGTGGCGTCTGAAGAACAACCGTTGGTTCGTATCCCAACCTCAGCGGAAAACGGGAAAATACGGAATTCGTTCGGACGAAAACGTTCCAAAGCATTAACAAAACGTAGAACTAATGTAGAATAATGTAAAAACTAATGCTAGATGAATCCAAATCAAAGCTAAAGTGCAAAAATATGAAAAACTAGAGTAAAAATGTGTTGGAGAGTATGGGGGCGTGAGGGGGACGAATGCCCTATTTATAGCAAAGGGCGAAACCCTAATTTTTGGTCCAGCCGCCTCGCTTCGTGGCCGAGCTCGCGGTCGCTAGCTCGGTCGCGAGGAATCTGGGCGTGCGCTTCTTCGGTTGGCTTGCGGCTGGACTCGCGCCCTTTAGATGTGCTTCGCGACGGGGCTCGCGGTCGCTAGCCTTGGTCGTGAGAAATCGGGCAGAGGCTTTTCCTTGGCTCTCGTGAGCGGGGCTCGTGGTCACGGTATCTTTCCTAGCGGCCGGCCTCGCGGTCGCGACGTCTGTCGCTAGGTTCTGGGAAGACTTCGTTCTTCAGCTCGCGATTGGGCTAGCGGTCGCTAGGAAGGCCGTTAGCCCTGTTCTCTTCTTATTTTGGCTCGTTCTTCGTTTCATGCTTCGATTATCAACCTATAAGCCTACACAACTCCAAAGGGGAACCCAAGAGCAGTATATTCCAAAAATAGATAAAAGCATTAAGATCCAATACATAAACGCACTTAATAGATCTAAATTCATCTTAAAATATCAACAATAAATGAGTAAAAAGCGCGTTTATCACCGACCTAGCGATCGCTAGGCCGGCCGCTAGGTTCATCCCATGGTCGCTAACCATGGTCGCGAGTTCATCCAGAAAGTCACTGTATTGAAACTAGCAACCGACCTAGCGATCGTTAGGCCGGCCGCTAGGTTCATCCTACGGTCGCTAGCCATGGTCGCAATTTCATCCCGAAGAGCCTCTGTCTCACAGCTAGGGACCGACCTAGCGACCGCTAGGCCGTCCGCTAGGCGCCGCGGCCTGAAGAGAATTAGGGCTTCACCCATCAGCTATAAATACCCCCTGCTGTCCATTGGCGCCCAAAACCTCCGTTTTTTAGCCTATTTTGCACTCTTATCATTCTGTTTTCAATCTAGCTTTAGATTTCACGCTTCTAGACTTTAGTTTTCATCAATTCCACTTTCCGTTAACGCATTGTAATCGCCATTGGAGCAATTCATCCGAAGGATTTCATATTTTCAGTTTTCTACTCTGGTTTAGATTCAAACCCAACAATTGTTCTTCCAACACTCCATTACGGGTTTTATCAATTCAATTCCTATTTTTATGTTAATTTCATATTTTATTTCAATTTATATGTCTAGCTAATTTCTTGTTCTAATCCTAGGGTTTGTATGATTTTATCCTAAGTGTGGTGATTCCTGCTAATTGCTATTTACCTTCCAGTCATTGATTTGTGATTCTTGGTGCTAAATCTTATGTATTAATTTCTGATCAACTTTAATGCATATCTAGTTGCCAACTGAATACTTCACAGTTTTAATTGTCAATCGATCTTGAATTCACAATACGGGTAAGCCTTGAGTCGTAGTTGAGATAGGAACATCCGTATGAAGCATATTCTTTGTGATCTTTTTGGAGTTACTAATTCTCACCTCGAGATGTAACAATAATAGGTAGATTAGTAATCCACAACCACAATTGTCGTAACTGAAATTGTTGGTTACTTATGTGATCTTTCATCTTGACTGGATTAAAAAATGGTTAATAGGGAGCAGGATAAACACACTCTGTGGGTAGAATTAATACATCCCTAGGGTTAGTCTCTATTTGTCTATTTGAGTTTTATTGTTATTTTTATTCGTTCTGATTCTCTTGACTTTGAATTCCATATTTGAAGTCTCAAAACTCTTATAAACCAAATTCTTTCTTGGATAATGATAAAGAATTATTGAGTTAGCTTCTATATTTTTGCTTTACAATCCCTGTGGATACGATACTCGACTTACCTATCTACTTGCATGTTTTCGTGTTAGAAAATAGGCCGATCAAATTTTGACGCTATTGCTGGGGATTGTTTAGATTATATAGGAATAACTTATTGATTTAGAATTATTAATTCAAGCTTTATTTTATTTTATTTTATTCACTTGCCAGGTCTAATTTCTCTCTTTACTTCCATGTAGTTTATGATCACAAGGTCCCGGGGACAACCTGCACAGCAATTGGACCCTGAGATCGAAATCACCCAAAGAAGGAAGAAGCGAGAAACGAGACTGCAAGCAATGGCAGCAAACCCAAACAATGGATATCTCCTTCCCGAGCATGTTGCTCGTCTTCTGGCGGAATTCACTGAGATGCAATGCCAGATGAAAAATATGGGAATCATCCCTGCTCAAGAGACACGACCTCTGAATTATATGTTCCGACCTCCTACTGAACAGTTTCAAGGAGGTGGATGGGGCCCTAAAGTGAACGCTAACAACTTCGAACTGAAGCCAGCCCTAATCAGTATGGTACAAGGGGAACAATTTGGGTGAGGATTAACAGAAGATCCAAATGCTCATTTGGAGACATTTTTGGATATATGTGACACCATCAAGCATAATGGGATGCCACAGGACACTATCCGAATGCGCATGTTCGGATTCTCTCTGTGCAAACCAGGCGAAGGATTGGTTTAAGAGCTTGGACCGTACAGGGATCAACAGCTGGGGAAAACTTTGCGAAAAGTTTCTTTCAAAAGTAACCACCGACTAAAGCTCAGAAGATCATATCATGAGAGAGATTTATAGGTTTGTTAAGAAAATGCCCTCAACATGGATTTTCCAGGGAGCAACAGATTACTCAGTTCTACAATGGACTGATACCTCACACCAGAAGCATAGTGGATGCGTCAGCATGGGGTTGTCTGTTAAACCGAAGAGTAGAGGATGTCAACATGATAGTAGAAGAGATGACTGCCAATAGCTATCAATGGCCTATGGAGAGAACACTTGTGACAAAGGCAGCTATTGTAGAGGTCTACTCCAAATATGACGATCTCTTAAAAAAATTCACGCTTCTAAAGAGCCAACTCGAAAAGGAGAGAAAAGCCAAGGGGGTAGCTCAAGTCACTACTGTAGAGCCGAACTTGATAGAGTCGGAGGATGTTAACTTTATGAGCCAGAGGACCGTCAATGGGGAAATCTGGCATATTATCCTAACAATAGGAACCATCCCAACTTCTTATATGCCAACCCCAATAATTTCCAACAACCTCCACCAGGCTTCACAGTGCAGAATGGAGTTATTCTTGAGGCGAAGAAGCAATCGCCGGAGGAAATGATGTAGCAGTTAGTAGTGAGTAACCAACAATTAGCGACTCAGCAAAACTCCTTCATAAGTAACACTGGTCAGAAGGTTGCACATCTGGAATCCACCGTAGCAGCTACGGGAAAACATTTGAAGATAATGGATAACCAGATCAGCCAGATAGTTGCATATCAGAATGGGTAACACAAGTCGGGCCAATTTCCTAGCACTACGGAGGTAAACCGAAAAATCAGTGCTATGCTATCCAGCTGAGAAGTGGAACAGCCTATCGGAACCACCCGGAACAAGATAGTGGTGATATGGAAGAGGCACCGAGACAGAAGAGTCGAGAAAAAGATCAAATTTCGAACAGAGAGGAACTAGCGATCGAGCTAGCAGCCGCTGTACAGAACGTTCAACGGAAGAGCTAGCGACCGCTAGGCCGGCCGCTAAGAAGAATATAGAAGCTCGGCAAGGGCTCACGACCACCCTAGCGGTCGCGAGGGTGGCCACGAGTCAGACCCAGCAAAGACTCTTCCGACATTCACTCCTCCAGTCCATTTCCCAAGTCGGCTAGCTAAGCCGAAATATGACGAGAATCTGACCTGGTTCATGGAGATGTTTCAAGAGGTGCATATCAACATACAATTACTAGATGCACTTAGAGACATGCCGGGCTACGTAAAGTTCTTGAAGGATGTAGTAGCCAACAAAAAGAAGTTGGGAAAATTTGAGACTATCAATTTATCTCAAGAATGCAGTGTTATGTTGCAAAAGAAGTTGCCGCTAAAGCATAAAGATCCTGAAGCTTCACCATAGCTTGTGTCATTGGAGGGCAGACTTTCTCCGAGTATTATATGATTTAGAGGCAAGCATCAACCTGATGCCGTTGTCTATATTTAACAAATTTGAGATTGGAGAGATAAAGCCCACTACTATTGCTCTCCAAATGGCAACACGTCAGTTACCTATCCAAAGGGGATAGTGGAAGACGTGCTCATCAAGGTCGGAAATTTCATCTTTCCAGCAGATTTTGTGGTCCTTGATATGCCAGAAGATGGAAACACACCTCTCATCTTTGGGAGACCGTTCTTAGCCACATGCAGAACACTAATTGATGTGCAGGATGGTGATCTAACTTTCTGTGTGAACAAAAAGGAGCTAAAATTTTTGATTTATAATGCTATTAAGAGACATGATAGTTCGGACGATGAGATTTGTTGTTCAATCACCACTGCCACAGCTAGGCCAGTCTCGCACTTGGATGGAAACCGACCAGTCGTTGGGGAGTCTACCAGGAAAAGTTCGATTCGGTATGGAACCCCGAATGTTCTGTTCAAGTTTGGGGAGGGAGGGAGCATTTCCACACTCAGTGGTGGTCTGCTGTAAATGCTAAATATAGGGGCAAGCAAAAGACGGTAAAGAGGTCAGTTGCCAAAATGTCAGATTGATCGGGGTAAGAAATGGTCTAGCTAAAGACATTTAAATTAAGCACTTGTTGGGAGGTAACCCAATGTTTTGATTTTTTTTGTTTTATTTTGTATTGTTTTCATTTTTTTGTTTCGTTTATTTTGTTTGTTTTTCTTTTGTTTTTCTTGCTTTGTTTTGTGTCTGTTTTGGGTTGAGTTGAATGACAAGCAACCGATGATGAGAATTGTTTTTATTAGAAAATTTGATTGCAACTGATTTTGTGAGATGAAACATGTTATGATTATTGTGAGTATCGAGCCTTTGAGAACTTGATCACATGTTTGAAACCTATGAGACTTGAGCTTTTAACTGTCATATCTTTTCAGTCTTGTTTCTTTCTGTGTGAATAGTTTGAAATAGCATGTGTTTCTCTAGAACTTGCTCTAGATCTTTTTCGAGGTTCCATTGACGTGCTTAAGAATTAGGAGATGATATTATGCATTCTTTTCTTAGCCTATATACTATCTAAACACTAACCTGTTAATCAATTTATCTTTTGATGGGCCCGTTTGAGCCTACCTTATTCTTTCATGAAGCCGTGGGTTGGGTTGTGTTCGTTAGTGCGAGTTTTGGTTGCGAGAATTAAGGGTTGAGAAAAAGAAAGAAAAGAAAAAGAAAATAAATGATGAGAAAGTGATAATCAAAAATAGTTATTTACCCATATAAGTTCAAATAAAAAAAAGAAAAAGAAAAAAAATGACACAATTAGTGCTTGAGATGAGTATATCACTTATATGATAAGTGTGAAGTTCTTAAGAGAAAAATGACTCTTTGGTGTGGAGTATTGAAATGAATTATGAAAATTTGGGATATGTGTCTTATGATGCTTATTGTGTTTTTCATTATGGGATTATGAGTCACTTAACCTAAATATATCCTACCTTACCAAAGAGCCTACATTATAACCATGTATAAGACCTTTTTTATCTTAGTTCTTGAGCACATATTTGAGCAATGGAGAATTAGACGATTTGCAAACTTATGGTAGATTCCGTGTGTTTTTAAATATTGAGAGTATACACATCCTCCTTGATACGCTTGAGTATTTGAGAGTTTATATATATATTTATCCATGTCGTGAGGACTCAGGTTTGAGAAGGCTTGTTGTGACGACCCGACTTCTCAAAGAAGTACGGATCATATGGATCGTCACTGGTATGATAATGCAGCGGATATAGACATAACTAATTAATATAATTAACCATTAAACTACTCATAAATGCATGGACTGAAAGGAATAAGCTGTTTCAATACAAACCCAAGTCACAGAAGGACTTGTCAAAATGTTCAACATCCATATATACCCAATCAGGGCGCAATTCAAGGAACGAGGTACGACCTCAAGTTCAATACGATAATGAAAAGCAGTTATAATCAAAGACACTAAAACAATATCAGAGTTTAGTAGTAATAAATGTGTGGACATGCATATGACAATACATGCCCAAGGTCTAGAAATCCTTTCTATTATACCAACAAAACAACTGCCACTCTGCACCATCTCGCACTCATCGTCAATCCATGCTCAACCTGAACATCAAAAACGAGATGCAGGGCTAAGTACAAAAGTACTCAGTAGACTCATTGCCGAATATATTTTCTTTGTAAAGTTATTGAACTGACCACAATAGCGCATGAGGATTTTAGTTGAAAAGACTCATGCCTATCAAATATTTTACCATTTTCCAAAAATGTCCGGCCGGACTATTTCATCCACGTTGTTCCATATCTGATCATTCATTTAACACGACGAATAAAAGGGGAGTCTTGACTTATGATTCAAGTGATCCCATACTATCACGTAAGTAAATACTTAGAAATAAATAAAGTTTCTTGTGAATACTAACTCGACCCTTGAGACATAAGGATCGACATCTTATATTTGAATCTTAGCTTACACTTTTTGACATCGTTTGTTTCTCTTAGCTCGTCGGAGATTATGTAAATTATATAATCGCTATTCCTTGTCGAGTTGTGTTAACGCTCAATCTAATATCACATTAGGTTGTCGTTGTTCAGTATTAACGTTGTAAGTCGGCTTTCGGTTTTTTTAACTTAGGAACTCACGTTTGAGTATCCTATTATTAATAGAAAACCCTAATTTGTGTCTAACTTCGATTCTCATTAATTCCTTCTTAAGTTATCACAATTTGCCGATTTCTTTTGGTTTCTCGTACATAAGGTACTATGTGGTTTACGTTTGAGGTTTTGTTTGTCGGCATAACATAAATATAACCATACAACACCATACACAACATAAACCATACGAAAGCATTATAAAACCCTAATTTCTAACATAATACATAACTATTGTGTATGTGTGCATGAGTGTTCCATTCATTCATCATAATCACAACCATTCATTCTAAACTTATAGATTAACTACCATGACATCATTCACAATTAAAATCAACTCATACTTAACCATTTTGCTATATTTTTTATAATTAGCAATAATTAGTATAAGTATCCAATAAATTCTAATAAAATCATGATATGCTCCTATCATGTTATAGAATTTAATTATCAACTCAATATCATCAACAAAATTAAATCATGAGCTAAAATAGAGCATTATTTTTTTGCATTTATGAATATTGAACATTTGTGTTCAATAAATTCCACATACCTCATAACATATTTATAATATGCATTAAACATGGAATATTAAGTTTAAACAACAACTAAATATTTATAATATGAACTAATGCTTGGAATTTTTTGTCACACATATATTGTATATGTGTTCAATAAATTCTCCAATAAAGCATAATATATTCATATTATATTCTAAACATTATATATATATATATTTATAATATGAACTAATGTCACATGACCCCACAATCCTAAGTACGGATTAACAGGGACTATAACTCTAACATGTGAATGAACAAACATGGAGACTCTCTTTAATAAAAAGCGTAATACATACGACAAGTATGTTCTTGGACTTTAGTACATAATTTAAGTTCTAGCAATGAAGGCATGTGATAAGTACATATGACGATGTACTATCAAGGTATAAACATATCACGACAACATTCCTATTGCTCAACACCGCTCCATCCATCATCCGCTCAACCCGCACATTTAAAACAACATGGTGGTCGAGTACAAGAATGCACTCGGTGGACTCATGCCAAAACATTTTATCATTTTTATATTACATCGCCACATCATGGTAAGACACGCGGTTTTAGTTGAAAGTGCCTTGTGCTTACTAAAACATTTTATCGCTCATAAAATCATCGCCGCGGGCATTTTCTCAGTGTGTATGATCCATATCCCTTAACATCCTTTCGTCATATCATCATAGTCGAACGTCGTGAAGGAGGCCTCCTCTACGACGCCGTGACCGCCGTGAATTGTCCTTACAAAGACACAAATACCTTAGTGTACACGTTAATCCTAGCTGTATTGTCCTTCCAAGATAGATCCGATATCGATTTTCATTCATAAGTTAGAGCGACCCAACAACATTCATAACATCTCATAACATCTCATGGATATGATATATACACAAAACATAAATATTTTTGGGTGTAATCATGTAAACATTTTATCAACAGTTGAAATAAGCATCGTAAATAAATATTTCAAAAGCATTTTATTTTTGAGAGTAGTAAAGCCCACCGGACCGTAGATTGCTTTAATCCCATTTCTTGGACCGTAAGTCCTAGCTTTAGCCTATCTATTCTTGGCCTTGAGGTTTTGGAGCTGGAAAAATCCATTGGGTCTTAGAACCATATTTCTATTTTAGTGTATATCATGGTATGATATACACTCAATCGACCATGCCAGAAGACCTAGTCAAATATTTCACGTTAAGGTATGCTTCGTGAAAATATCGTATCATGATGTTTTATCATAATTGCACATCTTATAATGCTCTATCGCACCTTGCGACATAACATAATGAATGCATCGATTAATAGCATGTTAGTCACATAAGGCATACTTACATAGGGGTTTCAACACTTAGTCAAATTTCAAGTGTTTTAATTTCAGCAAAACAGCTTGAAACAACCCAAGTGACGTACTTTGACGACCCATAACTCTCGATTCAGAATACGTATGGTCGCACAAAGATACATTCTGGAAACCTATAAACATGTACTACAAGTTCTAAGAAGGCATTAAATCCAAAAGAGTCGTGGTTCTGAAGATATAGGGTCTCAAAGTGGGCAACTCAAACTGACTTCTATACTTAGAAAATTTTTCAGAATTTTCAGTTTTAGCTTAACGACGAGGGTTTTATGAGACTCAGAACTTTTGACTCGCAATGCCAAAATGGCTGCAGGATACCAATTTAGAAACCTTGTAACAAGTACTACATATGTCATGAAGACCATACTGGAAAATATCTAACTCATCGAGAATATATAAGTCCAAAGTTGACTACTTGAAATGGACAGTTTCAGTAGGTGACTTTGGGTCGATGAAAGGTATACCTATAAAATTTGGTTTGGGATCAAACTTTCCAGATTATAACTAGACATGGTGAGGAACATTTTTATGAAGAAACCCAAGTCCAAATCGGACTACAAATGGCTTGAACATCTCACGTAAAAGTCATACTCGAACAGCCTATTAACATAGAAATTTTCTAAGGCAGTTTGTCCAAAAGGCTTACTGAAATGCGTCAACTTTAAAATTCACCGTGAGTTCATTATAAGGAATCTGGAAATGAAACCAATCATATTGAAAAGCCACTTAAGTCTAGTTTTATCCAGAAAAGCCTCACCAAAGATTCACAATATATTGGGAGCTAAAATATTTTACCACAAGCTATCATTCCCGTGACAGTTTTGTGCAGTTAACTTTTAAAATCTGGAATAAATAGTAATATTTTTTATAAAATTCTGAAAATTTACATACATCTTCTAGACATTCTTAATTATGTTTCTGCCAAATTTCATAGTTTTATCATTAGCCAAACTTAAAACGAAAGCCACGCACTATGGGTGGTAAACACGGCGATTTCGCAGATTTGTGCAGTGTTTTTGATAAATACAAATAAAATATCAAATCAAGTTGGATGGACTTGAAATTTTACAGAGGCATACTAGACACATATAATTTAAACATATCAAAATTCACAATCATCGGACCACTGAAACTTAGTCAAATAAATTCGTGAAGTTGCTGTTCGTCCAGGTAATCAACATGCAACCCATCACAGCTTAGCTTATAAACATTTATGCATGTATATGATTTGAAAGCTACTAGTTCAAGGGGTATTTCATTACCTTGAGAGGAATTTAATAAGAACCAAGGATGGTTGATGAAGAAGAAGTGATGCTCAAAGCTTCAAATGCATCGGTCATCAATTTGAGCTAAGAACTCATTCTCCTTGTTGCTGCAGTTTTGGCCGTGTGTTGTAGGGAGGAAATGAAGAGAATGAAAGGGTGTTGGGGAGAAGAGTGTCGTGGAATTGCTGAGGTTTGGGAGAGTATGGTGGTAGTGGGGTGCTGGGGTGGTGACACCTAAGGGCATGTGTTGTCCCATGCCTAGCATGGATGACATTTGCTCCTACATGCACACTTACACACTCTTGTACTATACACCCACACACATGCACGAAATTATACAAGTATATATACATATATATCTGATTTTAATGTTTAATTAGGCTTTTAATTAATCCAATGTCACTTAGATACATGTAATAGGTAAATCAACAAATAAGTGCTTAGTATATATGTGTATATAGCTCTCGCTATTACACTATGCCAAAGGGTCCAAATTTTATTTTCCATGCCAAACATTGATATATGTTATGACATATAGTTTAGATGATAAATAATATCATAGGATAAATTAATGGCATCATTTTATGCGACAAAAATCGAGTTCGAAAATTAGGTTTTCGAACGCTTGAAAAATTTGTAACTATCGAATCTTGATGATCTAGCATTGATTTAATGCTAAATCATACTGTAATTACATATACCAATCATATGAAATTAATTCCTATCATTTCTTGATCGATTAAAACGCTGCTTCATCTCAAAACGTTAACGCTTGAAAACGTTGCAAAACGCTCATTATCGACTCATCTCGAAATGGTCGTCATCACTTTATTAAATTATTCCATTAATAATGGAATTTAATTCTAAGCTTAATTGCTTAGAAAATATCATGAATTTTAACTATCGATACGCGATCGACGTTAAAATAATACCGCCGATATACTATATACTTTTATTCCTTAATTCACAATTCTCGGTGAATATAAAATAGATTTCATTCCTTCATAATTAATCAAGTCATTATTCGATATCATTCGATTGAATATCTCAATAAAGCTTTGATTTACGGTTTTAAATACCGTAATTAGCATTAAATTCTGGGGTATTACATCCTACCCCTTAAAAGAAATTTCGTCTCCAAATTTGCATACCTCATAAAGTATGGGTATCTTAACATCATAACATTATAACTTTCTATGTGCTTTTCTTTCGTCCATGGTTCTTTCATCGACTTTCATTATAAGACCCAAACTTGCTTCTTTAATCGTTGAATCGCATAATCAAATTAGTCGAGATTTTCATCATAACTCATCCGAGTCAAAGGTCATGTCATCATGTTGGTTTACGAGAATTGGGTCATTTTCGTATTTCATTAATCATGCGACATGTGGAAAACATTTCGCACTTTCCCCAAATGTGGTGGAAGTACCAAGCTATAGGCTACTAGCTTATCATTGTTAGGAGCTCGTAAGGTCCTATAAAACGTGATCTAATCATTCTTGTATCTAAACTTATAATTCCTCTAGATGGACAAATTTTAAGAAACTTTAATTCCGCATTCAGAATGCAGTTCGGGTTTACGCTGCATCAACAGTAAAACTTTTGTCTGTCTAAGCTTTTCTTATTCCTTGCCTCGTTGGTAGATATCTTAATCGTTTCATTTACAACGCCAGACTTTATACCTTTTCTCACCTACTTTATTACAATAAAGTGGTGGTCGATACTTTTTTTTTTTTTAGACAATGCCTCATAAAACTATATTGATCGTTGTTCGACGGCTACGGTCGTACATAAACTTAACAAGTTGTACAACACGCTCACTTGCACCTTGGTTTAACACTTATGTTCTATCATATCCTTGACATTCATACCGTCCTTTCTCGATTGTCAACTGTCTCGTGAGTGGACATCTATGTTAAGGCTTAACCTCGTATCTAACTCCTTTGTGAGTTAGTTCAAAATCTAGGGTACTCTTCAAGTCTCTATCCGAATCGATAGGTTTTGGTACTCCTTGTAAATATACGATTTCCTTTATGTATAATCGAGCTAACTTATCGGATCTATGAGCCATCCGAATAGGCGTAGACAAAACATAATTGGCGAGTCAATCCACTACTAGCCATATAGTAGTGCGACTTCTTTACGACTTTGGTAAAATCATCATAAGATCTATTTCTATATCATTCTATTTTCATTCATGTAGTTCTAGAGATTATACTCTTATAAGGCTTTTGATACAATGCCTTTACTTATTGGTAACCGAGACACCGCCGACAATCATGGTTACATCTCATTTCATTCCTTGCTATCTAACTTTTCTCGTAAATCATAATACATCTTAATAATGCCTGGTTGGCGGTATGAGAAGGATCATGAAATTCATTCACGATTTCATTTCTAAGCTTATTATTGCTTGGAAATATATGTATATATCTCTTTTTTTTTTTAGACAATAACATTGTCCAACGCTCCTTAAAATTCTTCAGCTCTTCATTCCTTATCTTAATTCGTATTCTATTCCCATCTTCATTCTCTTTTTTTAGTCATATTTCACCTTGGTTGTGAGGGTACCATTTACATTCATCCTTGATTTCCCGACTATTTCTGTTCTCGTTTTCTTAATCTTTCCAATGAGTTTTCCTTTTCTATAAGGACATACCATAATTTAGACTGGATTTTATAACTTAGGCATTAGATTCTATATTAACCTTCCTTAAGTGATTATTTATCACAATTATAATCTTTTACTGATTGTGCCATCTTTCCTATCATGTATCCAAGTTTCTTTGCTCGAAGAATAAGTTCAAACTTTTGTAAATTGTGAAGGTTTCTTAATTTATTGATATAGGAGTGAAATTTCCAAGACTTGGTATTTATACCATCGTCACTATCGAGGTAATAGATTTTGCTCCGTGAAGTCGATAATCTCCTTTACATACAACCGGGCTAACTTGTCGATCCATAAGTACTTTGATTGGTAGGGAGTGAGCACTCTTGGTGAGTCTATGAACAATTACCAATATAGCGGTGTTCCTTCTTTCGATTTGGGTAAATTCGAACGAAGTCCATCGTTATTTCATCCCATTTCCACTCGGTATTTCCAACGGTCAGAACTTTCCGTATGGACGTTGGTGTAACGCTTTCATCTCCGGCAAACAAGACAAGTGTTCTACGAAATAAGCTATGTCTCGCTTCATGCCTTTCCACTAAAACTTTTCTTTCGTGTCTTGTACATCTTAGTACTATCGGGTGGGCGGTGTAGGGTGTATCGCGAGCCTCACTCATTATTTCATTTTAAAGTTTTGCGTCGTCTGAACGCATATTCTTCCTTCAAACAATAAGGCGTTGTCTAACGCCCCGGAAGTTCTTAAATCCTCCGCCCTTACCCTTTCTGATCTTTTCTAACTTTTCCTCCATCCTTTGTCTCTCGACGATCCTTTTCTTAAATCGATTCTGTCACTATTTCAAGTCATGAGTTGGGAAATTCTGTTTATGTGGCCTAAGTCATTGTGACACATAAGTTATTATTTATCTCATGTTAATACATAGTCTTACTTTTATTAATCCGTGAGAATTGTGACTCTATTTTGGGGTAACTATCTTATCGGGTCTTGTTACCTTAGAGAGTTCTTAATGGATCTCAATGTAAGTCAATTATTCTATAAAATTCATGATCTTATTTTAGGTCATCGACGCCTTTCATCTTTAATTGTTTTGTCCTTTGTCGATCTACATTGTTCTCTTTAAAGACACTATGTGCCCGAGGAATATTTCTCTTTAAGCTAAATTTACAAACTGTCGATTGCAAAATTTCGCCTGCTCTTAAAAGTTGTGAGACGACCTTCGATTTTCTTTATGTTCTTTCTCGTCCTTTGAATAAATAAGAACATCATCCGTAAGGATTGAGATAAAATTTTCTAGGTATGTGTGAAACACTGATTTTTGAGGTCCATGAACAGATCTGGTATGGTTAGTCCGAATGACGTAACTATTATCTCATAGTAACCATATTTTATTCGTAACAATTCATTTCGTGTTTCAGTATACCATTCTTCAAGACCACATAATATTACATCATAATGCCTCAGTGAGGACTTTTCATACATTACTTACGAGGGTCGGTCATCGAGCTAATTGATTATAAGACGCTCTAGCTTTTTTACACTCAAAACTTTGACACTTCTTCACTATATTCATAAACTCTTCCAAACTACGTTTATTTTACATATCTTAATCACACCATTTTCATCATAAACCATTATCTACATATAAGTCTTATAGATCCTAGGATTCTAGGTCTCGAGTGACCTTTGTTAGAGTCGCACTCTCTCTCGAAACTCGCCTTTCTCCAAGCACGCTTTAGTTTTCATACCGACGATCATTCTCTTTAGAGAGCCGTGGTCAAGTCGTTCCTCGCTTCTTCTTCAATACTAGAAGTTGGTGTTACTTTTATCGAAAGTATGGTTGGGTTGGTAGCGGTAATTCTCTTAATCCGCGAGGCGATAAGATTTTGTCCTTTGCTCTTCTCGCCTCTTTCTAGTACCATTGATGGCACAGACGTGGGACGGCGTTTGGAACATCATGGTACAACCATTCCTTTATGCCGCGCTTGTGTAACTTGCCGAGGTTCAGACAAGTACTGTAGGTGTCGCTCCTCACGCATTATATGTATACTTGAGCTTGTTGACAAATCCTGGTAAGTCTGTCTGAAGATTTGAATTTTTATCATGGAGAAAATATTCTCATGATATTCCTTTGCAAAATTCTACCGATCGGTTGGTAAATGATCGATAAGTCGTTGGATACCATCCTCATTTGTCACTTTATAGTCACGAGCATCCAAATGAGGTGCAAAATTTCTTCAAAATCGTTTCAATCCATGCCTAGTTCATAATAAAAGAGCTGATACGCTCGTGTGAGTTATAAACTTGTAGGCCTTGGGGTTAACTCCTTCTTTTTCTTTTTCTTTTTACTCATCAGACCCCTTTTATTGTCATCTGTAACCATATAGTTCTAGATGAGTCCGACTTAAATTAAGCAATGGAGGGAATTTTTTTTTTTATATAAGAAGGATCTCTTAATGAATTATACACCTTAAGACGTATATAACCAGTAGACTACTTGTGACACGACTCATGTCACTTATCTTAATACTCATTTTACATTTTACATCTTCAACAGATATTGCCTTAAAGATATTCGATAAAGTAACAAAGGGTACCGATATTCGTCGTGTGAAACCTCTAACGGAAAGGTTAGGCCCAAGTCACTAATCACATGAATGACACCATTTCCAAACTTGTCTCTAGAATTATATCTACGCTCCACACGTATATAATGATCCAAATCATCGATAGCACTTTAGGCGATTCTAGGTTCAATTTTGAGCACGAGCAACACTTGCGATGGTCAAAATTCTCATATAGGTAAGGGAATTTTCATTTCTTGTTTCGCTTACCCTGAGTTGGGTTCTATCGCTTCTACGCATTCTTGTGCGATGTCAAAAAGCGAAGCACCTATGTCGAACAAGATCTTACAGGTATTCTGAGAAACTTTTCCTCATACCTATTCTGCCTTTTGGTTCTGTTTGTTCTGTTTTCGATGTGAGGTATAGGCTTTGGTCAACGGTCTTTCCGTTTATTCAAGTAAACATCTATTTGATATGTCCTCGTCCTTTCCATCGGGACATCATGTTCCCTTGCTATGGCCTTCGTTGCCTCATTCACTTTATACTTCTCGGTATTAGTATCGTTATGCTTTTACTAATAGCATTCATGGTTAGGTTTACATCAACTTATCCTTCGATATTGATATATTTCCATAACTAAGTCTCATCTTAGAGATCGTCATGTTTCTATCACTATCATTCATTCCTAATCCAATATGAATGATTTAATTCCCTTTGGATATACGTCATTTCTTCTTAATCTTTTATTGATTCATCATGCAATTTCGCATAAGATAAAATCCTTTGTCCATCGGGATGTATTATACTTTTGCTTTGACGTCAAATATCTTTACCATTTCTCGACATTCAATGATTTCTTCATTTCCATGTCGAGATACTTAATACCTCACTTTATTGATCGTCACAAAAATATGGGGTGAGATTTACAATTAGATCCACCTTAAGATCCTTCCATGTGAATCTTTTCCGTGTTCTCTTGGATGTATTTCCTTTGCAAGATCTATAGAAACTATCTTGCTTGTTAACTATTAAGTTACACAAGACAAGCGTTTTGTGTCATTATAACTTAGGTATTAAGATTCATTTCAAAATAATGAATCTATTTCTTAACTGCTTCCTTACTTCAAGGAATTACCTTACTTATCAAGTCATAACATTTCGAAACTTATGTCATATCCCTAACTATCTAATTGTATAGCTCATAATTTCTTTCGCTATTTTCGACTTTTGTCCATTTTCTCGAGCATGGTATCCGAGAGTAATCTTACTTTGTTATACTTGGTTCCCACTTTCGTGATCGGAACCGTTATCATTGTCATATGGTTTGGTAGGGTAGTACATTCGTATCCATAACTTAAATTCTAAGCATCTCATTACCATGTCTCGACTTGAGTTATTTCCTCCCTACTTAGTTCACATACTAGGGATATCCTAGCTATTCACAAATCTCAAAGATTATGGTCTCTAAATCTTATTATCATTCGTCCAACCGAGTTTCAATTATTTGGAATCGATTACGCCAAGCATAATCTCATTGATTGAGGTATAAGGAGAAAGATTTATTTTCCGAGACGCTATCATTTCCTTATATATATATATATTCTTTGAAAAGAATATCTTGTATGCATCTTCATTCTTTTTAAACATGTCCAACCTACTAACGAGGTTTCAAGGACATCCAACTATCTTAAAGATAAGTTGTAATCGCCTCGTCATGACATAATAAGGAAAATTCATATCCTATAGGTATCATATACTTTTCTTTACTTTTACTCTTTGCATTCAACGCTAAAGAGTATCTTATTCATAACTTTGTTATCATAATAGTTGTATGATGATATAACTTCATCGTTATCATTCTTTGTTAACCCCATCAAAGGTCATCACACCATGTGTGCCATAGGAAGAATATCTCGCCTCATCGAGATTTTCTTTACATCATAATTTCTTGATGTCTATCACTTTATCCGGTTCGAAACTTTAGGTGATCGAGATAAGTCACCCTATTTCATGCCCGACATTTATCGCTTTACTAATTCGCTCTTAGGTGACAAGGTAAGTCAACTTTCATCTTACTTGATGGTTTCAAGAGTCGAGAAGAGATAATCACGACTACTTACGAGGTATTGTCTCACCCATCAAGATAACATCTTTCAATGTTTAAATCAATATGCTCTTTGATCAAGAAATGGGGCTTTAGGGTCCAAGACCGTAATGACGACTCACCGAGATTTCTTTGGTCATATGGGCTGGCGCAGACCCGTCACAATTATATTCTCAGTCACATAAGGCTTTGGGTTCAAAAGGACACTTTGTAGATTTTTGAGTTGGAAGTTTTTTTTTTTTTTTAGAAGAAGTGAGAAACTCGAATGATTTCTCAATTGAACTAGTCATAGAGTTAAACTCAATGACGTAAATTGGGTAATGGATATAATTTGAAAACTTATATACCCGTAATAGGTAATCAACAAAGTTCTCATGTATGTCAAGGTTCTACTTGTATTATCAAGATCTTACTTTCTTAGTAACATTCTAGGATTCAGATCATACTATAACATTCTTACTCTATACAGATCATAGATCTAACTTCAACTGATTCTCATGAATTCTGGAGTAGGAATCAGGAATTTGGTCCTCCACAAGAAATGAAGTACAGTGCATTAGGAGCACGTAGACGAAAACCATACGTAAATCGGAGTTCACACGACCGAGAACGAGTCAAAACAAAATCACTGCGCAGTGCAGAGAAATTTACACACGTTCGCGTCGAGGTCATAAACGATGCCGACACCAAGTTCGTGCATGCCGTTACCGATGCCGAGGTAGTACAGAATATTACCGACACCGAGGTCAGACAAACTACCCCAGTCGATATGTCAAAGGCGGTGTTATAAATGCCGATTTTGAAGTCGATAGTCGCACATGCCGATGTCGAAGCCGAGGTCGTACATGTCGAGGTCGAACAATTTCGTATAGATCTTTTGCTTTTCTACACTCAAGATGGAATGAAATTCTCAAATCCATCGTTATTTTGTTCTTGTAATTGAAGGAAATTTTACTTCTATGTTCTTTCGTAGAAAGGGATCATGCGCCTTATAAGGTCTACGCTCATTGAGCTAGCATGCTCATCATCATAATCAACTTTGAGATTGAAGTAAAATTTGAATATTCCAACGTAGCTCATTTATGCAAGACGTATTTTGTTGAATTTAAAGAATTCAACATATCATATTTGACAATTCAATGTCCAATCTCAATCATCTTAAACATGAATAATCATAACTGTTCATAATAATGAACTCTTATTACAATTCGTGAATTCCAACATTTCATCTTCGCATATCGTACAAAACTTTTCATATCATTGTCATCATCTTTCTTATATTTTCCTTCTTTTCATAACTTTCTTGACAAGTCATTTGTCACAACATTCATTCTCAACCTTTCATAGCTTTTATTTCGCTTGATAAAATTTTGTTTCACTTTCAAACTTTTCGCTTTCAACTTGAGAAAATAATTTCATAAATATTCATCCGCCGGGCTAATTTTCAAAACTTTGGAAAAGAGTCATTTACCTTATTTCGGTTGAGCTTGATGTGATGGAGTGTTGAGCATTGTCACCGATCTCTAGAAGTCTAATGACTCAATCTAGACTTATCCTTAAAGAAGATTTTGGGTTCAAGAGCGAACCGCCTCGATACCACTCTGTCACGACCCCACAATCCTAAGTACGGATTAACAGGACTATAACTCTAACATGTGAATGAACAAACATGGAGACTCTCTTTAATAAAAGCGTAATACATACGACAAGTATGTTCTTGGACTTTAGTACATAATTTAAGTTCTAGCAATGAAGGCATGTGATAAGTACATATGACGATGTACTATCAAGGTATAAACATATCAACGACAACATTCCTATTGCTCAACACCGCCCATCCATCATCCGCTCAACTCGCACATTTAAAACAAACATGCGGTCGAGTACAAGAATGCACTCGGTGGACTCATGCAAAAACATTTTATCATTTTTATATTACATCGCCACATCATGGTAAGACACAAGCGGTTTTAGTTGAAAGTGCCTTGTGCTTACTAAAACAATTTATCGCTCATAAAAATCATCGCCGCCGGGCATTTTTTAGTGTGTATGATCCATATCCCTTAACATCCATTCATCATATCATCATAGTCGAACGTCGTGAAGGAGGCCTCCTCTACGACGCCGTGACCGGCCGTGAATTGTCCTTACAAAGACACAAGAACCTTAGTGTACACGTTAATCCTAGCTGTATTGTCCTTCCCATAGGATCCGATATCGATTTTCATTCATAAGTGGGAGCGACCCAACCCAACAACATTCATAACATCTCATAACATCTCATGGATATGATATATACACAAAACATAAATATTTTGGCGGTAATCATGTAAACATTTTATCAACAGTTGAAATAAGCATCGTAAATAAATATTTCAAAAGCATTTTATTTTTGAGTAGAGTAAAGCCCACCGGACCGTAGATTGCTTTAATCCCATTTCTCGATCTGTAAGTCCTAGCTTTAGCCTATCTATTCTTGGCCTTGAGGTTTTGGAGCTGGAAAATCCATTGGGTCTTAGAACCATATTTCTATTTTAGTGTATATCATGGTATGATATACACTCAATCGACCATGTGGAAGACCTAGTCAAATATTTCACGTTAAGGTATGCTTTGTGAAAATATCGTATCATGATGTTTTATCATAATTCGCACATCTTATAATGCTCTATCGCACCTTGCGACATAACATAATGAATGCATCGATTAATAGCATGTTAGTCACATAAGGCATACTTCACATAGGGGTTTCCAACACTTAGTCAAATTTCAAGTGTTTTAATTTCAGCAAAACAGCTTGAAACAACCCAAGTGACGACTTTGACGACCCATAACTCTCGATTCAGAATACGTATGGTCGCACAAAGATACATTCTGGAAACCTATAAACATGTACTACAAGTTCTAAGAAGGCATTAAATCCAAAAGAGTCGTGGTTCTGAAGATATAGGGTCTCAAAGTGGGCAACTCAAACTGACTTCTATACTTAGAAAATTTTTCAGAATTTTCAGTTTTAGCTTAACGACGAGGGGTTTTGCGAGACTCGTAACTTTTGACTCGCAATGCCAAAATGGCTGCAGGATACCAATTTAGAAACCTTGTAACAAGTACTACATATGTCATGAAGACCATACTGGAAAATATCTAACTCATCGAGAATATATAAGTCCAAAGTTGACTACTTGAAATGGACAGTTTCAGTAGGTGACTTTGGGTCGATGAAAGGTATACCTATAAAATTTGGTTTGGGATCAAACTTTCCAGATTATAACTAGACATGGTGAGGAACATTTCTTATGAAGAAACCCAAGTCCAAATCGGACTACAAATGGCTTGAACATCTCACGTAAA
Organism: Salvia rosmarinus; assembly: GCA_036937905.1. Lineage (NCBI taxonomy): Eukaryota > Viridiplantae > Streptophyta > Magnoliopsida > Lamiales > Lamiaceae > Salvia > Salvia rosmarinus. The sequence continues at coordinate 55,780,955 of CM072819.1, forward strand.
AGTCATACTCGAACAGCCTATTAACATAGAAATTTTCTAAGGCAGTTTGTCCAAAAGGCTTACTGAAATGCGTCAACTTTAAAAATTCACCGTGAGTTCATTATAAGGAATCTGGAAATGAAACCAATCATATTGAAAAGCCACTTAAGTCTAGTTTTATCCAGAAAAAGCCTCACTCAAAGATTCACAATATATTGGGAGCTAAAAATATTTTACCACAAGCTATCATTCCCGTGACAGTTTTGTGCAGTTAACTTTTAAAATCTGGAATAAATAGTAATATTTTTTATAAAATTCTGAAAATTTACATACATCTTCTAGACATTCTTAATTATGTTTCTGCCAAATTTCATAGTTTTATCATTAGCCAAACTTAAAACGAAAGCCACGCACTATGGGTGGTAAACACGGCGATTTCGCAGATTTGTGCAGTGTTTTTGATAAATACAAATAAAATATCAAATCAAGTTGGATGGACTTGAAATTTTACAGAGGCATACTAGACACATATAATTTAAACATATCAAAATTCACAATCATCGGACCACTGAAACTTAGTCAAATAAATTCGTGAAGTTGCTGTTCGTCCAGGTAATCAACATGCAACCCATCACAGCTTAGCTTATAAACATTTATGCATGTATATGATTTGAAAGCTACTAGTTCAAGGGGTATTTCATTACCTTGAGAGGAATTTAATAAGAACCAAGGATGGTTGATGAAGAAGAAGTGATGCTCAAAGCTTCAAATGCATCGGTCATCAATTTGAGCTAAGAACTCATTCTCCTTGTTGCTGCAGTTTTGGCCGTGTGTTGTAGGGAGGAAATGAAGAGAATGAAAGGGTGTTGGGGAGAAGAGTGTCGTGTGGAATTGCTGAGGTTTGGGAGAGTATGGTGGTAGTGGGGGTGCTGGGGTGGTGACACCTAAGGGCATGTGTTGTCCCATGCCTAGCATGGATGACATTTGCTCCTACATGCACACTTACACACTCTTGTACTATACACCCACACACATGCACGAAATTATACAAGTATATATACATATATATCTGATTTTAATGTTTAATTAGGCTTTTTAATTAATCCAATGTCACTTAGATACATGTAATAGGTAAATCAACAAATAAGTGCTTAGTATATATGTGTATATAGCTCTCGGCTATTACACTATGCCAATGGGTCCAAATTTTATTTTCCATGCCAAACATTGATATATGTTATGACATATAGTTTAGATGATAAATAATATCATAGGATAAATTAATGGCATCATTTTATGCGACAAAAATCGAGTTCGAAAATTAGGGTTTTCGAACGTTTGAAAAATTTGTAACTATCGAATCTTGATGATCTAGCATTGATTTAATGCTAAATCATACTGTAATTACATATACCAATCATATGAAATTAATTCCTATCATTTCTTGATCGATTAAAACGCTGCTTCATCTCAAAACGTTAACGCTTGAAAACGTTGCAAAACGCTCATTATCGACTCATCTCGAAATGGTCGTCATCACTTTATTAAATTATTCCATTAATAATGGAATTTAATTCTAAGCTTAATTGCTTAGAAAATATCATGAATTTTAACTATCGATACGCGATCGACGTTAAAATAATACTGCCGATATACTTCATATACTTTTATTCCTTAATTCACAATTCTCGTGAATATAAAATAGGATTTCATTCCTTCATAATTAATCGAAGTCATTATTCGATATCATTCGATTGAATATCTCAATGAAAGCTTTGATTTCTGGGTTTTAAATACCGTAATTAGGCATTAAATTCCGCGGGGTATTACAAAATGCTTGGAATTTTTGGTCCTCACACATATATTGTATATGTGTTCAATAAATTTCCAAACAAAGCATAATAGATTCATATTATTTTCAACAAATAAAAATCAAATAAACTTTAAAATATATTCTATTATTTTCGGCCACTTTGAGAAAAAATAAGAGGAGTGTTTCAATAGTTCCAAGATTAATATATGATGTTCATATCATATATTAAACACTATATCTCAACTATTTCTCAACAAATAAAATCAAACAATGGCTTAAAAATACTTAAATAAATTCTGCCCTTTTGTGAAAAATAGGAGTAGTGTTTCAATAATTTCAAGATTAATATATGATGTTCATATCATATATTAAACACTATACCTCAACTATTTTTCAACAAATAAAATCAAAATAAATACAAAAAAATTTCAAAATTCTCATATTTATTCTATTTGCTTCTAACACATCAACAAGCAACAATATGAAATAACATTCACAAAAACATGCTTCATCTTCTACAAAAAAATTCTAACAAAATTCAAAAATAATAAACATATTTCGAAAATTCCTAAACATTAAAAAAAATCTTAGAACACATTTCTAAGCATATTTAATTCTTGGCTTGAGAGCATTTGGTAGCTCAAAAGTCATGAGGAAAATGAAGAACAAAAATTATGGTTCTTCATGAAAGAATTCAAAATAAAATCTAAAAAAAATTCTACTCCATTAAAAATGGAGAGAATGATGAATGATACCTTTGGATGGTCTTAGAAAAATTATTGGAGGGTTGGAATGGAGGATTTGAGGCTTGGAGAAGGTGAAGAATTTGAAAAACTAGAGAGGATTTTGTGTTCCAAAGAGAGAGAGAGAGAGAAATGAACGAAATGCTACTGCATTGTGGCATCAAATGGTCTGTATTAAGCCTATTGGGAGTGCCTTTGGTGGTAGTTGGAGAAAGACTAGTCAAATTACCCGATTTGGTATGTTAATACCGGTTCTTTAAGTTTTATCGCGCTTTCGATTGATTTCTCGGAACCTTAAGGTTTTATTTTCTTAAATAACCTTAAAAATACGTATTTCATAGTTATAATAATTTCATGAAGTTTGGATTACATCCGGTAAGTCAATTCTGAATTATCGCAGAAAAACAGTGTCCGACGATTAAATTATGCTCATTCAAATTTCTATTGAATTCTTGAGCTTTCATAATTAATTTAAGTCTTATAAATCATTTCTTATTGATTTTTACCCTTGGTTTGAGTTTCGATTCGTTCGGATCAGTTTAGGATTTTTTCGGTATATATTCCCGGCGTTCGGTTAAGTTCTTTAGGGATTTCGTTCAGAAATTGATTCTTATGAATTCTAAATTCATAATAATATATTACTTCATGATTTTTATTGTTCTTGTTAATTTTCTTGATTAGCACGGATTGGAATTTGATCCGGCTCGTGAATAGTACTTTTGAGACTGATCAGGCAAGCATGCCCGAAAATTCCAATTCTTTGGCTTCTCACATGTTTTCGTGAGAAGATTTCAGAAATAAAATCCTTTTGTTGAGATTCATTCTAGATCTTTCATTCTATGTTCAGGCTATTCAGGAAACCCTAATCTGGTTGGAGTAGTCACTAGTTTTTGATTTCTCTAGTTTTCAATCTCCGAATCGATTCTAATTCGTTTCGTTGGGTACCTTAAACATAATTAAGGTCTAAGCACCACACGTAATTGATTTAATCATCACTAATAAAAGTTTTAAATTTTTCGGGTTATTACATACCATCCCCCTTAAAATAAATTTCATTCGAAATTTGCTAACCTTGGAAAAGATCTGGGTATTTCTCTTTCATAGCCGATTCTAATTCTCAGGTTGCTTCTTCTTGTCCATGGTGTCGCCATAGAACTTTTACTAACGGTATCTCTTTGTTCTTTAACTTTTGGATACGTCGGTCCAAGATTTCCATAGGTAATTCTACATAACTCATATTGTCATCGAGGACAATATCTGTCGGTGGTATTACATGGCTGGGATCATGTATGTACTTTCTGAGTTGTGAAACATGGAACACATTGTGCACGTTGCCAAAACTTGACGGCAATGCAAGTCTATAAGTTGTTGGCCCTATCCTTTCAAAAATTTCATAGGGTCCTATGAATCGTGGTCGTAGCTTTCCTTTATTCCGAATCTCACGATTCCTTTTGACGGGGATATCTTCAAGAAAACTTTGTTTCCCACTTCAAAGTGTAGTTCTGTGCGACGTTTGTCAGCGTACGACTTCTGTGGGTCTTGGGCCTCCTTGATCCGTTGGCGGATCTGTCTCACAATCTCGATCATCTCTCCCACATAGTCAGGTCCTAATACTCTTCTTTCTCCTACTTCATCCCAGTAAAGTGGTGATCGACATTTCTTTCCATAAAACGCTTCATACGGGGCCATTCCAATAGTTGCTTGGTAGCTGTTGTTGTAGGCGAATTCCACAAGTGGTAATACTTGTTCCCAACTTTCTCCTCTATCGAGGACAACAGTTCTCAACATGTCTTCAAGCGTTTGCATGGTGCTCTCGGATTGTCCGTCCGTTTGTGTGTGGAACGCGGTACTGAAATATAGTCGAGTTCCCAATTCTTTTTGCAAGCTCGTCCAAAATCTGGATGTGAATTTTGAATCTCTATCAGACGTGATAGTCTTCGGAACTCCATGTAAATGTACGACTTCTCGAACGTACAACTGTGCTAATCTGTCTGATCCATGTGTTATCGAAATGGGTAGAAAATGCGCGCTCTAGGTCAAACGATCGATGATGACCAAAATAGCGGTATTTCCTCTTTGTGATTTGGGTAGCCCGATAACAAAATCCATGGCTATATCGTCCCATTTCCATTCCGGTATGTCCAGCGGTTGTAAGGTTCCATACGGTCGCTGGTGGAGTGCTTTAACTTGTTGACACGTCAAACAACGTTCTACGAATGAAGCTACGTCTCGCTTCATTTTATCCCACCAAAATTTCTCCTTGAGATCTTGGTACATTTTTGTGCTTCCAGGGTGTACGGTGTAAGAAGTCTCATGGGCTTCTTTCAAGATCTTGCTCTTAAGCCCTTCGTCTTTTGGAATACACACTCTTTCGTCATACAACAAAACATCATCTGTTGCCTCTCTGAAATTTTTGTGGTTGTTGTCCTTGATCTTGGTTCGTACTTCCTTCAGCTTCTTGCTTTTCTTCTGGGCTTCTAAGATTCGGGCTCTTAAGTCCGGGATTGCAATCAACGTTGCAATCCAGCCTTCTATTTTCTGAGACGGATCTATGACTTCGATGTTCATCCTCTGAAATTCCTTTATAAGCATCGCTTCATGACTGAGGAGACATCCCAAACTAGAGTGGGATTTGCAACTCAAAGCATCGGCTACAACATTAGCCTTGTCTGGGTGGTAATTGATGCCACGGTCGTAATCTTTCACCAATTCTAACCATCTACGTTGCCTCATGTTAAGATCTTTCTGCTCAAAGAAATACTTCAGGTTTTTATGGTCAGTGTAGATCTCATATCTAACTCCATAGAGATGGTGTCTCCAAATCTTTAAGGTATGTACGACCGTTGCTAATTCCAGGTCATGCGTAGGATAATTCAACTCATGTAGGCGTAATTGCCTTGAAGCATAAGCAATAAATTTGCCTTCTTGCATCAGAACATATCCTAGTCCATTCTTCGAAGCGTCCGTGTAGATTGTGTACTTTTATCCGCTTGGCATCATGAGTGCAGTCTTGTCGTCAAGAACTCCTTCAATCTCTGGAAACTAGCCTCACACTCGGTGGTCCAAGTGTACTTGATTCATTTTCTTAACAATTGGGTCATAGGTCGGGCTATCGTTGAAAATCCTTCGATAAATCTTCGATAATAGCCGGCAAGTCTCAAGAAACTCTGAATTTCATTTGGGTTCTTTGGTGATTCTCATTCTCGAACTGTATTGATCTTAGAGGGGTCTACTTTGATTCCCTCGGAGGACACGATGTAACCTAAGAATGTCACCTTGCCTACCCAGAATTCACACTTTCTAAACTTGGCAAAGAGTTGCTCTTGCCTTAATGTTTGCAGCACAGTTCTCAAGTGCTCTTCGTGTTCTTGGTTATTCTTGGAGTATATTAGGATATCATCTATGAATACTAAGACAAATCTATCTAAGTATGGGTGAAATACCCTATTCATGATATCCATAAATACTGTTGGGGCATTTGTAAGTCCAAATGGCATAACGATGAATTCGAAATGACCATACCTTGTATGGAAAGCCGTTTTAGGTACATCATCTGGTCTAATCCTCAGTTGATGGTATCCAAACTTTAAATCTATCTTCGAAAAGACTCACGCTTCCTTGTCGATCAAGCGGATCGTGAATTCAGGGCAAAGGATATTTATTCTTAAGAGTTATCTTGTTTAACTCTCGATAGTCTTTGCACATTCTCAATGTGCCATCCTTCTTCTTCACGAAAAGGACAGGTGCTCCCCATAGAGACACACTAGGTCTAATAAGACCTAACTCCAAGAGTTCTTGCAGCTGGATTTTCAATTCCTCAAGTTCTTTTGGTGCCATCCGGTATGGGGCCTTTGACACAGGGGCAGAACCTGGATCAAGGTCGATCGTGAACTCAATCTGTCATTTTGGCAGTAATCCCGGGAGTTCATCTGGAAAGACGTCGGGATACTCTCTCACGATCGGAACGTCTTATATCATTCTCTCATTCGGTCTTCCTCTTAGAGATAGACAAGGTAGGTGTTGTTCTCTGTCTTGTTCAGCAACGTCCTTGCTTGTAGCGTGGATATGATTGGGACCCTCCTCCCCATGCTCATCCTGTGAAAGTCTGTAGGTTTCTCTCCGGGATGTTGGAAAGAAATTTTCTGTTCATTACATAGGATGGTCGCATTATGTTCGGTTAACCAATCCATTCCTAGGATTATGTCCACATCTGTCGTAGGTATGACGTGAGGGTTATTTGTCATGACCTTAAGTGAGCCTAGTCCAAGTTCTAAGTTCGAGCATGTGTGGGTTACCGTTCTTATGCTTCCTACTGGTGAAGAAATTCTCATAATTTGTTCAGCGCGTTTAGGATCTTGTCCTAAGTTTTCTACGCATGTTACAGCAATAAAAGAATACGAGGTGCCAATATCAAATAGTATGATAACAGGCAATAGGAGGAGTGTTCCCATACCTGCCAAGTTTTCTTGGTTCCTTGGCGGTTCCTGCGGGAATTCTCTTTCCTGATTGAGGCGAGGCCCGGCTTGCGATGGTGGTTCTTTGTTGTTGTTGTTCTTCTTTGTGGTTGTTGTTGTTGTTGTTGTTGTTCGCGATCGTCAATATTATTCTTCTTTATCGCCATAGTTGTGGTCGTTGTCGCTGTGGTGGATAGGGTCGTTGGATCGGCTGAAAGTACTGAACCGGGGGCTGCTGCTGAAACGGTTGGGCTTGGATAGCGCGGACCGTTTGGACTCGGTTAGGTACATTGGGATGGCCATTTCCTCCTTGGCGCATCCCTGGGCAGTCCCTGGAGTAGTGACCTTTCTGGCCACACTTGAAGCATCCATCATTCGTAAATGCGCATGCCCATTTTTGACTCCTATGGAACATTGGGCACACGGGGAGTCTCGCGAACTTCTAGTTTTCCCACCAGGTACGGGTACCGTGGGATGTCCATTACCTTGCCCATGCCCCAACGGCTCGCTATTCCCTTGCCATGGCCTCCTTTTGGCCTGGCCAGTGTTAGATCATTGACCTTGGTGGGGTCCTTCCCATTTCCTCTTCCCACGATCCCCCTGGTGGTTCGGTGGATGCACATCGACATTCCTATCCTCGGGCAAGGCAGCCTCGATGTCCAATGCTCTACTGAGGGCCTCACGATAAGCCAGATTTTCGTGACCAGCTAGCGAAACCCTGATTTCATGACGGAGTCCCATCTAAAACTTTTCTGTCATCTTCTCATCTCTAGTGGAACTTGACCCACTTTAATTTCTTGATGTATCTAGTGTCGATCCCTCCCACTAGATACGACATCTCGTACCTTTAGCCTAATCGGTGGCAGAATACAATCATCTTTGGATTTGTGATTTTTCATGTAGTCCTCTTCAAAGAATCGGGCATTAGTGCTAATAACGACCTTCTGATCCTTAGGACTATAGAAATAACCACCTTTCGTTCCTCTAGGATAACCAATAAACAGCCTTGCTTTAGATCTAGTATCCAACTAGTCAGATTTCTGGTTCAGCACATGTGCCGAACTGTCCCATATCCTTATATGGCTTAAACTAGGCTTGCGCCCAAACCATAACTCGAAAGGGGTCTTGTCGACTGACTTGGACGGTACAAGATTCAGCAAATATGTCATTGTTTCTAAGGCATACCCTCAGAAAGAAATATAACTCATCATCGATCTAACCATTTCTAAGAGAGTCATATTTTTTCGCTCTGACACACCATTTTGCTGTGGTGTGCCCGGTGTATTGAGCTGGGAGGTAATCCCACGCTGCACCAAATAGTCTATGAACTCGTTACTGAGGTATTCGCCACCGCGATCAGACCGCAGTGACTTGATACTCTTACCTAGCTTCGTCTCCACTTCTGCCTTAAACTCTTTGAATTTCTCAAAGCATTCAGACTTGCGGTGAAGCAGGTATATGTATCCGTACATTGAGTAATCGTCAATGAAAGTGACAAAATACTCATACCCTCCACGAGCTTGTGTGGACATTGGTCCACATATATCAGAATGGACTAGCTCCAACACTTCCTTGGCTCTATACCCCTTCGCTTTGAAGGGTCTGGTCGACATCTTTCCTTCTATACAGGATTCACAGACTGGGAACGGAGTGACTGTGATTTCACCCATCGCTCCATTCTTAGCCAGTCTTTGGATCCTATTTAGAATGATGTGACCTAATCTAAGATGCCAAAGAAATGTGGTGTCATCTAGCGAAGAAAACTTCTGTATCTTAAGGTTTTATGTAGATGCAACATAATTAAAGGTATTATGTTTAGCAAAAATAGTATAAAGAGAATTATATAAAGTGTCACCACAGATAACTTCATCATTTCTTATGATAGAAACACCACTATAAAAAATAACAGAATATCCATGTATAAATAGTTTGGAAACCGAAATAATGTTTCGCCGAAACTCCGACACATACAAAACGTCTTTTAATACTAAAACTATTTTATCAAAACATAAAGAAACATCTCCGACTGCAACGGCCTCGACTTTCGCCACGTTGCCCATGGAGATTGTTATCTCGCCATCAAACAGCTCCCTTGTCCGCAGGAACCCTTGCAAGGTATAACAAACATGATCAGTCGCACCCGTATCTACTACCCATGAATAAGTAGAACAAGTTGCTAAACATGTTTCCGTTAGTAAAGAAAATGGCGTACCTTGAGCCTTGAGCATGGGGCACTTAACCTTCTAATGCCTAGTCTTGCCGCACTTGAAGCACGTGCCCCTCTCCTTTGGCTTTTTCAAGCCTCCGGTGGCAATCATGTTCTTGCTCCCACTGCTCCCACTGATTCCCTTGCCTCTACCACCTTTGGTACCCCTTTTTCTTCTTCCACTTTTCATTGGAAAATTTGGGCCCTTAGATGTGCTAGCAAGGGCATGTGCTCCTTTTTCCATGACTCTTTCCGCGGCCACGAGATCATTTAGCAACTGACTAAGTGTATACTCGGTCTTCCTCATGATCGCATTCATGCAAAAATTCTCAAAAGACTTAGGCAGTGAGATGAGGATGATATCGACCTTGGCTTCACCGTCGATACCTCCTCCCAACTGATCAAGACAATCCATGAGATGAGTCATATGGGAGACATGTTCATGGACCGAACTTCTCTCTTCTATCCTACACGCCAAGATTTCTCTCATTGTGTAGAAGTGGACTGACCATATTTCAGTCGCGTCTACCATCGACTGATGCTGCAGCTGCAAGCCTTTGGACATAGTTATCATCATATAGCATTTGGCCATATTATTTGACTTATGCCAAAGTCTGCTTGACTCTCACTGCTCATTCGTCGATGCGTCAGTAAGGGCATCGGGTTTGGGAGTAGTGAGAACAAACATGTGTTCTTCTGCGATAAGAACATATTCCATGTTTCGTTTCCACTCGATAAAATTTGGACCGGATAAAGGGTTTTGTGCGAGCATATTGATTATCGGTGTAAGAGACATATCTGAAAAGTAATGCAAACACATAAGCATACGATCGCACATAATTCGTAACAATAATATTGTAACCTTTTGATAAAACAATATTAATTAAAACCTCAAATCGCCCAAGGAATTCCACATGCAAGCCATGCGTGTGGATGTTTACACATAAACCCCTCGACCAAACTAAGATATATCTTTTAGTCGTTTAATTTCAATCCATGTCAACTTATCCTTATGACAAATGAAATTAATGATTGGACCTTACTAGACCACATCAATATCACAAGAAGAGACTTCGCAGGAAGTTATACTTGAGGTGATGCCTAAGCAATGACCACAATTTTGACATCAGATAATGAATTTTTAGAATTGGCATACTCACTTTGACCATACCGCTTCCAATTCAAAATCTTTTGTCATCTCATTTTAAATCTATCTCTAGAGAACTTATGAAAATCGCATATGCAAGCCACACGTGTGGATCGCCATACATGAAACTCCCACTTCTCAATAGATTAAAATGTTTTATTTAGAAATCTCATCTAACAAACTTATGATCAACAGTGCAAGCAAGCCACGCGTGTGGACGTTTACTCACATTGAGTACCACTTTGTTTAGAGATCAAAAAGTGGAGGTCTTGACATCTTTAATTTTAAAAATTAATATGTCGGGTTTCTTGCTTAGTCTTTTGTTTCAAAAGGTTTGTCCATGCAGATCCCGTAATCCCAGCATGCTTTCTAAGAACTCAACATTTAAAACATGCTCGCAGAATTCTAAAACATGCTTCAAAATGTGATAAACCTAGCATGCTTGCTATACGCATTCAATCACGAAAAAATATTAAATGTTTATCTACGTAATTAAACATACATAGCTTGCTTCTGCATAATTTAAACATCCACGACATGCTTTGAAAGATAAAAATAAAATAAATTCGTTCATCGCGGCCCACTCGTGGATCCTATACTTCTTTATCTAATTTATTACATAAATTTACAAAGTGTAGATCTTCAAAAAAATCTCGAAACGGGCCTCGCATGCACGGGCATGAACCAGACTCGTCAAAACTGGATCTGGGCCGAAAAATCTGAAAACGGGTCGGAATAGTGGAATGGGTCGGGTCGGGTAAGAAATCTGGAACCGTGTCGGAAAAATGGTCTGGGCCAAAAACGGGTCGAGTCGGACCAATGTGGTGGGTCGCGCACTGAGGCACGACCCCACAAGGCGCCCAACAAGACATCAGCCGCCCTGCTCCCGCCTCTTTCGCGACCGTCGCCCAGCCGCCCACCTCAAGCTACCGAGGCGTGCCGAGCGGCTTTGCAGAGCTTGGCCGAGAGGCCCTGCGTGCTCAGCCGCCCGTCCCTGTCAAGACCTGCCGAGAAGTCTGCACGCGACTCGCACGTTGGGTCTGCCCGTGCACGAGCTGAGGTTGGGCGGCCCACCGAGGAGTTGCCGTCGAGGGCACCTGCGCGTTTTAGCACCTGGCCGAGGCTGCCGAGGTACCCGGGAGCTGCTGAGCATTGCTGTGCGTGACTCGTCGAGGCTACCAAGAAAACTCATGCACGCTCATCTGGCGCTGAGGCATGCCGAGGCGTCCGCGTGGAAACCGCACGCCCCGCACGCCCAGCCACCGATGCTCGTCGAGGGATCTCGCACACCCGTTCGCATGCTCAGCACCGAGGCGTGTCGAGGTATCCGCATGGGAACCGTGTCCCTCGCATGCCTAAGCTACCGATGCCCGCCGAGACCTATCGCCCGATGCTGCCGAAGTCGTCTCCGCATGGGCTACCGAGAAAACCCGTCGCCGACTGCCCTATTCGCCCGTATGTCCAGCACGGTCATCCGCCTTGTCGCGCGATATACTGCCGGCGTACCTCCCGTCGTGCCGTACGACGATAGGACTCCATCGTCTCGTTCTTCGTGTTCTTCTTCTTCGTTTCTCTTTTACAGATTAGATTTACAAGAAAAAATTCTAATCTAACCATGGATTTTCTCATGGTGAAAAACAAAATCCGATAAAAAAATTAAAACGAGCCAGGATGAACGACAGATCCACAATTAATTAATTGCGCACGTAATAATCAAACGTGGATTAATCCAGTAGAGCCAAGATACTGATCCCAGACTCTGATACCTATTATAGGGAAATCTGATTTTAACCCTCTCCCAAGGATCTATCTTGGATGTTTAATTCACCATACATTGATTATTTACCTAGCATGCATCTATGTAATTAATTACAACACATATGTGTTTTCTCGTGTTCATCTGCGAATTTTTCTGATAAAGAATTAGATCAAGACTCGTGCTTTGATCTTCTGGACTGTATCCCGTTTGCCAAAACTCCAATGCCGAGTGAGAGCAATCTATGGAGAGTACTACATAAATTCGCCTTCTTCCTCACACTTGGAATTTTCGAGAATCACAATAATGTCTCTTATCATTTTCGAAAATCCCACTAGCATTAGCCTTACCTGATTTTCTCTCACCTTATATTTATAATGCAACCCTAGATCCTATATGGATAGGATCTCTACATATCTAATAAATATAATAATTTCTTTTCAGATAGAGAATATCGGAACAGAGTCCCAGTGGGACTCTCATGAGGGTGATGAAATTCTTGGCAGCTTCAGGCCTTGATGGGCCAGCCCAGGGATCAAATGCAAGGAATAAAGATAGGCCTCAAATAAATTAATTATCTTATGTTTAGCCCAGAACATAAATTAATTCATAAACATCTATTCATGCCACTAGAGAATATATGCTGACTTACCTCTTTATTTCCGAAGTTGAGTCGGGTTTGCACTTAGACTTCACGAACCCCGTATTTAAGATATCGCACGTTCATTAATTATTTATAGTGTTCTGACAGCTTAAAATAATTAATCTCTTTAATTCCTTAAGTAATACCACTTAACCTTATTATTGTACTTGAGATAACTCAACCTGCAGGGTTTAGTACAATAAACCTTTTGAGCTCCTTAAGGGGACGTCATCATCCTAAACGGATACGGTGACTTGATACAGGTAACTGGCATGACATACAAGCACTGCCATCACCCAAGATGCTGAGAATATTGGGTTATCTCGTGTAACCCTCACCCATGACAAGTCAAAGTGATGGTCAGTAACTTATACTCACCTAATACCTTATCGAGGTTTAGAACAACGTAAAGTCACCGAGATCTAGGTTCTTCATGACAGTCAGATAGAAGAACTCATCTCACTGTGATCCATCAATACGTCAGAGATGTACCAGTATAGACAAGCAACCAAGTCAAGTCACTTCTTATCTATACCACAGCCTATAACGACAACTCGTCATAAAGTTGTCTCAGATGTGATCCTTTTTATATCTCATTAAGCTTGACCAATCATACAGACTTCTCACTTGTAACGCCCCACTTTTTGCTTGAATTATTTTTCCTTAACTTTAAATAATTTACATTGGATTTGTGAATATTTGACATGCTCGATTTTTTTACGTTGGACTTGAAGGAGTCCGTAGTTGCGCCCCTAGCCCGAAAACGAACTTCGAAAATTATTTTAGGGTTTTCAGAAATTACTTTACAAAGATAAAGTAATAAAATAAATTTTGGGCTTATGAAATTATCAAATTATATTATTTATTCTCAAGTTGGGCTTTGTAGAATATTATTTTGTTAGGCCCAAGTTCTATTTTATATTTGTGTAGAATTGAGTTTTAATTAACAAGAGTTCCAATAGAAATAGGATTCTTATTAGGGTTAACTTATTTATTCTATATATATATATATATATACATATGTATACACGCACACACAGTTTTAAACACACATACAAATAAAGAAAACAAAAATTTGCTAAAGTGTAAAATCAACGAAGCTAAGTTCTTCTCGGTGCGGCGCAACTAGGACCCTCATCCCAGAATTGATTGATATTGATTTATTGTGCTCGACAAAACAAGGTGGATGAAATCATCTTTAACTTGTATATATGAGATTTGGAATAAATATATTTATTGTGGGTGAAATCATCTTTAACTTGTAAATATGAGATTTGGAATAAAAATATTTATTGTGGGTGAAATCATCTTTAACTTGTAAATATGAGATTTGGAATAAACATATTTATTGTGGGTGAAATCATCTTTAACTTGCAAACATGTGATTTGGAATAAACATATTTATTGGGGTATTTACTTTATCTGTAAGTTTATGATGATAATCATTGTTGTGTTTTGTTACATCCATGGTGAAAGCCTGTGTGGCGTATTATTGCTTGTGTGGCATGGCCTGTGTGGCGTATCATTGCCTGTGTGGCATAGCCTATGTGGCGTATCATAGCCTGTGTGGCGAATCATAGCCTGTGTAGCGTATCAATTGTCTGTGTGGCAAATCATAGCATGTGTGGCGTATCATTTGCCTATGTGGCGAATCATAGCCTGTGTGGCAAATCATTGCCTGTGTGGTGTATCATTGCCTGTGTAGCGAATCATAGCCTGTGTGGCGATCATAGCCTGTGTGGCGTATCAATTGCATGTGTGGCGAATCATAGCCTGTGTGGCGATCAATTGCACGTGTGGCGAATCATAGCACCGTGGCGTATCATTTGCTGTGTGGCGAATCATAGCTCGTGTGGCATATCATTGCACGTGTGGCATAACCCGTGTGGCGAATCATAGCACGTGTGGCTTATCATTGCTTGTGTGGCAGGATTTTTAAGCCGGTGAAGTTGAATATGATTGACTATTACTTTCTTGCGATGTATACACGTTTTGACAAATAAAATAATGATATTCCTTGTTCCCCACCACCGAGTACGTTTTTGTGCTCACCCCCTTTTTATCTAAAATATTTTAGGTCAGTGATCATGGAGCGGCGTGGCGGTGTGGGTGTGCCTAGTGGTGTTATGTCGCTTTTTAAAGACTTGTGTTTTTTTTATTTAAATTCTTTTCCATTATTATCGTTGTTGGATTTGAGTTACTAGAACTCCAACTTATCTCTTGCTACTAAGTCTTGCGTAGTTTGCTTTGGGTCGTTGGTTGGCGTCAGTTCTTTTGTAAAGTTTAGACTTGAGTTTGTTGGATTCATTATTTGAAAATTTTGTTCAAGAGATTTATATATTTAATTTAAAAAAATGACATGCTTCCGCTTTAGCTATTTTATTTAGAAAATATAGCATTTTTAAATTATGAATTTAGGGTGTTACATTTAGTGGTATCAGAGCGGGTCTACGTTTCTGTAGACTTAAAATTTTTGAATAATTTGTTATATGATGTGTTATGACAAAGGGCACCACCCATTCCCGACACGCGCTCCTGATCAAGGTAATTTACGTTGCTTTGATATGATAAAATATTTTTGTGAGCACTTATTAGTGAAGATTCTCTCTCAAATATTATGAGATGTGGTGGAGTTTTGTATGTAGCATTATGTGAGAGTTGTGCATCCTTTTGTGAAAATTATTGCTGAACTTGAGCATGAGTTGATTGAAATTTTTACCTATTTGTCCTCGAAATTAGAAGGGACTTAGTTGCTTGATTATTATGCCTCACTTGTTAAGGCTAGATGAAGAATAATTATAATCTACCTCCAGTTTATGAGCATGCACTTGTCGTAGTTCGATTCTGACAACGTACTTGAAATCTCACTCTAGGCGTCGTAAAGAACTTGTAGCTTGAAGAGAGTTGTGGCGGAAGATTGTTACTCACGAACAACCAATATCTGAATATGAAGCTTTCTCTAGTGTCATTTACCTAGCACCCAATGAAGTTAGGGCTATTGTTGGAAAGGCCTTTATAGATCGAGAGACAGTCTTAGAGAAGGGTCAGCATCAAATAAATTTTTAGGATTACATGGCCACCTTAATTCGTAGATGTAACGATCTTTTTTCGTTACATCACAATTATAGAAGATGACGAAGGTCCCGTGTCACCACTCCCACAACAGAATATGGAAGTACCTCAAGAGAATGAGGGAATAAAAGAATATGATGACGATCCCAAGAGGAAGAGGACCCTGAAGGACATCCTAGTCCAGTGGTTATCGACATTAATGGTGACGAGAAATAGGATATTTAAGTTTTGACGCGTTTGTTTCTTTTTCTTGAGTGGAACGTTGTGTTGTTCACTTCTTTTTCTTTTGGTTGTTAATAGATTTTGGATAAACGAATGTGAGAAAACAAGAATAACTGTAGGAGTAGAGAACATAGCTCTTGATGTAAGGATTCCCTCAGGAGAAACTCTAAGAACTAACAAGATGGCACGGAGTGTGAAAATCGTGTTGGGAGGAAAAACATTAGAGGCGATCTTTATGCTTTAGAGATGCGTGATTTTGATTTGATCTTGGGGATGGGTGGTTAAGTAGCAATTACGCCACTATAAGGTGTCGTGAGAGAAGTGATTTTCAAAGACCGAAGAGAATGAGTTTACGTTCTACGGAGCAAGGATTGGAAAACCATTACGCCAAAAATATCTGCAATGGAGCAGTGAAGATGTTAAGAAAAGGAAAGTGTGAATGATTCTTGGTAAATGTATTGGGGTCACGAGAGCAGAGACAACAATAGAGGATGTGGAAGTGGTTCGAGATTTTGTTGATGTGTTTCTGAAGAAATACCGGGTTTACCACCGAGTCGACAAGTGGGTTTACTATTGACCTTGTGCCCGGGCGACACCGGTTTATAAGGCTCCATACCGAATGGCACCAAAGGAGTTAGAAGAGTTGAAGCGCGATTACAAGAATTATTGGATAAATGATATATTCGACCGAGTGTTTCACCATGGGGAGCACCAGTTTTGTTCGTAAAGAAGAAAGATGGTAGCATGAGGATGTGTATCGATTATCGAGAACCGAATCAACTTACAATAAAGAACAAGTATCCTCTACCGAAAATTGAAGACCTCTTCGATCAACTACAAGGTGCATGAGTTTTCTCAAAGATAGATCTACGATCTGGATACCATCAATTAAAGGTGAAGGAAGATGATATTCCAAAGACGACTTTTAGGACAAGATATGATCACTATGAGTTTGTGGTAATGCCTTTTGGATTGTCCAATGCCCCTGCAGTTTTTATAGATTTGATGAATCGGATATTTCATCCATACTTGGATAAGTTCGTGATCGTCTTCATCGATGACATCTTGATATACTCTAAAAATCAAGAAGAGCACGAGTCGCATCTGTGCACAGTCTTGGAGACACTAAGGAACGAAAATTTATACGCCAAGTTTACAAAGTGTGAGTTTTGGCTGAATCATATTGGATTTCTTGGACACGTGGTGACCTCAGAAGGAATTGAAGTGGATCCGACAAAGGTTGAGGCGGTAAGTAATTGGAAAGTGCCGACAAGCACCGTGGAGATACGAAGTTTTCTTGGTCTGGCAGGATATTATAGAAAATTTATCGAAGGTTTTTCAAGGATTGCAGGACCACTCACTCAGTTTACACGGAAAGGAATACCATTTGAGTGGACGGAGAAGTGCGAAAGAAGCTTTCAAATATTAAAGAAGTTTGTATGCGCTCAGGTCTTGACTATCACGATAGTTCTAAAGGATACATAATCTATAGTGATGCATCGAAACAGGGTTTAGGATGTGTGCTAATGTAAGAAGGAAAAGTGGTGGCTTATGCATCTCGACAGTTGAAGCAACATAAATTAAATTATCCTACACACGATTTGGAATTGGCAGCAGTAGTTCATGCTTTGAAGATTTGGAGACATTACCTTTATGGAGGTAAGTGTGAGATTTATAATGACCACAAGAGTTTGAAATACTTTTTCACGCAAAAAGAGCTAAACTTGAGACAACGAAGGTGGTTGGAGTTGATCAAGGACTATGATTGTAAGATTTTGTACCACCCTGGAAAAGCAAATGTTGTGGCAGATGCACTTAGCAGAAGGATGGATGCAAATCCTATAAGAAGGTTAACTCAACAAGAGTAGTTGGTGAAATATTTTGAAAGATTGAGTCTTGAAGTAGTGGCCACACCTGAAGAAGCGGATGCTATTATCTCAGCTTAGGTAGTACGTCCGACGTTGCAAGATAGAATTCGAGAAGCTCAAAAGGACGATGAGTTCCTACAAAGTGTAATACACGGATTTTTTGAACACCAATTTTCGAAAATAAGAAGGAATATTACGATAGAAACAAGAATGAAAATGAACGTCGATAGTCATCGATTTTGAGTAAAATCAAAAATTTCTTAATCTTTTTCTCATGAAATAGATTTTAATAGAAAATAAATATGTTTTTAAATATATGTGGGATATTATTTACACTAAGGAAGAAAAAGAAATAGTTTCTCCTAATTGTTTCATTATTTTCGAAACATATGTGGATATATGATTAAATTGTGATCAAGATCACTTTATTTTATGTGATAAAATGTTATTTTGTATATATAGGATATTAATTAGATAACTATTACTCAAATAAAGAAAAATTATATCTTTCCATTAAAGACCTATGATTTTAGAAATTCATAGGATATACATGATGAATTGTGATTTAATTATGATCACTTTATTAAAGTAATAATATATGTGATGAGTTGTTATGTTTATCTTGTTGTATATGACAAAGATAATTATCTTTGTAGAAGCATGCATAATTTTCGAAAATGACATAAGAAGGATAAGCTAGGGTTTTAAGTTGAAAATGATATTTTTAAGATAAGTATAGCTAAGATATTTTATTTAGAGATAAGATAAGGTCATAATAACTAAGAGATAATGTTTATCTCATAGAAGTGTGTAGTAATGTGATAGACATCATAAGAGATAAAAAAATTTCTTTAGTTTATAAGATTTTCGAAAAAGGCTATGATTTTATGTGATATTTGTATCAAATAATTTATTTAATTGCACAACCTTTAATACTTGATAAATATCATGGAATATAGATCAATCTTATCTCCTAGAAATTATATAAGTTTCGAAAATCACAAATTAGGTTAAGAATGGAATTTTGTGAAATTTGTTCCTAGAAAACCCTAGTTTTCGAAAATTTGGGAAATTTGCTAAGAATTGTTCCAAGAATTTATTTTATGATACAAGAACATTATTTTTATATAATTCTTCATGTAAATAATAATGGTTTGATAATTTAATCTTAATTTCTAAGAAAAAGCCGATAACTTCACTTTAGTACATAGAATTGATCTTAAATAATTTTCCCATGATTTATTTTATACACTAAGATCTATATTATGTCACATATCCATTAATTAGAAGAAAATAAAATTTGTACCATGTTTTGTACATAGTGACCGAAAATTAGGGTTTTGGTACGAAAAGAGGATATTTTTCATATCTTTGAAATATTAAACTATATGATTATGATGTAGAGATATTATTTATGATAAGATAAGGTGAATCATTAAATTTACAAGTGGATGTGTTAATTTAATGGAGATGGCCGAAAACTTTGACTTAAAATAGGTTAGAAATAATTTTGAAACTCTTTGATAATGACATCTAATCTTGATAAGGTTGTATATTAATTAAATAAACTATAGGATAAGATAAGATAATTATCTCATATGCAAGTGGGGTGGCCGAAAATCAAGGAGATAAAGGTATGAGTTGTAAAATTTTGATTTTTATGCTAAGATATTTTATAAAGTCATGATTAATACACTTTATAAATTCTATGAATAGGAGCCCACCCCTCCCATAACCATATGAACGAAAATTTGAGGGAAAAATAGAGAAAAAATGATAGAAAGTATTCTCCAAAATTATATTCAACCCTAGGTAGAAAAACGTTGCCGACGCCGATCAAAACTGATCAGAAGGTTAGAAAATATACAAGCACTTTTATTCATGCAAAAATATTAGAAATTCATACTTGAGTTGTTAAATGTTATGTTTTTGAAAATTATGTGACATATGTGTAATTTTTACTATATGTTTAAGTTGTTTATTAATGATGTTTATATGACGTTTATAAGCATGAATTATGATTTTAGTACGAAGTTAAGCATGATATAAGATTTAATGCTATGACCAAAATTACATATGAATCATATGTTGATGGAAATAAATTTTAATTGTTGTTTTGAGCATGAAATGATGATAGTTAATATTATTCAAGTATGTATGAATTAAATCATAAATTTTGGAAAAATATGGAATATTATGTGATGATAATTTTGAAAATCATAGAACATGAAATGTTGATGTACAAGTTGTATATAATGAATATTATGTCATATTATTGATATATGATGATAATAATGTGTTGTGTGAATTAATTAGAATTTTTGAAAATTGTTTAAGTGATTTTTCTAGAATTTCGAAAAAAATAGAATAAGGGTTTTGATGTCAAAATTTTATGACTAATATTATGTAATATTATGGATCTTATATAAATATAGCATGATATGTGAATATATGAGAATTTATTGGATAAAATTGGAAATAAATGAAAATGATCGAAAAATATGAAAAAGGAAAAGAATAAAGTTTCAAATTTATTTTATCACATGTGATCACATATTTGGACCCAAAAATATGTTTAAAGTATGTTATGAATTTATGGGATTTTAAGATGAGGTATAATATGGTTACGTTAACATAATTGTTAAAGTGACATAAGACTTTAAAATATAAAGTATTACGCTTAAGATAAGTTCACATATGTGTATACCAAGCATGATTGATTGTTAATGTGAAAAATTGAGACTTATGGGAATATGATTATTAATACGTTAGATGTTGAGTATATATGTAAGATGGGAAGTAAAGATAGTACGCGATAAAGTTAGTTATGAAATTAAGGTTCGTTCGTTACGCAGAATGATTTGAATTAAGGAAAGAATGAAAGGATGAAATATTATATCTCTTCGAGACACGACGAATATAATAGTAGTTAAAGTATGATAATAGAATCCTTGACGTTAAAAGGATTGATGTAGTAAGTCCGTTGTTTCGGATCGATGATTATCAGAAAGTGTAGAATATACTAAACCTCGTTTCTCACGTTGACAAGGGTCCTGCTCAAAGGAAAAAGAAAACGGAAAGTGAACTAGAGACGTAAGAACTAAAAGTTCTCGAGGTGGGCTTTCTTATAAACCAAAAGCGATTTATGAAAATCATTTATTGTTATTACTTTCTTGTTTTCGCTAATGATGGCACGATATTGTCCGCCAAAAATGTTTTATGTTTTGTATATGTCCATTCGGGTTGCACTGGGCAACAAGAAAGTATTACAATTCGGATCCTAAGCTAGAGGTGAAGGGAATCTAGCTAGGGTTGTGTACACTTGACACGAACCGGGTTACGGTGGGTTGTATTGACCTCCGAACTGTTCGCGGTCGAGTGGCGTCCGGGTGAAGGATGTAATACCCCAAATTTACGGGCTTAAAATTTGAAAATAAAGAAGGAGCGAGACGATAGGAACAGTATGAAAGTGAGCGTCGATAATTGTCGATTTTGAATAAATCGAAATTTCTCTTGAAAATTTGAACAAAATAATTTTTAAATATGTTTTTAAGTATATTTGGGATATTATTTACACTAGGGAAGAAAAGAAATATTTCTCCTATTTGTTTCATTATTTTCGAAACATATGTGGATATATGATTAAATTATAATCAAGATCACCTTATTTTATGTGAAAAGATGCTATTTGGTACAAATGGGATATTTACTAGATAAGTATTATTCAAATAAAGAAAAATTATATCCTCTTAGGCAAGACCTATGATTTTCGAAATTTAAGGATAAACATGAATGAATTTTGATTTAAATGTGATCACTCTATCAAAGTGATAATATGTGATGAGTTGTTATGTTTTGTTTGTATATGAAAGATATTTTAAATTATATGATAAGGTTTGATAATGACCCTTAAGAGATAAGATAAGGTTGAAAATGACATTTTAAAGATAAGTATAAACTAAGATATTTTATTTAGAGATAAGATAAGGTCATGTTTATCTCTTAAAAGGTGTAGTAATGTGATAAACATCATAAAAGATAAAATCTTGTCCTTAGTGTATGGAATTTTGAAATTAGCTTATGATTTTATGTGTGATTTTCGAAAATCATAATTAATGTGATAATTGTATTAAATAATTTATTTAATTATATAATTGATAAATATCATGATTCTAGATCAATCTTATCTCCTAGAAATTATGAAAATTTCGAAATTAATAAAATAGGGTAAGAATGGAATTTTATGAAAATTAAATCCTAGAAAACCCTAGTTTTCGAATAAATTGGGAAATTGCTTAGAAATGTTCCAAAATTTATTTTATGATATAATATCATTATATTTATGTAATTACTCATGAAAATAATATTGGTTATAAAAAGAATAATAGTTTGATAATTTATCCTTAGTTTCGAATTATCTGCCGATAACTTTACTAAAGTACATAGAAATGACCTTAATTAATTTTCTTATGATATAAATTATTATCTAAGATCAATATTATGTCACATAGCTATTAATTGAAGAAAATAAAATATTTGGCATATGATATATGTAGTGACCGAAAATTTGGGATAAATTGGTATTTTATGAGATAAATATCATACTTTAATTAAATGCAAGGCTATGATTATAATGATAAGGATATTAGGTGTAAAGTAGAGATGGTTAACAATTAAAACAAGTAACCTATGATTTTTAATTAAAGTAGCGAAATTTTGACCTTAGTATAAGGTTAGAAATAATTTTAAACTCTATGAAAATGACATCTTATCCTATAGTTGAAATATTTAACTTTTCAAAAATGATCTTATTATATGATAATATTATAGTATATGATATGGAAAAAAATAAAAATCTATCATAAGGTTTTAAAAGGGGCGAAAAACACACACACACAACACAAAGTATTAATTTCATTATTCTTTGATAATTATAAGATATATTAATTAAATGATAAAAATAACATAATAAACTATAGAATAAAATAAAATAATTGTTATACATGATAAGGTAAGTGGCGACAACTATAGAAATTAGAGTATGAGTTGTAATTTGATTTTTACACCAAGAAATGTTATAATATTTAAAGGATAAGATTTGATAAGATAAGATAAGATCAAAAATTTGTCTCATGCACAACTAAGGGTTCGAAAATTTAGAAGATAGAATGAGTTGTAATTTTGACTTTATATTAAGATATTTTATGAAATAATGATTAAACCCACTTTATAAATCCTATAACAGGAGTTACCCTCCCATAACCTCATAACCAAAAATAAGTGGGAAATAAGAGAAAAATAGAGAGGAAATGATAAATAGTGTTCTTCAAGTACTCTTCGATCAGAGAGAAATACGTCACGACGTCGATCGAATCCGATAAAAGGTTAGAATTTATGTTATAAGCTTATGTTGTTCATGACATTTTCGAAAATTATGTAACTTATGCTAAAATGTTTAGATATAGTATTTATATGATATTATTAAGCATGTATTATAATTATATCACAAAATCAAGCATGATATTAAGTTTTTCATGTTGACCGAACACCTAAGGGTGTGATATGTTGATGATTATGAATCTTAATTATGATTTGGGCATGAAATCACGATCTAGGGTATTAAATATGCTTGCATAATTTTATGTAGAATTTTTGGAAAACTTTAGTACCTAAGTTTATGATTTTCGAAAATATTAGAGTATGATATTATGTTGTGATATAATCCATGTTTGAGTATTATCATAACATATTGATAGTGTAGAATCATAAGATAGTGTTGTATGAATTTATTGGATTTGTTAAAAATTAATTGGACCTAAGGCCAAATTTTCGAAAATGACTTAGGAAGATTTAATTCAATAGTTCACAATAAATAAAAAAATTTTTATCATAAAGATGCTTATAGAGGATTATGTGATATGTGATTTTATTGGAATTTTTGGAAAATGTTTTCTTAGTTTAATTAGGGTTTTCGAAAACTATAGGTTATGTGTATTAATGTTATAAATTTATTTTATAATATATAATTACATAATATGATCCAAAATGATATTTTAGACATATTATGATTTTATGGAATTTTAGGACAAGAATTGTACATAAAATAACAAAATTACATATATAGTATTAAAAGTCAAAATGTTGACTTTAGTTAAAATTGTTGACTAAATGTTGACTCAAGTCAAAATCATTGATCAAAACGTTGACCAAGGTCAAAGGGCACGAAATTCGATTAAATGTGATCTATGTGACGAAGACGTTTAGTAACAATGTAACTTACGTTATGTAAGTACATTAAACGCACATTATATACTAAAGAGATGGAATATCTCTTATATGATGGCGATGTCATAATCGACATCATTTTTATTAGAAACATCAAAATAAGTCCGACGTTAGCCTTATTTGATGCATATGGCGTTATAAGCGATGTTCGCTCTCATCGAAAAGTATAGCGATGTACTAAACCTCGTTTCTCACATTAAAAAGGATCCGCTTTCGGAGGAGAGAGAAGGCGACAATTAATTACTAGTGACGAGAAACTTTAAGTTCCCGAGGTGGGCTTTCTTATCAAAACCATTTACGAGCTTTCTTGAAAAATCATTTACTTTCTTGTTTTACGCAAATGATAAAGTACGATATTATCGCCAAAATGTTTTATGTTTTGTATATGTCCATTCGAGTTGCTCGGGCGACATGAAAAGTATTACAATTCGGATCCTAAGTGGAGGTGAAGGGAATCCTAGCTTAGGGTTGTGTACACTTGACCGAACCAATTACAGTCCGATCATTCGACCTCAAGCGTTCGCGGTCCGTCGTGCGTTCGGGTGAAGGAGGCCTCACTCTACTCGTTAATCCATATGCCGACTTGGAATATACGTTGTGGTGATGTAAAATGCTTCGCGGCGATATTTTGAGAAAGTATGAAAATGTATTTAGTAAGCACAAGGCCTTTTCAAACAAAACCCTCGTGTCTTCTTGTGATGAAGCGATAAAATATTTCGTAAGTAAAATGTTTTCGCAATGTGTCCCCGAGTGCATTATTTGTACTCACCGCATATTTGTTTTAAATGTGCGAGTTGAGCAGTGATGAAACAGAGCGGAGTTGAGCGGAACATTTTGTCAAGGCGTATGATGTATTTTGGTTCACCTTGAGAATGCATCTTCACATGCATGTCTCACACGTATTTCGGCTGTCAAACTCTTGAGACTCTGTTATCTTTTGTTACTATGTTAAAGTCTTGTAAAAGCTGCTGCTTTGTTGAAACCCTGGAACCATCTTTTATATATATATATATATATATAAGTTATTTTGATCCATCGTAATGTTCATCTTTGTTTGAAACATCTATATTTCTTCATAGATAAAATGAGTTGGAAACCTTATTCTGTTCATATTCACTTAACCCGAACCCAAGTTGCGGTCCGGTAAGGTTTAGCCAAACTGGGCTGTGATAGAGTGGTATCAGAGTCAGGTTATTTGCTTTGAACCAAAAATATTCTTTCTATCCAAAGTCTAGCTTGAATCACTAGACCTTCTATGAAACAGTCATCACCGCTCAACGCTCCTGTTCATCACGCTCAACCAGCAAGGAAAAATAGTTTCTTACAAGTAAAAGGTGCGGTTTTAAAAGCTTTGGAAAAGTTATGTACAGTTTTGAGAAAGTATTTGTGAAAAATGTTTTAAAGTGGACATGCCGTTGAAAAGTAAACAGCTTTGAATTTTCATAATTCATTGATTAGACAACAAGTTGGTTGTCTGAAGAAGTATAAGCTCATACCCGGTTGGTATGTGATGAAATTGAAAGAAATTAAAGCTTATACCCAAGGGGTATATGAGTATTGATGATAGACATATACAGAGGTATATGTCAGTAAAGTATGTTTATGAAACAAAGATGAATTGTGAAATTGTTTTGATTTTCAAAAGAACGTAGATGAACTCTAAGTTTCACGAAGAACTTAGATTGAACGAACTCGTAAGAAATTCTCTTCTATGTATAACATAGTGTTTGATGAAACACAAGAACTTGAGAACCTAGAACGCTTTTAGGTTCGATTAGACGAACGTAAAATGAAATGCTACGTAAAGGAATGGAGGCTCCAACGAACTAATATCACTCGCAACGTAAGGCGCAGTTTCTTCACTTAAGATTCTACGCGATGTAATCGACTGTTGCTTACGCAAAGTAATCTAGAACGATAGATGAATTTGGGAATTAGAATGATAAGTGATAAGTACTTACGAGATTATGTTGAAGGGTGTTCACAAACTTTGTGTTTTGTGAAGTTAAGTTCCTTAAGAAATCCTTATGATTTAAGTTCCCCCCCCTCCCCTATTGCTTGTAAGTCCAAAGCAGGCTTACTTAGAACTATCTGTATTCAGATGGCAGGAAATGGGAATGATAAGGGAAAAAGTACGGACACGTATGTTTCTGACCTAGAACTCACAAGGGAGTATCGACTCTTCTATTACAAAATAGGCACCGATTTAGGGCAATTCTTGGACGAGTTTCTACAACTATGGAAGGAGGCGCATAACCATGGAGTCACAGACTTGGATGGCATCCAACGACTCATCCGCCGTTTGCCGACAGATTGGCAAAGGTATGCGAGAGAAATAGCAAGGGAATATGTTTTCTACAAGGAAAACTCAGAGATTCTGGCAGATTTACCAGAGTTTATCAGCCAGCTCAGATACACATACAACGTGTATGGAGAAGCACCAATGGGAACTGGCCTTTTTCCTGTGTTGGATGAACAGCATGAAAAGATAAAGGAATGGCTGTATCAAGATATTCCATACACCGGGCCACGTTATGTTCCTACAATTGTGCAAGAAATAGATGAAAATGGGCA
This sequence comes from Salvia rosmarinus, assembly GCA_036937905.1. NCBI lineage: Eukaryota > Viridiplantae > Streptophyta > Magnoliopsida > Lamiales > Lamiaceae > Salvia > Salvia rosmarinus. The sequence continues at coordinate 55,807,717 of CM072819.1, forward strand.
ATGGACAGGATCCTATCGCCCGGGGGATTAGGAGGCGACCGGTGGAGCGAGGCCACTACTTGGAGAAATAAGCAAACCAACACTATAAAGGACTTGATCGTTCTCTAAAGTTTGGATCGTCTCATAAAGGAGGCAAAAAAATACTTGGAGATGGAAAAGTTTCCAAACAAGGAGAACGATTCTGATGAAGGACCATCCGGGGCGTAGAAAACCTAGATCTAGTAAGACTTATAAAATTAACCATGATATAGTTAGCATGTATGTGAAGTAAACGTAGTTTGGTGACATTCTGTAGTAAGTATGTTTAGTGGTGTCAAAATTTTGGCGTAAATATCACACTATGTACTAAGTTAAAGAAACAAATCGTTATAAAAACTTATATATAAAAGTTCTCGTTGATGTATTTTGGTGACACATGATGTTTGCATGACTTATGAAAAGTATCTGGCATATGATGTTCTATGAACCATAAAGAGGTTATGTGTTAAGATATTGAATTAGAAATTGACGTTTATTTTGTATAAAACGTTAAGAATGCCTCCTAGAAGAGAATTGGGACGTAGAAGAAGAGAGGAAACTCCAGAACCCGAACTCCAACAACCACCACCGCCTCGTAAGATAGAGGCACTGTTTCTCAAGAAAAACCCACCCACATTTAATGGGACAGGAACTCCCAGCAAAGCTGAACTTTGGGTAAGGTCAATAGAGCGAATCTTCAATTTCCTACATTGTACGGATCAGGAAAGAATTTCTTGCGTTACCTTTCAATTAACGGGTTCAGCAGACTTCTGGTGGGAGACCAGAAGGAAAATTATGACTGAAGAGCAGATGGAGGAATTTACTTGGGAGGATTTCAAAACGGTATTATATGATAAGTATATTCCCAAGAGTTATAGAAAGAAACAGGAAAACGAGTTCTTCAGTCTCAAACAAGGGAATAAGTCAGTAACAGAATATGATCGTATATTCTGTGACATGTCAAGGTTCGCTCAAAATTTAGTGGATACCGATGAAAAGATGGCTGACAAGTTTAGATCTGGACTAAGGCCTGAGATTAGGATATCTCTTGCCAGCCATGGAGCAATGACCTATACCGAGGCCTTGGAAAGGGCTTTGGATATAGAGGAAGCATTGCCGGAGGACAAACCAGCTGTAGTGCAAACAGACAAAGGAAAGAGAAAGTGGGAAGATAACCCTAAGGGAAATTACTACGGCCAGGCGGGAAGGAAGCCATGGCCAAATAATCAGAGGCCCCAATGGACCCAAGGGCAAGGGCAAGGTCGTCCAACGACTTTTGGACAAGGCAGAAACGACCAGCAACAACTGTCAAGCCCTCAATGCCCACGATGCCGTAAGTATCACTCTGGCACTTGTCTAGCCGGGCGTTTTAACTGTTTTAGGTGTGGACAACAAGGACATTTTGCGAACAACTGTCCACAACAAGAACAAGCGATAATAGATAAACCTAACCCGCCATGACAAGCCCAACCGCAAAGGGCAATACACAGCGACCACGATGTGCAAGGGCTTTACTCTTAACCAACAAACCGAAAATGACCGAGAACAACCCGACAGGTGCGAATACGCTTTCGACATACTTATGATTATATTATTGCTATGAGAATTGCAAGAACACGATATTATACGCGAGTATTTTAGAACTTAGCACGAAACGAGATGAAGGAAAAACGAATCTTCGACATCAAAGGCAGGAGATACGACGTTAACATAAGTTCGCTTAACTTAGATTTGAACATAGGATTCACCGTCTATAAGAATCGATGGTACGAATGCAAGTTAAGAACGTACGACGAATGAATGGGTATGAGGTACCAACGTTGGAATTGAGAATGCAATATGGAGAAGAGAACGCTGTGAGAATACGTAAATTTCGAGGACTAAATTTCTTTAAGAGGTAGAATGTAATACCCAAATTTCTTCGCTTAAAAATTTGAAAATAAAGAAGTATGCGATGCGATAGGAGCAGTATGAAAGTGAACGTCGGTAATTGTCGATTTTGAATAAATCGAAATTTCTCTTGAAAATTTGAACAAAATAATTTTTAAATATGTTTTTAAGTGTATTTGGGATATTATTTACACTAAGGAAGAAAAAGAAATATTTTCTCCTATTTGTTTCATTATTTTCGAAACATATGTGGATATATGATTAAATTATGATCAAGATCACCTTATTTTATGTGAAAAGATGTTATTTGGTACAAATAGGATATTTACTAGATAAGTATTATTCAAATTAAGAAAAATTATATCCTCTTAGGCAAGACCTATGATTTTCGAAATTTAAGGATAAACATGAATGAATTTTGATTTAAATGTGATCACTCTATCAAAGTGACAATATGTGATGAGTTGTTATGTTTTGTTTGTATATGAAAGATATTTTAAATTATATGATAAGGTTTGATAATGACCCTTAAGAGATAAGATAAGGTTGAAAATGACATTTTAAAGATAAGTATAAACTAAGATATTTTATTTAGAGATAAGATAAGGTCATGTTTATCTCTTAAAAAGGTGTAGTAATGTGATAAACATCATAAAAGATAAAATCTTGTCCTTAGTGTATGGAATTTTCGAAATTAGCTTATGATTTTATGTGTGATTTTCGAAAATCACAATTAATGTGATAATTGTATTAAATAATTTATTTAATTATATAATTGATAAATATCATGATTCTAGATCAATCTTATCTCCTTGAAATTATGAAAATTTCGAAATTAATAAAATAGGGTAAGAATGGAATTTTATGAAAATTAAATCTGAAAACCCTAGTTTTCGAATAAATTGGGAAATTTCTTAGAAATGTTCCAAAATTTATTTTATGATATAATATCATTATATTTATGTAATTACTCATGAAAATAATATTGGTTATAAAAGAATAATAGTTTGATAATTTATCCTTAGTTTCGAATTATCTGCCGATAACTTTACTAAAGTACATAGAAATGACCTTAATTAATTTTCTTATGATATAAATTATTATCTAAGATCAATATTATGTCACATAGCTATTAATTGAAGAAAAATAAAATATTTGGCATATGATATATGTAGTGACCAAAATTTGGGATAAATTGGTATTTTATGAGATAAATATCATACTTTAATTAAATGCAAGGCTATGATTATAATGATAAGGATATTAGGTGTAAATTAGAGATGGTTAACAATTAAAACAAGTAACCTATGATTTTTAATTAAAGTAGCGAAATTTTGACCTTAGTATAAGGTTAGAAATAATTTTAAACTCTATGAAATGACATCTTATCCTATAGTTGAAATATTTAACTTTTCAAAATGATCTTATTATATGATAATATTATAGTATATGATATGGAAAAAATAAAAATCTATCCTAAGGTTTCTAAAAGGGGCGAAAACACACACACACAACACAAAGTATTAATTTCATTATTCTTTGATAATTATAAGATATATTAATTAAATGATAAAAATAACATAATAAACTATAGAATAAAATAAAATAATTGTTATACATGATAAGGTAAGTGGAGACAACTATAGAAATTAGAGTATGAGTTGTAATTTGATTTTTACACCAAGAAATGTTATAATATTTAAAGGATAAGATATGATAAGATAAGATAAGATCAAAAATTTGTCTCATGCACAACTAAGGGTTCGAAAATTTAGAAGATAGAATGATTTGTAATTTTTGACTTTATATTAAGATATTTTATGAAATAATGATTAAACCCACTTTATAAATCCTATAAATAGGAGGTTACCCCTCCCATAACCTCATAACCAAAAATAAGTGGGAAATAAGAGAGAGAAAATAGAGAGGAAAGGATAAATAGTGTTCTTCGAAGTACTCTTCGATCGTAGAGAGAAATACGTCGCCTACGTCGATCGAATCCGATAAAAGGTTAGAATTTATGTTATAAACTTATGTTGTTCATGACATTTTCGAAAATTATGTAACTTATGCTAAAATGTTTAGATATGTTATTTATATGATATTATTAAGCATGTATTATAATTATATCACAAAATCAAGCATGATATTAAATTTTTCATGTTGACCGAACACCTAAGGGTGTGATATGTTGATGATTATGATTCTAAATTATGATTTGAGCATGAAATCATGATCTAGGGTATTAATTATGCTTGTATAATTTTATGTAGAATTTTTGGAAAACTTTAGTACCTAAGTTAATGATTTTCGAAAATATTAGAGTATGATATTATGTTGTGATATAATCCATGTTTGAGTATTATCATAACATATTAATAGTGTAGAATCATAATATAGTGTTGTATGAATTTATAGGATTTATTAAAAATTAATTGGACCTAAGTCCAAATTTTCGAAAATGACTTAGGAAGATTTAATTCAATAGTTCACAATAAATAAAATTTTGTTATCATAAAGATGCTTCAGAGGATTATGTGATATGTGATTTTATTGGAATTTTTGGAAAATGTTTGCTTAGTTTAATTAGGGTTTTCGAAAACTATAGGTTATGTGTATTAATGTTATAAATTTATTTTATAAGATATAATTACATAATATGATCCAAAATGATATTTTAGACATATTATGATTTTATGGGAATTTTTAGGACAAGAATTGTACATAAAATAACAAAATTACATATATTGTATTAAAAAGTCAAAATGTTGACTTTAGTTAAAATTGTTGACTAAATGTTGACCAAGTCAAAATCGTTGACCAAAAACGTTGACCAAGGTCAAAGGGCACGAAATTCGATAAAATGTGATCTATGTGACGTAGTACGTTTAGTAACAATGTAACTTACGTTACGTAAGTACATTAAAACGTACATTATATACTAAAGAGATGGAATATCTCTTATATGATGAGCGATGTCAAAATCGACGTCATTTTTATTAGGAAACATCAAAATAAGTCCGACGTTAGCCTTATTTGATGCATATGACGTTATAGACGATGTTCGTCTCTATCGAAAAGTATAGCGATGTACTAACCTCGTTTCTCACATTGAAAAAGGATCCTGCTCAGAGGAGAGAGAAGACGACAATTAATTACTAGTGACGTTGGAACTTTAAGTTCCCGAGGTGGGCTTTCTTACCTAAACCCTTTGTGGGCTTTCTTATCAAAACCATTTACGAGCTTTCTTGAACAATCATTTACTTTACTGTTTTTCTGCAATTGATAAAGTACGATATTGTCTTCCAAAAATATTTTATGTTTTGTATATGTCCATTCGGGTTGCACTGGGCAACAGGAAAAGTATTACAATTCGGATCCTAATTTGGAGGTGAAGGGGAATCTAGCTTAGGGTTGTGTACACTTGACCACGAGCGAGTTTGGTCGGATGATTGACCTCCGAACCGTTCCTGTCGATCGTGCGTCCGGGTGAAGGAGGCCTCACTCCGTAGCGTTAATCCATATGCCGACTTGGAATATATGTTGTGGTGATGTAAAATGCTTGCGCCAAGCGATATTTTGAGAAAGTCTGAAAATGTATTTAGTACGCACAAGACCTTTTCAAACAAAACCCTTGTGTCTTACTATGATGAGGCGATCTGATATTTCAGTAAGTAAAATGTTTTCGCAATGTGTCCACTAAGTGCATTATTTGTACTCACCGCATATTTGTTTTAAATGTGTGAGTTGAGCGGTGATGAAACAGGCGGGAGTTGAGCGGAACATTTTGTCAAGACGTATGATGTATTTTGGTTCACCTGAGAATGCATCTTCACATGCATGTCTCACACGTATTCACCATTGTCAAACTCTTGAGACTCTGTTATCTTTTGTTACTATGTTAAAGTCTTGTAAAGTCACGCTTTGTTGAAACCACGGAACCATCTTTTATATATATATATATATATAAGCTATTTTGATCCATCGTGATTTTCGTCTCGTTTGAAACATCTATATTTCTTCATAGATAAAATGAGTTGAAACCTTATTCATTCATATTCACTTAACCCGAACCCAAGTCGCGGTCCGGTGAGTTTAGCCAAATTTGTGACAAGGAGGCCTCCTCCGTCGCGTTATCCATAGCCGACTTGGAATATACGTTGTAAGAAAATATCGGCCGACGATCTTGAGAAAATGATGAAAATGTATTTAGTATGAACAAGGCTTTTTTCAAATAAAACCCTTGTGTCTTCTCGTGATGAGGCGAGACAATATTTCGTAAAGTAAAATGTTTTAGGCATGTGTCCACCGAGTGCATCTTTGTACTCACCACATATATTGTTTTAAAATGCAGGTTGAGCGGGTGATAGAACAGGCGGGAGTTGGCGGAATCTTTGTCAGTAGTATGAAGAATTTTTTTGTTCGCCTTGAAATGCATCTCCATATGCATGTCTCACACGTTTATTCATTGCTAAACTCTTGAGACTCTTTTATATTTTGTTACTATATTAAGTTCTTGATTATCCTATGAAGCTTTGTAAAGTTACTATTTGTCCAACCCTTCGTGATCAACTCTTTATATAAGTTATTTTGCTCCATCCCTAATCTCGTTCATGCTTGGGTATATCCGAGACTTCTTCGTAGATGAAATGAGTTGAAAACCCTCTTCTTTTAATATCTACTTAAACCAAACCCCAAATCACGGTCCGGTAAGGATTAGCCAAACCGGGCTGTGACAGAGTGGTATCAGAGCAGTTCGCTTGCTTTGAACCAAAAATACTCTTTCTATCCAAAGTCTGGCTTGAATCACTAGACTTTTTAAGAAGCAGTCATCACCGCTCAACGCTCATGTTCATCACGCTCAACCAGCAAGGAAAAATGGTTTCTTATGTTTTCAAATGAAAGGTATGGTTTTAAAAGTTTTGAAAAATTTTGTTAGAGTTTTGAGGAAGTATGAGTGAAAATGTTTTTTTTTAAATGGACATGCCGTTGAAAGAAAAGTGAACAGCTTTAAATTTTGATAATTCATTGATGATAAGACAAACAAGTGGTTTGTCTGAAGAAGTTAAAGCTCATACCCTGTTGGTATGTGATCATTTTATAATGAACTTGAAAGAGATTAAAGCTTATACCCAGGTGGTATATGAGTATTGATAATGGACATATATAGAATTATATGTCAGTGAGTTTGAATGAAAAATATGGTTATGAAACAAAGTTGAATTGTGAAATTGTTTTAAAAGAACGTAGATGAGCTCTAAGTTTCACGAAGAACTTAGATCGAACAAGATCATGAGAATTTCTCTTCTATCTATAACGTAGTGCTTGATGAAACTTGAGAACTTAGCACGCTTTTAAGTTCAATTTGATGAACGTGAATTGGAATTCTACGTGAAGGAATGGAAGCTTCGATAAACAAATGTCACTCACAACATAGGCATAGTTTCTTCATTTAAAATTCTACGCGACAGAATTTTAAATCAACTATTGCTTACACGAATTATTCTAGAACAATATACGAATTTGGGGAATAGAATGTTAAGTAAGGAATAAGATAAGTGTCTATGAGATGTTTTATTGAAGTTATGTACTAAGTATTGTTTATAAGTAGTGATTGTCTTATTAAGAAATGAGAATGATACGGATTGAAACGACAAGTACGGAAATGGAAGTTTAAAGTTGAAAGTAGTTGAAAAGTTGTTTGAGGTTGTGAAAAGGAAAGGGATATGAGAAGGAGTTGACAATGATATGTCAAGAGTGAAATGTTTGAATTCATGGAATTCAATGAGATTTATTGTTATGAACAAGTTATATTTAAACTTTAAGCAATTTCAAGTTGTTTATGCCAATAAGTAGGTTATCCCAAAAAAGAACGTAGACTATTTAAAGACGCAGGATCTCTTTTGCGAAAGAACATAGAAAGATGAACTATGAGAATTTTATTTTATCATGAGTATAAAAGGGGGAATAGAAATTAGAACAAAAGCAATGATGGGAATAGGAATAATACAAGCAGAAAGATAAGAATAACAAGAACAAAATAGAGAAAACCAAAAGGGCAGAAAGGGAATGATGATTTTGAGATGATGAATGTCACTATGCGATGGTAACATGAGTATAGTCTTTCCCTGTAGATGTTCACACGCAATGAAACTCCGAGTTGACTATTAGAACTTAATAGAGACGTGATCAAATTAATAGTTGGTTCTCGCAGAATAATATCCATAATAAAAGGATTCCGGTACGGTAGAATATAAAATGTTTAAGTTAAGAGCTGTAGTTAGTAATGTGGATTTAAGTTTTGAGATGCATCATATTTTGAGAATCCTTACAATCTATGATAACCCATCACGAGTTATATGATGTTTCAAATTTTATTCATTACCCAAGTTCTGTCATTGAGTTTAACTCTATGACCTAGTTTCAATTGAGATATCATTTGATTTTCTCACTTTTTCTGAAAAGATTTACAACCAGAAGTTTATAAAGTGTCCTTTTTGAAACCAAGCCTTCATGTGACTGAGAAGTATTTGTGATGAGTCTGATCAGCCCATAGGACCAAAGAACTCTCAGTAGTCGTCATTCTGGTTTTCGGACCCTATATCCCAATTATTCATTCAAAGAACATATTGATTCAAACTTTAAAACTGTTCGTCTTGAATTATAAACCCATACCAGTTGTAAGTTGTCATGAAAAGTTTCTCCAATCTTTGAAGCTAAGAAGTATGAATTAGATTGACTTACCATCTTTAGGAAGCGATAGATTTGACATGAATGGTTAGTTAGAAATCTTGAGTCATAAGATGCTACGAAGTTTGGAACATAAGAATATTAGATTTAAAGGATTAGAAAGAAAGGAATGAGTCGATATAGATAGTTATGGTAATACGACGATCTAATGAACATGAGGCGGTGACGTCAAAAAATGAGAACGCAATATGGAGAAAGAATCGAGAACGCTACAAGGATGCGTAAATTTCGAGGACGAAATTTCTTTAAGGGGGGTAGAATGTAATACCCCGGAATTTTGAACACCAATTTTCGAAAATAAGAAGGAATATTACGATAGAAACAAGAATTTAAATGAACGTCGATAGTTATCGATTTTGAGTAAAATCAAAAATTTCTTAATCTTTTTCACATGAAATAGATTTTAATAGAAAATAAATATGTTTTTAAATATATGTGGGATATTATTTACACTAAGGAAGAAAAAGAAATATTTTCTCCTAATTGTTTCATTATTTTCGAAACATATGTGGATATATGATTAAATTGTGATCAAGATCACTTTATTTTATGTGATAAAATGTTATTTTGTATATATAGGATATTAGTTAGATAAGTATTACTCAAATAAAGAAAAATTATATATTTCCATTAAAGACCTATGATTTTCGAAATTCATAGGATATACATGATGAATTGTGATTTAATTATGATCACTTTATTAAAGTAATAATATATGTGATGAGTTGTTATGTTTATCTTGTTGTATATGACAAAGATAATTATCTTGTAGAAGCAAGCATAATTTTCGAAAATGACATAAGAAGGATAAGCTAGGGTTTTTGTAATACCCGATTATTTAAACTCCTAATTACTTAAATTAATTTAAATCGATTAGAATATTATCATAATAATTTGATTATTTATATATCGAATAATGATATCGATTATTGTTGGAATAATAAATTCCTATGTTTTATTCACAAATAAATGTGAATCGAGAAATACGAATATTTAACGATTTCAACAAGATTATTTTCACGTCGATTACGTATCGATATTTATATGCTCGAGATATTTTCTAAGTTTTAAGCTTAGAATTTAATTCCATTATTATTGGAATTATTTAATAAAGTGATTATAGTTTTATTTCGACCATTTTGAGATGAGTCGATATTTAAACGTTTGAGACATTTCAAACGTTAACGTTTTGAGATGACTTGAAAATCAAGTCTAACGATCAAGGAATTATGATATTTAAATTCCTATGATTATTTTATATAATTGGAATATTATTTAGCATTGAATTAATGCTAGAAATTTTGGAATTATATTGTTGATTATTTATGATTCTCGAAAACCCTAAATCGAGAAATAGGGTTTTCTACCTATGGATTACTCCAATAATTTTTCCTATGATATAATTTATCATCTAAAACATATATTATGATATATATGTATAATTAGCATGGAAAAACAAATATTAGCTCATGAGGAATGAAAATACCGTGAGCTTTGTACTAAATAGGTGGTTCACGCCACTTTTTGTGTATCCATTGCAATGTAGTGAATTAATTCATCCAAGTATGATCTAATTGCACTCTAATCAAGAAATGAACAAGTGGGATATATAATTGTGAGAGAGCCGATTATTTTGACTAAATGATGCACAATTTTGATCTTGTTTTTAATGCACTTGAGTGTACAATTTTGGGATAAAGTGTACAAATATACACATGCATAATACTTGGTAAAATCTAAAATTATTTTCTTCCCACCCACAGTTGGTCGACGGCTCAACATGAAACAAAATGAATTTTGTTTCTCTCAAGAAGCTTTTATAAAGCTTACAAGGAGTTAATGAATGTAAGAGATATTATTTTTGCATGACCTCAACATTTGACTAATTTGTGTTCATTTGAGAGAGAGAGAACCGAGAGGGTTGTGTGTGTTATTTCTTTCATTTTATTTGCTTAAGTATATATTTATGCTTTGAAACCACGAACACAAACACAACACACTTTACTTCATTCTCTCATTTCCTTTCACAGTAGACTCACTTGAAGAAAACCAAATATTTTTCCTTCTTCAATTCTTCTCATTTGCTTGAGTTTAATCCATCCTACAACCGATCGACTCCGATAACGAGGTTAGATATCGAACAAGCTTCGGTAAAATGCAACTTTTTCAATAATCCTACGGTTTAAATTATTATTTTTAGCATATATTAATTATGAAATAAATCATGTTAGCATGTTATAAGCTTAGGATTTATGTTACATATGTTAATATGTGTATAGATTATTTATTTCCTAAGCTTAGCAATTTTATTTAAATTATTCTAGTGATGCTCGATTTTTACTAGGATGTTTTTAATGTTGGATTATTGATCTATAATGTTGTAGGAGTGCATGATATTAATTTGAGAATTTTTGGAAATCATTTTGTTAGTTCTTCAAAACTGCCGAAAATGAGCATGCATTGAACTATGGTGTATAATTTTTATATGCATGATATAATAGCATATTATTGATCTAGGGTATTGATTAGGTGTTGTAGGAATTTATTAGAATTTTTGGACACTTGTAGCAAAATATTTTCAAAAGTGGCGAGACCTAGAGCTATAGGAATTATGGTTTGTAATGTGTTCTTACATGATATTGTGATGTATTAGTGCTATATGATAGCATATAAGCATAGTGTAATTTTATAGGATTTTATAAAAATTGTTTGGTAATTATTGTACTATAGTAGCCGTGAGCTACTTTGACGGTTTCTTGGTGTATGGTTTGATTTTATCAAACTATAGGTTATAATTATGTCACATATTAATAGTTGAGGCTTGTGTATAATTATTGGAGTTTTTGGAAAATTATTGATATTATTTTGATAAAAATCGAGAGCCTATAGTTTATATATAGGTGTGTTCCAAATTTTTCTATAGTGATATTAATACATATTAATGATCATAGTGTAAAATAATACACTATATGAATTTAGAGGAATTTTTGGAACAAGGTTGAAAATTTTGTGATATAGTAGTGAGCTATATGTGTTAAATAAGGAATTTTAATTCTTTTTTAATCAAGAATAATAATTTATTATATGTCTAAAAATTATATTAGACATAATTGAAATTTTGAGAAATATTAAACATAGAATATTATGTTTAAGATGGAACGTTATATTAAATAACGTTAAAAGCATAAATAATGCTTAATGTATTAAAAGATTAATATTGAAAGAAAATATTAATCAAAATTATCGATTTGCGTGAAAAATCGAAGATTAAATCTTTATGAAAAGAAATCGATTGAAAATCGATTTATATTGATTAAAATATGTTTTATTGAATATTTTTGACAAAAAGTCAAAATGGTTGACTTCGAAATCGACGCATTTAATTACGTTCGTTAAATACTCTAATACGTGAAAACGATTACTTTTATCTGAATATCTCAATTGTGAGAAAAGATTTCATAATTGAAATCATATTATTGAATAACGTTATTATCGCTAATTATTTAACCTAAAAGGTTAAATGAGACAGAGATCATATTACGTCTCCCTCGAGATACGAGAAATATTTTTATTGAAATACGTCATTTCTATGTATAGAGTTTATTAGAACTTCGAATTATTTTATTTATCAAGGTTGAACGAACTTTGAAAATCTCGAAAAATGTGCCAACGTGCTAAACGTAAATTTTTGCGTAAAGGTGGGACGTGAAACTCACGCGCAACGAGGAGAAGAACACGCATATCGAGATTCGAAGTTTAAAAGTTAAGGTGGGCTTTACTATACTCAAACTGGTAGAATTTACCAAATGATTTATTTATGATGCTTTATTGCAAGCAAATATTTATGAACTGATTTATTTAATTACCTGCCCAAAATGTTTATGTTTTGTGTATGTATCCAATCCATGATTATTGATGCATAACGTTGGGTAGCTCCCACTTATGACATGCTTGAATTCGTATTCTTGGAAGTACCCCCAAGGATGATGGAGAATTCGTATCCTGTGCCGAGATGGCCTGGATTTTGTGCACTGATTATTTGTGACTGTGTGCTGAAAGGGTGCTCGGCCGGTCATGGCGTCTGTGAGAGGAGGCCTCATCTCCAGCGTGGGAAATTATTGTTGGATGAATTGTTGTGGTGGATGTGGATCATACATACGTGGAAAATGCTTGGCCAAGCGATATTTATGGAAAATGACAGAAAATATTTAGTAAACACGAGTATTTTCAAATTAAAACCTCGTGTGTTATGGTGATGGAGCGAGATGTTGAGTAGTCGAATCTTTTGGTATTTAATATGTTTGAAAGAAAGAACCTGGGTGCATATCGTCATATATGCATTCACATGTTTTCATTGCATATTCTCGAATATTATCAGATGTTGATGTTGTGACCTTTTCTTTCCAAATTATCGAACCTTCATTAAAGGAACTTGTAGCCTTTACCTCAGTAAATTACTTTTGCCTTGTAAATAAGGTTGATTATCAAGTTCGATAAGTATTATTTGAAGTCTTTGATTATTCTTATTGAATGTGTTGTAATCACTGCTCCAAGCTCAGCCTCTCTAATGGTCATTTGGATTAGAGGGGCTGTGACAGAGTGGTATCAGAGCATATTGCTCTCTGAACCCTAAACTTTCTTTCAAAAGTTAAGTCTAGATTGAGTCACTAGACTTCTAGAAATCATCTGACTACGCTCAACACTCTATCACATCCAGCTCAGCCGGGAAAAAGGTAAATTATTTTCTCATCTTTGAAAACGAAAAGTTTGAGATTTATGAAAATGAATTGTGTCGATAGAATATTATCGACAAATGATTGTATCGATAGAACATTATCGACAAATGATTTATGAATTTGATTTGGCGTCGATAGAACATTATCGACAAATGAAATGAGAAAGGTTGTAAATAACCATGATTGATTGATTGATTGAAAATTTTTCGCAGGAAATGCGTATGTTTAAAACAAACTATGTTCGTCATATTTGAAATTTTATCCTCATTTCTCAATATTGATTTTGATTAATGCTATGTCATCCCGAATGGAACATAGGCGTAATAAGATGCATGATCCTCTTTGAAAAGAACATAGACGAACAAATGTACGAACTCTTCTCCTTTCCTTTCGAGAACAAAGAATCGAGCTCAAATTGAAAAGCTAAGGCATTTGAGCTAAGCGGAGAGCTCAAAATAAAAGCTAAGGCATTTGAGCTAGGCGAGAGCTCAAAATAAAAGCTAAGGCAATTGAGCTAGGCGGAGAGCTCAAAATAAAAGCTAAGGCATTTGAGCTGGCGAGAGCTCAAAATAAAAGCTAAGGCATTTGACCTTGTCGGTTAAATGATTCGGTTAAATCGACTTTTTTTGAGTTCACAATTTCGATTCGTCGATTTGATTAAATCGACTTTTAGTTGAGTTCGTCAATTCAGTTAAATCGCCTTTTAGCCGAGTTCGTCAATTCAGTTCATCGATTTGAGTTAAATCGACTTTTAGTTGAGTTCACACTTTCAGTTTCATCGACTTTTAGCCGAGTTCGTCAATTCAGTTAAATCGATTTCGGTTAAATCGACTTTTAGTGAGTTCATCGATGCGATTAAATCGACTTTTAGCCGAGTTCGTCAATTCGGTTAAATCGCCTTTAGCCGAGTTCGTCAATTCAGTTAAATCGATTTCAGTTCGTCGACTTTTAGCCGAGTTCGTCAATTCAGTTAAATCGATTCGGTTAAATCGGTTCAGCCGGCACCACTCGGCGAGCTCACCTCGCCATTTCACCTCGGCGAGGCGAATCTTCTTCGATGATTTTATTTTGGTCCGATCTCCTTCGTTCGGACTCCGATTTGTGCATGGTTTTAGCCTACATACTCCTAACACACTGTACTATATTTCTTATGAAGGACCGAACTCTTAATTCCTTCTCCAAAATTCGTTAGAGTCGAGACAGTTTCACCTCGGCCATTTCACTCAAAGCAAAGGCGAGCAGTTCACCTCGCCACCGGCAGCTCACCGGCGAGTTCACCTCGTCAGCTTGGGAAGCTCACCTCGGCGAGTTCACCTCGTCACTCGGCAAGCTCACCTCGGCGAGTTCACCTCGTCACCTCGGACGATTCACCTCGGCAAAGGCGAACTGCTTGCGATGATTTTATTTTGGTCCGTTCTCCTTCGTTTAAACTCCGAATTGTGCACGGTTTTTGCCTACATACTCCTAACGAACTGTACTATATTTCTTATGAAGGGAAGATCCCTGTTTCCTTCTCCAGAAATCACGAGAGCCATCGAAGCTAGCTCATAGTTTTATAGAACTAGAATTTAGTTATGTGATAAGATTTTTTTTATGTCGCTAGATAGCAAGTTTCCTAGTATGGTAGGAAAGCTACAACGTCGTTGTATATGAGAACAAATTCAGTATAACATTTATCTGTTAATCCGAGGTGTTTGGATTGTTTATCTGCTTTATAGACTGCCCGGTTTATCCTTTTGCTTTATAGATGCGATAAGTTTAGTTTTATACGTAATGAGATATCTTATTTAGTTATCTTTTGCTCGTTTGTGCGTGGCGGATGGCCGTGTCCCGACACACTACTAGACGGAGGCTAGGACCGAGGGCCACCCAGTGCGGAGATTATTCATGAGTACCGTGATTACGGATGTGCTCGGAAGATGATCTCGAGAGTCTCTCATGCACTACCTTCGTCATTGAGGGAGGCGCACGAGCATGGAGTGATCGATTTCGATGGCGTCAGCGCCCGACACGAAGCACCGGTAGATTGGGAGGATTATGCACGGAAGTGTCGGAGATTATATCTACCGTTATGGTGGTGACTATGACTTGATAGCGGATCTACCGAGATTTGTAGGCCATTTGCCGTACGTCTTCAGTATCTATGGGGTAGCACCGAGAGGACCGTACCTCCCTCCGAGGGAATATACGTGGCGTGACGAGTCACCCAAGTGGCTTTACTTGGAGGTACCTCGTCGAGTGGACCCGGTAATGCCCAGATTCCTGGAGGACGAGGGTAGGCTTACAGAGGTAGAGAGGGCGTCTCGACCCAGATCTTTGGGGATGCCAGTGTTTCCCCCTTCCTCGATTGGACACCCCATACACCCACCGCTTCCGATCTTACCACCCATGGCAGCGCCACCACCGCCAGCTGAGCCGTACCGCCAGACGGCCAGGATGAGAGTATCTGATGCACGTGATGACCTCAGTCCGATCCGCGACATTCCTATGGTTGGGGATGATGGCGCGGGACCATCCAGAGTGCGCCGCCGTGAGGACGACTCGGATGATGACGACTCCGATGATGATTCAGACGATGAGGAGGATCCTGAGGAGGATCAGTATGACGATGAGTGATACACCTGATGACCAGCCTAACTAGAGTTTAGTCCGTATGTATATAGTCCAGTATGTGTGTAGGTTGCTTTGTGTTTTGAAAAGGGAAGTGAACGTTTGTACTTTGTATTATCTTGTAATCCCGTATGTTGTTCGATACGGGTTAAGCTTTTGAAATGCCATCTATTGTACATTATCTCTTTTGTATCAACTGTTTGTAAAAATTAGTCCTCATTGAGGCACAACTTTTCTAATATGTATATATGATAACCCCGAAGCGGGCTTTTGCGGCAAAAATGATTATTGTGATAAAGATGAATGGCTTGGTTTAAAGCTGCTTTACAAAAGGATTGTATGATGATATTATATATGTCAATTGTGAAAATGATTTTGAATATTTATTGTATGTTAAACAATGTATGCCGCCAAGACGGGATCTGCACAAAGAGGTAGGGAAAGGCGGAGGTAGAGGCGGAGGAAGAATTCGCATGCCGAACTCGCGAATATACCCCAACCACCACCACCTCCACCCGATCGTAGGATCGAGGAATTATTCTTAGCAAAACCCACCATCCTTTGATGGAAAAGGAAGCCCAGATAATGCCGAGCAATGGATAAGGGCTATGGAAAGGATATTTGATTTTCTTCGATGCACAGCGCAAGAACGACTGTCCTGTATTACCTTTCAACTGACAGGACCTGCCGACTTTTGGTGGGAAGCCCGACGAAAGATCTTACCGCAGGATCGATAAATGAGTTCACTTGGGAAGAATTTAAAGAGGAATCAGATGAGAAATACGTCCAAAAGTTATCGGAAAAGGAAGGAACAAGAATTTTATAATCTGAAACAGGAAAAGATGTCCGTAACAGATTATGATCGCACTTTCTGCGATATGTCCCGATATGCCCCTGATCAGGTGAATACGGAGTTGAAGATGGCGGAAAAATTTAGGTCTGGATTGAGGTCAGAGATAAGAATGTCTCTAGCCAGTCATGGAAATCTGACTTACACCGAAGCTCTCGGACGAGCTTTGGACATCGAGGCAGCCATGCC
Organism: Salvia rosmarinus; assembly: GCA_036937905.1. Lineage (NCBI taxonomy): Eukaryota > Viridiplantae > Streptophyta > Magnoliopsida > Lamiales > Lamiaceae > Salvia > Salvia rosmarinus. The sequence continues at coordinate 55,824,760 of CM072819.1, forward strand.
AGAAGAGAAGTCAATCCAGACACAGACATCGAACATAGGGGACAAAGGGAAGAGAAAATGGGAAGGAAATTTTGGAAATAACAACCGGGGAAGTTTTGAGAATACCAATAACAAGCGGCCTTGGAAGGGAAACGTGGCGCCGCAAGGACAGGGATGGAAGAAACCAGTCTTTACCCCTCAGACAGGAGGACCACAAGAGCAGGCGAGGACAACTCCTTGCCCAAAGTGCCAGAAGTTTCACAAAGGAGTTTGCCATTTGGTAAATTGCTTTAGGTGTGGAATGAAGGGGCATTACGCAAATAGTTGCCCGGGGATACGCACGGGGACAGTGGGAAGGCCGAATCAGCCCGGCAATGCCCAACCCTCGTGGCTATTCAGTTTCGGCCACAACGCGCAGAATACCACCGCAACAACAAGGGCAACAACCTCATCAACAACAACAACGACAACCACCACAAGTGGCGTAATCAGCAATGACGCCAACAGAAGAACCACGGAAGAATCAGCAGAGACAGGCGCCCGTCGGCCTCGGCCGGCTCAAGCAGAGCATATGCTCGCGACCGAGCAAAATGAACAAAACCAGGAAACTGGCGGTATGGGAACACTTCTCAACGCACTGCTATACTTTTGTTCGATACGGGGCATCACATTCTTTGTAGCAAGACCATGTGTAGATCTATTGGAACTTAGATCCGAGAAAGCAAACCAAGATATGAACATCTCTTCACCTATAGGAGGATTATGACCGTTACTCATATTTGCTCGAACCTAAAGTTGAACTTAGGATCACTTAAGGTTCTGACAAATAACTTAAACATAATACCCATGGGTGATGTAGATATAATTTTGGGAATGGATTGGTTAGCATAAAATCATGCTACGATCCTATGTAAAGAGAGGAAAATTTCATTCCATTTTCACGGCAAAAGCTACAAGCTTTACTTTAATCGACATGGGAAAGAAAATTCGATTATATCGGCATTGAAGGCCAGAAGTATGATAAACAAGAAAGGATGCCATGCATTTCTTGTTTATCTGAATGGAGAAGATCAAACAACGATAAAAGTTGGAGATGTAGAGATTGTACGAGAATTTTCGGATGTTTTCCCGAAAACCTACCGTGATTACCTCACGACAGACAACCTGAGTTTACCATCGACTTGGAACCGGATCGGCTCCGATGTCAAAGGCACCATACCGAATGGCTCCGAAAGAACCGGAAGAGTTGAAAATTCAAATCCAAGAGCTGTTAGGCCTAGGTTTTATCGGACTAGCGTTTACTTTGGGAGCACCGGTGTTAATTGTAAAGAAAAGGATGGTTCCTTGAGAATGTGTATAGATTACCGAGAACCGAACAAAATGACGCTCAAAACAAGTATCCACTTCCAAGGATAGATGACTTGTTTGATCGACTAAGAGGAGCTAGCGTGTTCTCAAAATCGACCTCAAGTCGCTATCACCAACTTAAAGTGCGGCTCAAGATGTATCAAAGATTGCTTTCGAGCGAGATACGGCCACTATGAATTTATAGTTGTGCCATTCGGATTGACCAATCTTGGCGGTATTCATGGATCTCATGAATAGGTGTTCCACCCATACTTAGACAAATTTGTTTTAGTCTTCATAGATGACATCCTCATCTATTCAAAGAATGAAGAAGAACACAAGGAACACCTCGAGCGATCGCAATCTTTGAGAGATGAGCGCTTTTGCTAAGTTTAGCAAATGTGAATTTTCGTGAAGGAAGTAATGTTCCTTGGACACATTGTGTCGTAGAAGGATTAAAGTTGATCCGCCAAAGTAGAAGCGATCGAGAATGGAAATCGCCGAGGACACAAAATGAAATTAGAAGTTTCTTGGGATTGGCGGTTACTATCGGAGATTCATTGAAGGATTCTCAAAGATAGCAAGGCCAATAACCCAACTGCTCAGAAAAGGGATTAAATTCACATGGAGTGATGAGTGTGAGGTGAATTTCCAGACGCTCAAGGAAAAGTTAACTACTTCCCCTGTTTTAGCAGTTCCAGAAGCATCAAGAGTACGTGGTCTATACAGATGCTTCCAAAAATGGATTAGGCTGTGTGTTAATGCAAAATGGAAAAGTGATAGCCTATGCATCTCGACAACTGAGACCGCATGAATTGAATTACCCAACACATGATCTCGAACTAGCAGCAGTAGTACATGCCCTAAAGATATGGAGACATCATCTCTACGGAGTAAGATGTGAAATCTTTACCGATCACAAAAGTTTGAAATACTTTTCGAGCGAGAGATCTAAACATGAGACAAAGAAGATGGCTCGAATTGGTAAAAGACTACGGTGTGGTATAAACTATCACCCGCAAGGCAAACGTTGTAGCCGATGCCTTGAGTCGTAAGAGTCAAAAAATTGGGATGTCTCCTCACAAATGAAGAAAAACTCATGAAGAGTTTGAAAGGATGAAGATTGAATTGATTGAACAACCGAGACGATCACGAGTTGTATTGCTACACTCACTTTGACGCCCGATTTAAGGAAAAGAATCCTTGAAGGACAAAGGATGGAGAAAAAGTTGGAAAAGCAAGAGCCAAAGTAAGGACGGAAGGATGAAAATTTTCAAGAAGCACAGACAATGCTTTATTATTTGAAGGAAGATTGTGTATCGAGACAACAACAATCTTGAATGAAATCATGAGTGAAGCTCATGACACACCTTATACTGACCCATCCAGGAGTACAAAATGTACCAAGATTTGAAGAAAAGTTACGGTGGGAAGGTATGAAAAGAGACATACCTCTTTTGTAGGCGTTGTCTTGCTTGTCGACAAGTAAAAGCATTACACCAACGCCCTTACGAGCTACAGCCTTTGGCAATACCGAGTGGAAATGGGAAGATATAGCTATGGATTTTGTTACGGGTTTACCAAAGTCTAAAAGAGGAACACCGCTATATGGGTAGTAGTGGATGACTCACCAAATGTGCACATTTTCGCAATTGATTACCCACGGTACGATAAGCTAGCCGGTATTGCACGTAAAGGAAATTGTGCGCTTTGCATGGAGTACCGAAAACTATCACTTCTGATAGAGATTCAAAATTTACTTCAAGATTCTGGACTAGCTTGCAAAAAGAATTGGGCACGAAGTTAAATTTCAGCACAGCTTTCCACCCTCAGACCGATGGACAATCGGAAAGGACAATCCAAACACTCGAAGATATGTTGAGAACGGTAGTATTGGATCGAGGTGCAAAATGGGAAGAGGTTTTACCTCTCATCGAATTTGCCTACAATAATAGTTATCAAGCGACGATCGATATGGCCCCGTATGAAGCCTTATATGGAAGAAAATACCGATCACCACTTTACTAGGATGAAGTGGGTGAAAGAAGAATCTTAGGGCCTGACGCTATAAGCGAAATGATTGAGATCGTACGCCAAATTAGGCAAAGAATAAAAGAAGCTCAAGATAGAGCGAAGTCTTCTGACCGATACGCGGAGATCCGAGTCTGCATTTGAGAATGAAGACAAAGTCTTTTAAAGGTCTCTCCATCTAAAGGGATAATAAGGTTGGAGTAAGGGAAAGTTAAGACCCGATTTATTGGACCTTATGAAATCCTTGAAAGAATAGGCCCGATCGCTTATAGGTTGGCTCTTACGCCAAGTGCGGAAGCGTACACAATGTCTTTCATGTATCACAACTCGGAAAGTGCGTATACGATCCGAAACATGTGATCCATCAAGACGGCGTGATCCTCAATCCGGATATGAGCTATAATGAAGAACCTACGGCTATTCTAGACCACAAGGTTCAAGAATTGAGAAACAAATCTATTCCACTAGTCAAAGTGTTGTGGAAGCATCATGGAAGAGGAAGCCACGTGGGAGCTTGAGGATGCGATGAAAGAAAAATACCCGATCTTTTTCGAGGTATGTAAAATTCGGGACAAAATTTCTTTAAGGGGTGGAATGTAATACCCGATTATTTAAACTCCTAATTACGAAATTAATTTAAATCGATTAGAATATTATCATAATAATTTGATTATTTATATATCGAATAATGATATCGATTATTGTTGGAATAATAAATTCCTATGTTTTATTCACAAATAAATGTGAATCGAGAAATACGAATATTTAACGTATTTCAACAGTATTATTTTCTACGTCGATTACGTATCGATATTTATATGCTCGAGATATTTTCTAAGTTTTTAAGCTTAGAATTTAATTCCATTATTATTGGAATTATTTAATAAAGTGATTATAGTTTTATTTCGACCATTTTGAGATGAGTCGATATTTAAACGTTTGAGACGTTTCAAACGTTAACGTTTTGAGATGACTTGCAAATCAAGTCTAACGATCAAGGAATTATGATATTTAAATTCATATGATTATTTTATATAATTGGAATATTATTTAGCATTGAATTAATGCTAGAAATTTTGGAATTATATTGTTGATTATTTATGATTCTCGAAAACCCTAAATCGAGAAATAGGGTTTTCTACCTATGGATTACTCCAATAATTTTTCCTATGATATAATTTATCATCTAAAACATATATTATGATATATATGTATAATTAGCATGGAAAACAAATATTAGCTCATGAGGAATGAAAATACCGTGAGCTTTGTACTAAATAGGTGGTTCACGCCACTTTTGTGTATCCATTGCAATGTAGTGAATTAATTCATCCAAGTATGATCTAATTGCACTCTAATCAAGAAATGAACAAGTGAGATATATAATTGTGAGAGAGCCGATTATTTTGACTAAATGATGCACAATTTTGATCTTGTTTTAATGCACTTGAGTGTACAATTTTGGGATAAAGTGTACAAATATACACATGCATAATACTTGGTAAAATCTGAAAATTATTTTTCTTCCCACTCCACAGTGGTCGACGGCTCAACATGAAACAAAATGAATTTTGTTTCTCTCAAGAAGCTTTTATAAAGCTTACAAGGAGTTAATGAATGTAAGAGATATTATTTTTGCATGACATCAACATTTGACTAATACACTATATGAATTTAGAGGAATTTTTGGAACAAGGTTGAAAATTTTGTGATATAGCCGTGAGCTATATGTGTTAAATAAGGAATTTTAATTCCTTTTTAATCAAGAATAATAATTTATTATATGTCAAAAAATTATATTAGACATAATTGAAATTTTGGGAAATATTAAACATAGAATATTATGTTTAAGATGGAACGTTATATTAAATAACGTTAAAAGCATAAATAATGCTTAATGTATTAAAAGATTAATATTGAAAGAAAATATTAATCAAAATTATCGATTTGCGTGAAAAATCGAAGATTAAATCTTTATGAAAAGAAATCGATTGAAAATCGATTTATATTGATTGAAATATGTTTTATTGAATATTTTTGACAAAAAGTCAAAATGGTTGACTTTCGAAATTGACGTACGAATTACGTTCGTTAAATACTCTAATACGTGAAAAACGTATTACTTTTATCTGAATATCTCAATTGTGAGAAAAGATTTAATAATTGAAATCATATTATTGAATAACGTTATTATACGCTAATTATTTAACCTAAAAGGTTAAAATGAGACTGTAGATCATATTACGTCTCCCTCGAGATACGAGAATTATTTTTATTGAAATACGTCATTTCTACGTATAGAGTTTATTAGAACTTCGAATTATTTTATTTATCAAGGTTGAACGAACTTTGAAAATCTCGAAAAGCGTGTCAACGTGCTAAACGTAAATTTTTGCATAAAGGTGGGACGTGAAACTCACGCGCAACGAGGAGAAGAACAGCACACCGAGATTCAAGTTTAAAAGTCGAGTGGGCTTTACTATACTCAAACCGTAGAATTTACCAAATGATTTATTTATGATGCTTTATTGCAAGCAAATATTTATGAACTGATTTATTTAATTACCTGCCCAAAATGTTTATGTTTTGTGTATGTATCCAATCCATGATTATTGATGCATAACGTTGGGTAGCTCCCACTTATGACATGCTTGAATTCGTATTCTTGGAAGTACCCCCAAGGATGATGGAGAATTCAGTATCCTGTCTTTGAGATAGCCTAGATTTTGTGCACCGATTATTTGTATTTGTGTCTTTGAAAGGGTGCTCGGCCGGTCATGGCGTCTGTGAGAGAGGCCTCATCTCCACAAGGAAATTATTGTTGGATGAATTGTTGTGGTGGATGTGGATCATACATACGTGGAAAATGCTCGTGGCGATATTTATGGAAAATGACGAGAAAATATTTAGTAAACACGAGTATTTTCAAATTAAAACCTCGTGTGTTCTTGTGATGGGGCAGAGTAATTCAAACTTGATAAATTATTTTGGCATGAGCCATTGAGTGCATTATTTGTACTCACCACATATTTGTTTTAAATGTGCGATTGAAGTGGCGATGGTGATGGAGCAGAGATGTTGAGTAGTCGTAATCTTTTGGTATTTAATATGTTTGAAAGAAAGAACCTTGGGTGCATATCGTCATATATGCATTCACATGTTTTCATTGCATATTCGAATATTATTGTATGTTGATGTTGTGACCTTTTACGTCCAAATTATCGAACCTTACGTTAAAGGAACTTGTAGCCTTTACCTCAGTAAATTACTTTTGCCTTGTAAATAAGGTTGATTATCGAAGTTCGATAAGTATTATTTTGAAGTCTTTGATTATTCTTATTGAATGTGTTGTAATCACTGTTCCAAGCTCGATTCTTCTAATCATCCTTTGGATTAGAGGGGCTGTGACTGTTTTAAGTTGAAAATGATATTTTTAAGATAAGTATAGCTAAGATATTTTATATAGAGATAAGATAAGGTCATGATAACTAAGAGATAATGTTTATCTCATAGAAGTGTGTAGTAATGTGATAGACATCATAAGAGATAAAATTTTGTCTTTAGTTTATAAGATTTTCGAAAAAGGCTATGATTTTATGTGATATTTGTGTCAAATAATTTATTTAATTGCACAACCTTTAATACTTGATAAATATCATGGAATCTAGATCAATCTTATCTCCTAGAAATTATATAAGTTTCGAAAATCACAAATTAGGATAAGAATGGAATTTTGTGAAATTTGTTCCTAGAAAACCCTAGTTTTCGAAAATTTGGGAAATTTGCTAAGAATTGTTCCAAGAATTTATTTTATGGTACAAGAACATTATTTTTATATAATTCTTCATGTAAATAATATTAGTTATGAAAAGAATAAAGGTTTGATAATTTAATCTTAATTTCTAATAAAAAGCCGATAACTTCACTTTAGTACATAGAATTGATCTTAAATAATTTTTCCATGATTTATTTTATTATCTAAGATCTATATTATGTCACATATCCATTAATTAGAAGAAAATAAAATTTGTACCATGTTTTGTACATAGTGACCGAAAATTAGGGTTTTGGTGTGAAAAGAGGATATTTTTCATATCTTTGAAATATTAAACTATATGATTATGATGTAGAGATATTATTTATGATAAGATAAGGTGAATCATTAAATTTACTAGCGGATGTGTTAATTTAATGGAGATGGCCGAAAACTTTGACTTAAAATATGATAGAAATAATTTTGAAACTCTTTGATAATGACATCTAATCTTGATAAGGTTGTATATTAATTAAATAAACTATAGGATAAGATAAGATAATTGCCTCATATGCAAGTGGGGTGACAAAAAATCAAGGAGATAAAGGTATGAGTTGTAAAATTTTGATTTTTATGCTAAGATATTTTATAAAGTCATGATTAATACACTTTATAAATTCTATAAATAGAAGCCCACCCCTCCCATAACCATATGCACGAAAATTTGAGGGAAAAATAGAGAAAAAAGGATAGAAAGTATTCTCCAAAATTATATTCAACCCTAGGTAGAAAAACGCGTTTTAGCCGATCAAAACCGATCGAAGGTTAGAAATTATACAAGCACTTTTATTCATGCAAAATATTAGAAATTCATACATGAGTTGTTAAATGATATGTTTTTGAAAATTATGTGACATATGTGAAATTTTTACTATATGTTTAAGTTGTTTATTAAAGATGTTTATATGACGCTTATAAGCATGAATTATGATTTTAGTACGAAGTTAAGCATGATATAAGATTTTATGCTATGACCAAAATTACATATGAATCATATGTTGATGGGAATAAATTTTAATTATTGTTTTGAGCATGAAATGATGATAGTTAATATTATTCAAGTATGTATGAATTAAATAATAAATTTTAGAAAAATATGGAATATTATGTGATGATAATTTCAAAAATCATAGAACAAGAAATATTGATGTACAATTTGTATATAATGAATATTATGTCATATTATTGATATATGATGATAATAATGTGTTGTGTGAATTAATTAGAATTTTTGAAAATTGTTTAAGTGATTTTTCAAGAATTTCGAAAAAAATAGAATAATGGTTTTGATGTCAAAATTTTATGACTAATATTATGTGATATTATGAATCTTATATTAATATAGCATGATATGTGAATATATGAGAATTTATTGGATAAAATTGGAAAATAAATGAAAATGATCGAAAAATATGAAAAAGGAAAAGAATAAAGTTTCAAATATATTTTATCACATGTGATCACATATTTGGACCCAAAAATATGTTTAGAGTATGTTATGAATTTATGGGATTTTAAGATGAGGTATAATATGATTACGTTAACATAATTGTTAAAGTGACATAAGACTTTAAAATATAAAGTATTACGCTTAAGATAAGTTCACATATGTGTATACCAAGCATGATTGATTGTTAATGTGAAAAATTGAGACTTATGGGAATATGATTATTAATACGTTAGATGTTGAGTATATATGTAAGATGGGAAATAAAGATAGTACGCGATAAAGTTAGTTATGAAATTAAGGTTCGTTTGTTACGCAGAATGATTTGAAATAAGGAAAGAATGAAAGGATGAAATATTATATCTCTTCGAGACACGACGAATATAATAGTAGTTAAAGTATGATAATAGAATCCTTGACGTTAAAAGGATTGATGTAGTAAGTCCGTTGTTTCGGATCGATGATTATCAGAAAGTATAGCAATATACTAAACCTCGTTTCTCACTTTGAAAAGGGTCCTGCTCAAAGGAGAAAGAAAACGGAAAGTGAACTAGTGACGTAAGAACTATAAGTTCTCGAGGTGGGCTTTCTTACAAACCAAAAGCGATTTATGAAAATCATTTACTGTTATTACTTTACTGTTTTTCTGCTAATGATGAAGTACAATATTGTCTGCCAAAAATGTTTTATGTTTTGTATATGTCCATTCGGGTTGCCTGGGGCAACATGAAAGTATTACGAATTCGGATCCTAAGCTAGAGGTGAAGGGGGAATCCTAGCTAGGGTTGTGTACACTTCAGCTTTTGAACCGGGTTACGGTCAGTTGTATTCAGCCTCTGAACTGTTCGCGGTCAGTCGTGCGTCCGGGTGAAGGGAGGCCTCCCTCCCGTCGCGTTATCCATAGCCGACTTGGAATATACGTTGTAAGAAAATGTCTGGCCAGACGATCTTGAGAAAATGATGAAAATGTATTTAGTATGAACAAGGCCTTTTTCAAATAAAACCCTTGTGTCTTACTGTGATGAGGGTAGTACAATATTTCGTAAAGTAAAATATTTTCGGCATGTGTCCACTGAGTGCATCTTTGTACTCAGCCCTGCATATTTATTTTTAAATGTGCAGGTTGAGCGGGTGATAGAACAGAGCGGGAGTTGAGCGGAATCTTTTGTCAAGTAGTATGAAGAATTAATTTTTGTTTGCCTTGAGAATGCATGTCTCACACGTTTTATTCCGCTGCCAAACTCTTGAGACTCTTTTATATTTTGTTACTATATTAAGTTCTTGATTATCCTTTTGAAGCTTTGTAAAAGTTACTATTTGTCCAACCCTTCGCATCAACTCTTTATATAAGTTATTTTTGCTCCATCCCTAATCTCGTTCATGCTTGGGTATATCCAGACTTCTTCGTAGATGAAATGAGTTGAAAACCCTCTTCTTTTAATATCTACTTAAACCAAACCCCAAATCACGGTCCGATAAGGATTAGCCAAACCGGGTTGTGACACAAAGGATGCTAGCTAATGAGGTGTCTGATGATCCAAGAGGATTTTCAGTTCTGCATGATGTGACACTTGCATATAATAAGAGAATTTGTGTGACAGTGGATGAGGAGTTGAGAAAATAGATAATGGATGAGGCACATCGAACTGTGTACACAGCACACCTAGTAGCACCAAGATGTACTAAGATTTAAAGAAGAGTTTTTGGTGGTATGACATGAAAAGGTCAATTGCAAAGTATGTGGAGCGATGTCTGGCTTGTCAACAAGTGAAGGCTGAACATACAAGACCATCAGGGTTGTTAAAGCCCTTAGAGATACCAGAGTGGAAGTGGGAACACATCACTATGAATTTCGTAGTTCGACTTCCAAGAACTTTGAGAGGTAATGATGCAATTTGGGTGATTGTTGACCGTTTGACTAAGTCAACAGATTTTGTGCCAAAGTCATACGACGTTTCGATGGACAAGTTTGCCTTTGTTATATGTTCGGGAGATAGTTCAACTTCATGGGGTACCGACATCCATTATATCTGATCGAGACCCACGTTTTACGTCAAGGTTTTGGGGCAATCTACACCTTGCTTTGGGTACAAAGTTAAAGTTTTCGACAGCGTATCATCCTCAGACAGGCGGCCAGTCAGAAAGAACGATTCAAACTTTGAAAGATATGTTAAGAACTTGTGTCTTGGATATTGGAGGAAGTTGGGAGACACACTTGTCGTTGATAGAGTTTGCTTATAACAATAGTTACCACTCCAGTATTGGTATGGCTCCTTATGAGGCACTCTATGGGAGAAAATGTATATCACCTGTCTTTTGGGATGAAGTAGGTGAAAGAAAAATTTTGGGACTCAAGATGGTGGAAAGAACTGTTGATGTTGTCAAGAAAATTCGAGATAGGATCAAAGTTGCTCAAGATAGACAAAAGTCTTATGCTAATAAAAGAAGAAAGGATTTGCATTTGAAGTTGGTGATAAAGTGTTTTTGAAGGTAGCGCCAATGAAGGGAGTTTTGAGATTTGGTAAGAAAACAAAGTTAAGACCTCGCTTCATTGGACCGTTTGAGATTTTCAAAAAGATTGGAGATGTTGCCTATCGTTTGGCGTTATCGCCTGACCTGTCATCCGTGCATAATGTTTTTCATGTTTTGATGTTGAGAAAGTATATGCATGACCCTAGTCATGTAGTGTCTTATGGAGGTATATCGCTTAATAAGGATTTAACATACGAGGAAGAACCCATCGCGATTTTAGATCGATAAATCCACGAGTTAAAGAATTGGCGCATGTCTTTAATTAAAATACAGTGGAGTTGCCATGGACCCGAGGAAGCGACTTGGGAACGTGAAGATGAAATTCTAGCTAAGTTATCGTCCCTAATAGCACCTGGTAAGTCAAATTTCGAGGACGAAATTTTTATTAAGTGGGTAGGGTTGTAACGCCTCACTTTTTGCTTGAATTATTTTGCCTTAACTTTAAATAATTTACATTGGATTTGTGAATATTTGACATGCTCCATTTTTTACGTTGGACTTGAGGGAGTCCGTAGTTGCGCCCCTAGCTAGAAAACAAACTTCAAAAATCATTCTAGGGTTTTCAGAAATTACTTTACAAAGATAAAGTAATAAAATAAATTTTGGGCTTATGAAATTATCAAATTATATTATTTATTCTCAAGTTGGGCTTTGTAGGATATTATTTTGTTAGGCCCAAGTTCTATTTTATATTTGTGTAGAATTGAGTTTTAATTAACAAGAGTTCCAATAGAAATAGGATTCTTATTAGGGTTAGCTTATTTATTCTATATATATATACATATGTATACACACACACACAGTTTTAAACACGCATACAAATAAAGAAAACAAAAATTTGCTACAATGTAAAATCAACGAAAGCTAAGTTATTCTCAGTGCAACGCAACTAGGACCCTCGTCCCAGAATTGATTGATATTGATTTATTGTGCTCGACAAAACAAGGTGGGTGAAATCATCTTTAACTTGTAAATATGAGATTTGGAATAAACATATTTATTGTGGGTGAAATCATCTTTAACTTGTAAATATGAGATTTGGAATAAACATATTTATTGTGGGTGAAATCATCTTTAACTTGCAAACATGTGATTTGGAATAAACATATTTATTGGGGGATTTACTTTATCTGTAAGTTTATGATGATAATCATTGTTGTATTTTGTTACATCCATGATGAAAGCCTGTGTGGCGTATTATTGCTTGTGTGGCATGGCCTGTGTGGCGTATCATTACCTGTGTGGCATAGCCTGTGTGGCGTATCAATTGCCTGTGTGGCGAATCATAGCCTGTGTTGCGAACAATTGCTTGTGTGACGAATCATAGCCTTTGTGGCGTATCATTTGCCTGTGTGGCGTAGCCTGTGTGGCGAATCATAGCCTGTGTTTCGAATCATAGCCTGTGTGACGTATCATTGCCTGTATGACATAGTCTATGTGGCGAATCATAACCTGTGTGACGATCGATTGCACGTGTGGCATAGCACGTGTGGAGAATCATAGCACGCGTGGCATATCAATTGCACGTGTGGCGAATCATACTTTGTGTGGCGATCATTTGCACTGTGGCATAGCACGTGTGGCGAATCATAGCACGTGTGGTGAATCATAGCCTGTGTGGCGTATCATTGCCTATGTGGCATAGCCTGTGTGGCGAATCATAGCCTGTGTGGCTTATCATTGCTTGTGTGGTAGGATTTTTAAGCCGGTGAAGTTGAATATGATTGACTATTACTTTCTTGCGATGTATACACGTTTTGACAAATAAAATAATGATATTCCTTGTGCTCACCCCCTTTTTATCGAAAATATTTTCAGGTCAGTGATCATGGAGCGACGTGGCGGTGTGGGTGTGCCTAGTGGTGTTATGTCGCTTTTTAAAGACTTGTGTTTTTTTTTTTTTTAAATTCTTTTCCATTATTATCGTTGTTGGATTTGAGTTACTAGAACTCCAACTTATCTCTTGCAACTAAATTTGCAAAGTTTAGACTGAGTTTGTTGGATTCATTATTTGAAAATTTTGTTCAAGAGATTTATATATTTAATTAAAAAAATGACATGCTTCCGCTTTAGCTATTTTATTTAGAAAATATAGCATTTTTAAATTATGAATTTAGGGTGTTACATGTGTTCTTCTACACACTGTATGATCTAACTTATATACGAGATAAAGGGACATACATATGCAATCAAGTAAACAATTCAGATAGGAGATTGTAATAGTGGTAACAGGAATAATTGTATACAAGCTCAACCAAAACTGCTTCCAGTATACAAATCCAACAGTTTGTGGCCTTGAAACTTCCATAGTCAGTACCGTCGAGTACGCAAGCGGATTACTGGGTAGGATTCCTTGAAATATTCCCCATTACGTACACTTAAACAATGGTATCAACACTTTAACACCCCAATCTCATCCGTTCTCTCGTTTGATTCTATTTTGGCTATGGACATCCACTTTGGATTCATAATGCTTCGTTCGAAGCCACCCCACTTCGTTCTTACATAGGTTATTTCACCGAGTATCTTACCATACTCAACCTCCTCGAGGTATTTAAAAATTATTAAGAGTCGAAGACTCAACATCACCACTAGAAAAATTTCAACACTCGTATGGTTTCTAAGGAGCATAGTAGCTTGAGTGTTTACATACAAACTCTTATAACTTAGTTCTCTCATTAAACCAAGTCCTTGGGATTTCTAGTCATCATAGTTAGGTTACTTCTATGATCATCCTAAAAATGTAGATTTTAATCTCATTCTGTCTAGCAACTTGATTATTTGATCTCGGTTCAATCGTTTAGTCAACGGATCCGTCAGATTATTTGTTTACTTCACATAGTCAACTGAGAAAATTCCACTTGAGATCAAGTGTCTCAAGTTATTATGTCAACGATGTATATGTCGAGATTTACTATTATACAAGATATTTTTTTCCCTTCCAATAGCCATTTGGCTATCGCAATGAATCATCACATGTGGCACGGGTTTAGACCAACATGAAATATCTTCCAAAAAATTACAAATGCACTCAGCTTCCTCAACAGATTTATCCAAAGCTATGAATTTTGATTCTATGGTGGATCAGGCTATACACGTCTCTTTTGTGGATCTCGAAGAAATAGCACAACCCTCAATCATGAACACATACCCACTTGTACAAAGTGAATATGTTGTGTCAGATATTCAATTTGCATCACAATACCCTTCTGAAGGGAAAATTGAATTTACCCGTGCTCCCGAGGATCTATCTTGGATGTTTAATTCACCATACATTGAATATATTCCTAGCATGCTCCTATAAAATTAATTGCAATATACAGGGGTTTTCTCGTGTTCATCTACGAATTTCTAGCACAGTAAATCGATGATAGACTCTAGTTTTGATCTTCTAAACTATGACCCGGATGCTTGATCTCCAATACTGAGTGAGAGTAATCTATGGAGAATAGTGAAAATTTTCGCCCCATACACTAGTAAATAGTGATTTCGAAAATCATAGTATTGAGATGGATGGTCTGATTTTCTCCTACCCTCTATTTATAGTGCTCTGCCCAGAATCTTAAAGAGATAGGATTCTGGCACATATAATAAATACCATAATTATCTTCTTCTTTGAAGATAATTCTTATATAGAATAATTATCTCTCCATATTAAATAATATCAGAAAATATCTATCTAGATTATGAGATATATTAAATAAATAATATATTAATCAAAATTGAATCGTAGTGGGATTCCTACAAGGATTGGCCGAAAATTACATAGTAAAAGGCATTGATGAGCTAGCCCATGGATCAAATACAAGGAATAAAAATTGACATAAAATAAATTAATTATCTTATATGCAATCCAGAACATAAATTAATTAAAAATTTATTCATTTCACTAGAGAATAAATGTTGACTTACCCATTTATTACCGAAGTTGAGTCGGGATTGTACTTAGACTTACGAATCCTCGTATTTGAGATATCGCATGTCCATTAATTATTTATAGCACCCTGACTACTTAAAATAATTAATCTCTTTAATTTCTTAAGTAGTGTCACTCAACATTATTATTGTACTTGAGCTAACTCAACCTGCAGGGTTTAGTACAATAAATATTTTGAGCTCCTTAAGGGGACATCATCATCTTAAACGGATATGGTGACTCGATATAGATAACCAGCATGACATACAAGCACTGCCACCACCCAAGTTTTGGATTTTATACTAAAAGTTGAATGTTTGAGCTTGTATACTATGTTTCCTCTTACCACTGCTACAATCTCCTATCTGAATTGATTACTTGATTGCATATGTTGTCTCATTATCTCATACAAAAATTAGATCGTACAGTATATAGAAGATCACAGAAGTCTGTATGATTAGTTAAGTTGGTTGAGATATAAAAAGGATCACAGTTGAAACGACTTGAGGACGAGATGTTGGTATAGGCTGCAGAATCGATAAGAAGTAACTTGAATTTATTGTTTATCTATGCCGTACGTCATGACGTATTGATGGATCACAGAGAGATGAGTTCTTCTAATTGACCGTCGTGTAGAACCTAGATCTCGATGAATTTACGTTGATCTAAATCTCAATAAGATTTTAGGTGAATATGAGTTATTGACCATCACTTTGACTTGTTATGGGTGAGGGTTATATGATATAACCCAATATTCTCCACATCTTGGGTGGTGGCAGTACTTGTATGTCATGCTAGTTGCCTGTATCCAGTCATCGATCCGTTTAGGATGATGGCGTCCCCTTAAGGAGCTCAAAATGTTTATTGTACTAAACCCTGCAGATTGAATTAGTTCAAGTACAATAATAAAGTTAAGTGATACTACTTAAGGAATTAAAGAGATTAATTAATTTAAGCAATCAGAGTGCTATAAATAATTAATGGACGTGTAATATCTTAAATACAGGGATTCATAAGTCTAAAAACAAACCCAACTCAACTTCGGTAATAAATGGGTAAGTCAGCATTTATTCTCTAGTAGAATGAATAAAGGTTTATGAATTAATTTATGTTCTAGGCTGAACATAAGATAATTAATTCATTTTAGGCCCCTTTATTCCTTGTATTTGATCCCTGAGCTGGTTTATCTAGGCCTGGAGCTGCTACAATTTCGTCCACCCTATATAGGATCCTCCGGGAAGTCTGTTCTGATTTATGTATTATTTTAATACATCTCTTAAATCTTGATAGATATTATCTAATATTATTAGATATCAAGAGATAATTATTCTAGATAAGAATTATCTTCCGGGATTGAAGATAATTATTATATTTATTAGATATGCAAGAGTCATATCTAAATGTGATTCTAGGGAAAGCATTATAAATACAAGGTAGGAGAAAATGGGACAATCCTATGCATAACAGTGATTTTCGAAAAATCACAAGAAACACATAGGATGCAAAATTTTACAGTATTCACCATAGATTGCTCTCACTCATTATTAGAGAATAGGAATCCGAGAAATAGTCCAGAAGATCAAAGATGGAGTCTGCAATTGATCTACTGTCCTAGAACTTCACATGTAAACACGAGAAAACATATATATGTTGCAATTAATTATATAAGAGCATGTTAGGAATATAATCAATATATGGTGAATTAAACATCCAAGATAGATCCTCGGAAGCACGAGTAAATTAAGTTTTCTCATCACCAAGATACGGAGAATCTTGGGTTATCTCATGTAAGCTTCACCCATAACAAGTCAAAGTGATGGTCAGTAACTCATATTCACTGAAACCTTATCGAGATTTAGATCAACATCAAGTCACCGAGATCTAGTTTCTTCACGATGGTCAGATAGAAGAGTTTATCTCACTGTGATATATCAATACGTCAAGACGTACCAGAATAGATAAGCAACAAAGTCAAGTTACTTTTTGTCTATACTGCAGCCTATACTGACAACTTTTTCTCAAGTTGTCTCAGCTTTGATACTTTTTATATCTCAACTACATTAACCAATCATACAGACTTCTATGATCTTCTACACACTGTATGATCTAATTTTTGTATAAGATAATGAGATAACATATGCAATCAAGTAAACAATTCAGATTGGGGATCGGAATAGTGATAACATGAAATATTGTATACAAACTCAACTATTCTTCTTTCAATATATAGATCCAACGCCTTCAAGTACATGGGGGTATTTCCAAAAATGCAGTTCATGATTTTAAGTATATTTCAAGTACATCAAAACTCTCACTAGAGCATTCCAATGCTCTTTGCTTGAATTGCTCGTGTAATAACTCAATTTACTCACGGCGTAAGCTATGTCAGATTGGGTATTGTTTGTAAGATACATCATACATCCGATGATCTTAGCAGAGTCTTCTTACCCAATAGTTCTTACATAAGTGAACATTGAGCTATAATGGGGTCTTAGTAGGTAAACTATCAAACATGTTGAATTTCTTAAACACTTTCTCGACATAGTGAGATTATATCAAGATAATTCCGTCTGATCTTCTTAAAATCTTTATTTCAAGGATCATATAGGCTAACCTCATATCCTTCATGTCAAAAATTATATTTAACATGCACTTCTTGTCGTTAATTACTTGCTATTACTACCCATAATTGACATGTCATCTACATATGGATAGGGCTATAAATGAGCCAAGCTATTCGTGAGCTATTCGAAGGTTCGACTAGATAAAAGTTCGTTCGAGTTTGTTTAGTGAAGCTCGTTAGTTAAACAAATCAAGCTTGAGGAAGGTAGTATTCGGCTCGTTAACTCGTGAACAAGTTCGTTAATTGATTAGCTTAAAAATATAAAATTATTAATTAGATACAATTATTTTCTTTCTATAATTAGTAATTATTGTGTTAAATTTTTTAACTACTTTTATTTGTTATAAAAAATCAATAAATATGTTGTGTTATTGTGGATAAAATATTTTATTTTTAATATAAAATAATTAATATTCTTAACATATATCTAAATTTGAAAAGTTTCTTGGGTTCGACTAAAGCTCGAATAAGCTCGTGAGCTCGAAATATTCGATAAATAAAATTCGAGACTCGGCTCGATACTAAACAAACCAAGCTTGAGTACGATGGTGTTCGGTTCGGCTCGATTCGATTACATCCCTACATATAGACACACTATAACATAGTCATTATAAGTATTCTTAACTTAGACATATTTTTCACACTCGTTATCTTGAAACCATTTGTCAACATAACGTTATCAAATTTCAAGGGTCATTGTGAAAGCACTTGTTTCAAACCATATAGAGACTTCTCCATTTTGGATACATTTCCCTCTTGATCAGGTACTACAAACCTTTCGGATTGCTCTATATACATCTCATTCTCGAGGTCACCATTCAAAAACGTAGTCTTAACATCCATTTGCTGAATCTCGAGATTGTACAAAGCAGCAATCGCAAGAAACACCCTGATAAACGTAATCCTCATAACTGGTGAATATGTATCGAGGAAATCATATCATTCTCTTTGTTTAAACCCTTTGACAACCAAATGGGTCTTTTACTTTTCAATTGATCCATTTATCTTGTACTTTCTTTTAAGAATCCACTTGCATCCTAAAGGCTTACAACCTTCTGGCAAATCAACCAACACCCAAGTATGGTTTACAGAATGGAATCAATCTCACTTTGAACAACCTCTCGCTAGAGCATCCCGTCTGGTCAAACATAGGTGTAACACCCTAAATTCATAATTTAAAAATGCTATATTTTCTAAATAAAATAGCTAAAGCGGAAGCATGTCATTTTTATTTATTTTTTTATAATAAAATATATAAATATCTTGAACAAAATTTTCAAATAATGAATCCAACAAACTCAAGTCTAAACTTTGCAAAAGAACTGACGCCAAACAACGACCCAAAGTAAACTACGCAAGACTTAGTAGCAAGATATAAGTTGGAGTTCTAGTAACTCAAATCCAACAACGATAATAAAGGAAAAGAATTTAAACAAAAATAAAACAAGTCTTGGAAGGAATTAAAAAAGCGACATAACACCACTAGGCACACCCACACCGCCACGCCGCTCCATGATCACTGACCTGAAAATATTTTAGATAAAAAGGGGGTGAGCACAAAAACGTACTCAGTGGTGGGGAATAAGGAATATCATTATTTTATTTGTCAAAACGTGTATTCATCGCAAAGAAAGCGATAGTCAATCATATTCAACCTCACCGGTTTAAAATCTCGCCACACAAAGTATGCCACACGATAATGATACGCCACACGTGCTATGCCACACGACAATGATACGCCACACAAAGCTATGGTTCGCCACACGAGCTACGCCACATAGTACGCCACACAGGCTATGGTTCGTCACACAGGCTACGCCACATATTACGCCACAAAGGCTATGGTTCGCCACACAGGTTACGCCACATATTACGCCACACAGGCTATGGTTCGCCACACAGGCTACGCCACATAGTACGCCACACAGGCTATGGTTCGCCACACAGGCTACGCCACATAGTACGCCACACAGGCTATGATATGCCACACAAGCTTTCACCATGGATGTAACAAAACACAACAATGATTATCACCATGAACTTACAGTTAGAGTAAATCTCATAATAAATATGTTTATTCCAAATCACATGTTTGCAATTTAAAGAGAATTTTACCCACAATAGATATGTTTATTCCAAATCACATATTTACAAGTTAAGAAGAGTTGACCCACCTTGTTTTGTCGAGCACAATAAATCAATATCAATCAATTCTGGGACGAGGGTCCTAGTTGCACCGTACCTAATTTCATAAGGGCCTAACAAAAACGTTAAAGAAATTTTCTTAATCATAATTAAGTATTAGATAAGGTTACTAAACTTTTGTAAACAAAATAAAATAGTTTACTTAATTAAGTAAATACTTAGCTATTAAATCCTTTTCAATACTATTCTTAAGGAAGCAAATACCTCATATCTAATTACTCCAGTTGCCCAAATTATTAATTAACTTACCAAATGGATTGAAAATTTAAATTAATCGAAAAGCAAACTAATTAAAAGGGAAATTCGAACTTTAAGTAATTTAGTTAGTATAACTTAATTAAATGACAAGTGCGAAACTTAAAAAGATAAAAAAAACAAATGGCAGATGTCTTACATGTATATTTAAATTAGCAGACTAATTAAATAAATAAATTTACTACAAACATCCAAATTAAATTATTAATTAGGACCAAATTTGAAATCCATCTAATTGCTATGCTAATAACATTATCCAAAAGATATAATATAACTTATGTCGAAAGTCTTTCATAAAAAAGAAAATTAAGATATTACTCCAACTCTAAAAAGAATAATAATTAAACAAAGATCATCTATATAAAAAAAATCAATTTGTTTTTTTTTTAAACTTTCTCTTCCTCACACACGGACACCCACACCTCTGTTCACCACATAACATTCTCCTACTTTCATAACACATAACTCCAACCTCCAGTTCGACTCTACTGATTCATTGCCAAAAAGAGAATAATCAAATTTTATTTATGTAAGCCAAGAGAATAATAGAATATATATATATATATATATATATAAATTGAAATAAAGTCTCATCTACTGAATCATCATCATAATTGTGAAACTGGAAAACATAGTATTGTTTGATTTCAAAATTTTGTAAGATTTATGCATTCATAATCATGTGGAATAGGATATCTGTTTTCAAAATTAAGACTTACTGGAAGGTAGATGCTTCACGAGGAAAATAAATACTTGAAGTTGAACGGAAATTCTTAGATCGCTGGCAACTTGAGAAGGCCAGATAGAAAGGTTTGAATATATATATATATATATATATATATATATATATATATATATATATATATATATATATTAAGCAAACGATGTTCCAGAAATTTATTTATGTAAATAGATAACTCTCACAAGAATTTTACTCCTTCTCTAACTCTCCCTATCGAAAGTTCGTTCCTATCTTTATGTAGGAAAGTGGTTATACTACTTGGGCTCTCTAGTGTTGCTCTTAGCCTACTGTCCTCTTAGGCCCAAACTAAAGGGTTATAAATAAAGTAAACCCATATTTCATAATTAGGTCCAAATTAATAAATTTTATTCTTTTCTTTGTAAAGAAATTTCTGAAAGCCCAAAAATAAATTATGAAGTTCGTTTTCTAGCTAGGGACGCAACCATGGACTCCCTCAAGTCCAATGTAATAATCGAGCATGTCAAATATTCACAAATCCAATGTAAATTATTTAAAAATTAAGGCAAATTAAATCAAGCAAAAGTGGGCGTTACAACCCTACCCACTTAATAAAATTTCGTCCTCGAAATTTGTCTTACCGAGTGCTATTAGGGACGAGTACTTAGCTAGAATTTCATCCTCACGCTCCCAAGTCGCTTCCTCGAGTCCATGGCGACTCCACTGTATTTTAATTAAAGCCACGCGCCGATTCTTTAACTCGTGGATTTTTATTTTTATTTTTTGATCTAAAATCGTGATGGGTTCTTCCTCGTACGTTAAATCCTTATTAAGCGATATACCACCATGTGACACCACATGACTCGGGTCATGCATATACTTCCTCAACATCGAAACATGAATAACATTATGCACGGATGACAGCTCAAGTGATGACGCCAAACGATAGACAACATCTCCAATCTTTTCCAAAATCTCAAATGGTCCAATGAAGCGAGGTCTTAACTTCCCTTTCTTACCAAATCTCAAAACTCCCTTCATTGGCGCTACCTTCAAAAACACTTTATCACCAACTTCAAAATGCAAATCCTTTCTTCTTTTATTAGCATAAGACTTTTGTCTATCTTGAGCAACTTTGATCCTATCTCGAATTTTCTTGACAACATCAACAGTTCTTTCCACCATCTCGGGTCCCAAAATTTTTCTTTCACCAACTTCATCCCAAAAGACAGGTGATCTACATTTTCTCCCATAGAGTGCCTTATATGAGTCATACCAATCTTGGAGTGGTAACTATTGTTATAAGCAAACTCTATCAACGGCAAGTGTGTCTCCCAACTTCCTCCAATTTCAAGACACAAGTTCTTAACATATCTTCCAAAGTTTGAATCGTTCTTTCTCGATCGCCGTCTGTCGAGGATGATGTTGTCGAAAACTTTAACTTTGTACCCAAAGCAAGGTGTAGAATGCCCCAAAATTTTGACGTAAAACGTGGGTCTCGATCAGATATAATGGATGTCGGTACCCCATGAAGTCGAACTATCTCCCGAACATATAACTGTGCAAACTTGTCCATCGAAAACGTCATGTGCACTGGTATGAAATGCGCTGACTTAGTCAAATGGTCAACAATCACCCAAATTGCATCATTACCTCTCAAAGTCCTAGGAAGTCGAAGTACAAAATCCGTAGTGATGTGTTCCCACTTCCACTCTGGTATCTCTAAGGGCTTTAACAACCCTGATGGTCTTTGATGTTCAGCCTTCACTTGTTGACAAGCCATACATCGCTCTACATACTTTGCAATTGATCTTTTCATGCCATACCACCAAAACTCTTCTTTAAATCTTGGTACATCTTGGTGCTACCGGGGTGTCTTTGTGTATACAGCTCGATGTGCCTCATCCATTATCTCTTTCTCAACTCCTCATCCACCGTCACACAAATTCTCTTATTATAGGCAAGTGTCCCATCATGCGTAATCGAAAATCCTCTTCGATCATCGACACCTCCTTAGCTAGCATCCTTGTAGGAACTCATCATCCTTTTGAGCTTCTCGAATTCTATCTCGCAACGTCGGACGTACTACCAAAGCTGAGATAATAGCATCCGCTTCTTCAGGTGTGGTCGCTACTTCAAGACTCAATCTTTCAAATCTTTCACCAACTCCTGTTGTTGAGTTAACCTTCTTATATGATTTGTACCCATCCTTCTGCTAAGTGCATCTGCCACCACAGTTGCTTTTTCAGGGTGGTATAAAATCCTACAATCATAGTCATTGACCAACTCTAACCACCTTCGTTGTCTCATGTTTAGCTCTTTTTGCATGAAAAAGTATTTCAAACTCTTGTGGTCAGTATAAATCTCACACTTACCTCCATAAGGGTAATGTCTCCAAATCTTCAAAGCATGAACTACTGCTGCCAATTCCAAATCGTGTGTAGGATAATTTAGTTCATGTGGCTTCAACTGTCGAGATGCATAAGCCACCACTTTTCCTTCTTGCATTAGCACACATCCTAAGACCTGTTTCGACGCATCACTATAGATTATGTATCTCTTAGAACTATCAAGGATAGTCAAGACTGGAGCAGTTACCAACTTCTCTTTTAATATTTGAAAGTTTCTTTCTCACTTCTCCATCCACTCAAATGGTATTCCTTTCCGTGTCAACTGAGTGAGTGGTCCTGCAATCCTTGAAAAAACCTTCGATAAATTTTCTATAATATCATGCCAGTCCAAGAAAATTTCGTATCTCTGCGGCGCTTGTAGGTAATTTCCAATTACTTACCTCCTCAACCTTAGCCGGATCCACTTCAATTCCTTCTGAGGTCACCACGTGTCCAAGAAATCCTATCCGATTCAGCCAAAACTCACACTTTGTAAACTTGGCATACAACTTTTCATTCCTTTGTGTCTCCAAGACTGTGCGCAGATAAGACTCGTGCTCTTCTTTATTTTTAGAGTATATCAAGATGTCATCGATGAAGAGGATCACTAACTTATCCAAGTATGGATGGAATACCCGATTCATCAAATCCATAAAAACTGCAGGGGCATTGGACAATCTAAAAGACATCACCACAAACTCGCTGTGACCATATCTTGTCCTAAATGCTGTCTTTGGAATATCATATTCCTTCCCCTTCAATTGATGGTATCCAGATCGTAGATCTATCTTTGAGAAAACTCATGTACCTTGTAATTGATCGAAGAGGTCTTCAATTCTCGGTAGAGGGTACTTGTTCTTTATTGTAAGTTGATTCAGGTCTCGATAATCGATACACATCCTCATGCTACCATCTTTCTTCTTTACGAACAATACTGGTGCTCCCCATGGTGAAACACTCGGTCGAATATATCCTTTATCCAACAATTCTTGTAACTGCACCTTCAACTCTTCTAACTCCTTTGGTGCCATTCGGTATGGAGTCTTAGAAACTGGTGCTGCTCCGGGAACAAGGTCAATGGTAAACTCCACTTGTCGGTTCAGTGGTAAATCTGGTATTTCTTTAGGAAACACATCTATAAAATCTAGAACCACTTCCACATCCTCTATTGTTTTCTCCATCGATGTTGACCCCAATACATTTACCAAGAACCCTTCGCACTTTTCTTTTCTTAACATCTTCACTGTTTTCATTGCAGATATTATCTTTAGTGGTTTTTCTATCCTTGCTCCGTAGAATGTAAACTCATTCTCTTCCTCTTCAAAATCCTCATCTTCATATTTTATTCCCCCATTCTCTTGAGGTACTTTCACATTCTTCTGTGAGAGTAGTGACACGGGACCTTCGTCATCTTCTATAATTGTTATGCCATGAAAAGATCGTTACATCTGCGAATTAAAGTGATCATGAAATCCTTAAAATTGATTTGACGTTGACCATTCTCCAGGATTGTCTTTCAATCTGTAAAGGCCTTTCCATCGATAGCTTTAACTTCATTGGGTGCTAGGTAAATAACACTAGAAGCAGCTTCATATTCAGGTATTGGTGGTCCGTGCGTAACAATCTGCCGCCACAACTATCTCTAAGCTACGAAGTTCTCTACGACGCCTAGAGTGAGATTTCAAGTACGTTGCCAGAATCGGACTACGACAAGAGCATGCTCATAAACTGGAGGTATATTATAGTCATTCTCCATTTAACCTACACAAGTGATGCCTAATAATCAAGCAACTAAGTTCCTTCTAATTTCGAGGACAAATAAATAAAAATTTCAATCAACTCATGCTCAAGTTCAGCAATAATTTTCACAAAATGATGCACAGCTCTCACATAATGCCATATACAAATCTCCACCACATTTCGTAATATTTGAGAGAGAATCATCACTAATAAGTGCTCACCAAAATACTTTATCTTATCAAAAGACGCGTAAATTACCTCGATCAGGAGCGCGTGCCGGGAATGGCTGGTGCCCTTTGTCACAACCACATAATATAACAAATTATTAATTTTTTTTTTTAAAGTCTACAGAAACGTAGACCCGCTCTGATACCACTAAATGTAACACCCTAAATTCATAATTTAAAAATGCTATATTTTCTAAATAAAATAGCTAAAGCGGAAGCATGTCATTTTTATTTATTTTTTTATAATAAAATATATAAATCTCTTGAACAAAATTTTCAAATAATGAATCCAACAAACTCAAGTCTAAACTTTGCAAAAGAACTGACGCCAACCAACGATCCAAAGCAAACTACGCAAGACTTAGTAGCAAGATATAAGTTGGAGTTCTAGTAACTCAAATCCAACAACGATAATAAAGGAAAAGAATTTAAACAAAATAACACAAGTCTTGGAAGGAATTAAAAGCGACATAACACCACTAGCACACCCACACCGCCATCACGCTCCATGATCATCGACCGAAAATATTTTAGATAAAAAGGGGGTGAGCACAAAAACGTACTCAGTGGTGGGGAACAAGGAATATCATTATTTTATTTGTCAAAACGTGTATTCATCGCAAGAAAGTAATAGTCAATCATATTCAACCTCACCGGTTTAAAAATCCTGCTACACAGGCTATGCCACACAGACAATGATACGCCACACAGGCTACGGTTCGCCACACAGGCTATGGTTCGCCACATAGGCTGCGCCACATATTACGCCACACAGGATATGGTTCGCCACACAGGCTACGCCACATATTACGCCACACAGGCTATGGTTCGCCACACAGGCTATGGTTCGCCACACCGGCTACGCCACATAGTATGCCACACAGGCTATGGTTCGCCACACAGGCTACGCCACATAGTACGCCACACAGGCTATGATATGCCACACAAGCTTTCACCATGGATGTAACAAAACACAACAATGATTATCACCATGAACTTACAGATAGAGTAAATCTCATAATAAATATGTTTATTCCAAATCACATGTTTGCAATTTAAAGAGAATTTTACCCACAATAAATATGTTTATTCCAAATCACATATTTGCAAGTTAAGAAGAGTTGACCCACCTTGTTTTGTCGAGCACAATAAATCAATATCAATCAATTCTGGGACGAGGGTCCTAGTTGCACCGCACCTAATTTCATAAGGGCCTAACAAAAACGTTAAAGAAATTTTCTTAATCATAATTAAGTATTAGATAAGGTTACTAAACTTTTGTAAACAAAATAAAATAGTTTACTTAATTAAGTAAATACTTAGCTATTAAATCCTTTTCAATACTATTCTTAAGGAAGCAAATACCTCATATCTAATTACTCCAGTTGCCCAAATTATTAATTAACTTACCAAATGGATTGAAAATTTAAACTAATCGAAAAGCAAACTAATTTAAAGGGAAATTCGATCTTTAAGTAATTTAGTTAGTATAACTTAATTAAATGACAAGTGCGAAACTTAAAAAGATAAAAAAACAAATGGCAGATGTCTTACATGTATATTTAAATTAGCAGACTAATTAAATAAATAAATTTACTACAAACGTCCAAATTAAATTATTAATTAGGACCAAATCTGAAATCCATCTAATTGCTATGCTAATAACATTATCCAAAAGATATAATATAACTTATGTCGAAAGTCTTTCATAAAAAAGAAAATTAAGATATTACTCCAACTCTAAAAAGAATAATAATTAAACAAAGATCATCTATATAAAAAAAAATCAATTTGTTTTTTTTTTTTAAACTCTCTCTTCCTCACTCACGGACACCCAAACCTCTGTTCACCACATAACATTCTCCTACTTTCATAACACATAACTCCAACCTCCAGTTCGACTCTACTGATTCATTTCCAAAAGAGGTTAATCAAATTTTATTTATGTAAGCCAAGAGAATAATAGAATATATATATATATATATATATATATATATATATATATTGAAATAAAGTCTCATCTACTGAATCATCATCATAATTGCGAAACTGGAAAACATAGTATTGTTTGATTTCAAAAATTTTGTAAGACTTATTCATTCATAATCATGTGGAATAGGATATCTGTTTTCAAAATTAAGACTTACTGGAAGGTAGATGCTTCACGAGGAAAATAAATACTTGAAGTTGAACGGAAATTCTTAGATCGCTAGCAACTTGAGAAAGCCAGATAGAAAGGTTTGAAATATATATATATATATATTTTAAGCAAACGATGTTCCAGAAATTTATTTATGTAAATAGATAACTCTCACAAGAATTTTACTCCTTCTCTATCTCTCCCTATCGAAAGTTCGTTCCTATCTTTATGTAGGAAAGTGGTTATACTACTTGGCTCTCTAGTGTTGCTCTTAGCCTACTGTCCTCTTAGGCCCAAACTAAAGGGTTATAAATAAAGTAAACCCATATTTCAGAATTAGGTCCAAATTAATAAATTTTATTCTTTTCTTTGTAAAGAAATTTCTGAAAGCCCAAAAATAAATTATGAAGTTCGTTTTCTAGCTAGGGGCACAACCATGGACTCCCTCAAGTCCAATGTAATAATCGAGCATGTCAAATATTCACAAATCCAATGTAAATTATTTAAAAATTAAGGCAAATTAAATCAAGCAAAAAGTGGGGCGTTACAACAGGTTACTTTGATCGACGTTAGTTCGTCCAATATGAATGAAATATAGTTAGGACCAAAATCATTTAGTGTTCTGACTCTACTACCACGCCTTGGTTCTCACCCTTCCGGCTTATACCTTAATCTTACTCTATGTCGATTCTTCCTTCATGGGTTTAGAACTCGAAGTTTTACCATCAATTCTATTGCTAGAACTTGTTTCACTCTTATCTTTATCTTTACATGGATAGATGTTTTTAAAGAATATAGAATTCCTTGATTCAATCATCATCCCATAGTCATATCTAGTACTTTTGACTTGATAGGCGTTGTTGTTCAGTGCATACTTAATAAAGATACAATCGACCCTTTTAGGCCCAATTATAACTTGTTTATGAAGAGACTCTTCAACCTTCGCCAAACACCCCCATACTTTGAGGCATTTATAAGTTGGCTTTCTTCATTTCCACAGCTCGTAAAGAGTGGCCTTCTTACTTTGAGTGGAATCTTGTTCAGTATTGTAACAGCCCACTAATCCTAAGTACGGATTAGCAGGACTATTACTTTGAACAGGAATTAAGAAACAGAAAAGACCATTGGACATTGAACAGTGAGACATATATCAAGAATACTTTTGGACTTCTAATACATCACTTAGAGTTCTTACAGCGGAAAAAACATATGAAATACACATATGACGATGTATAATTAAGATACAAACTTTCAACGACACAATTTCCTATTGCTCAACACTGCTCCATCGCATCACCAGCTCAACATGCACATTGAAAAACAAACATGCAGGGCTGAGTACAAGAATGCACTCAGTGGACTCATTGCCAAAAACATTTTATCCATTTTAAATTACACTGCCCCATCACAGTAAGACACAAGGGTTTTATTTGAAAAAGCCTTATGCTTACTAAAACATTTCATCATTTTTCAAAACATCGCTTGGCCAAGCATTTTCTCTTTGTGTGTATGATCCATAACCTTTCCTTTCTCATATCATATCATTTCCACATAACATCATCATTAACGCCGTAGAAGTAGGCCTCCTTCTACGTCGTTGGGATCGGCCGTGCATTGTCCTTACGGCTCCCGGTCCACCTTAGTGTACACTTTAATCCAGGCTAGGAATTATCCCTCTAGCACAAGATCCGATATCGATTTTCTCATAAGTTGGGAGCGACCCAACAACTTTCATTATCATTCATCGTTGGCGAACCAACAACTTTCATTATCATTCAGATAGGATCCATACACAAAACATAAACATTTCGGGCAGGTAATTGAATAACATCATTTCATTATCATTTCTCAAGAAATAAGTAAAGACTTTTCATTTCGAAGAAAGCATTGTAAATAAAACAGTTTTCAGTTTGAATAAAGCCCACCTGGTACGTATGCTTTCCAATAAAGTTTCTTTCTAACGTCAACGATCACGTCGCGTCCCACCTTTACGTAAGAAACTAATTAAGTACGTCGGTCACATTTTTCGAAAAAGTCCAAGTCTAAAAGATTCGATAACCTCCTAACATATTTCGTATCCTTTAACCCATCTAGTACGTCTTATATATCTTAGTATAACTATTCAACGAAATCCATATTTCGACTAGACGTACCACATAACAATGTTCATATATTAACGTATTTCATACGTTTTTACTCCAATCAAGTCATTTGACTTTCAAAATCATATATTTCACAATGTACACACATATAACTATTAATTTACATATATATACTTGATTTTTAATCGATTTCTAATCACATTCTCATAAGTCTCGATTTTTCACGTTAATAATCAATCACGCTTCGACAATACACATAAGTGTGATCTAACTTGATCATGAACTTCACTTTTCAAACTTTACGTCACTTAATGAATTGTTTCGACATAACATAGTATTCCTTGTTTTAAAAATCACATAAATTCATAGTATGTCTAAAACATATTTTTGGAACATATCATGTGATTATACATGATAAAATAAATTTAAAACCTTTAAACCCTTCAGCACATGCTTTTGGTCCTTTTTATAAAATTTTCAAAACTTTTCCAAAATTTCTTATAAATTCACATAACATACTATATCAACATAGGATCAATAATATGTAATAATATTGATCATAGAAAATTTGTACATCATCATATCATTCACTATGGTTTTCGGTCATTTTGAAAAACATACCAAACATTTTTCAAAAATTTCAATTAAATCATACAACACATAATCATCAGCACGTATCATCACTATAACATAATTTTCATCATTCACAACTTATACACTAACATATCTTAGAACCATATTTTTGAAAACTTTGACTTAGGTACAACTAATTTTTCAAAGTTCCAATAATTTCATCCAACACTATATTATGAATCTACATCATCAATATGCTATAATATCATTCAAACATGGATCATATATCAACATAATATTTTTCTAAAATTTTCGGTAATTTTGAAAATATATACAAACATTTTTCAAAAATTCTACATAAATTCATATAAGCTTTATTATTACTATAGATCATTAATCCATGCTCAAATCAACAATTAAAAATCATTCTCAACATCATATGAACATCATATATATATTCGGTCATAGCACAAGTTTTTTATACATGCTCAACTTTATACTAAATTTATAATATAAGCTCATAATCATCATATAAACATGTTTAATAAACATCCTAACATTATAACAATATTTTCGAAATTTTCATCATAAATAACATATGGGCATAACATAAGATCTAATGGATGGATTTCGAAAATTTAAGCATGTACGGAAAGCACGTATGATTTCTAACCTTTTAATCGGTGTCGATTTTCGACGGCGAACGTTTTCTACTTAGGATTTGAGATGAAAAATGGATGAACTCTCACTTTTTCCTTTCCAATGCTCTTGGTTCTCAAAGTGTAAAAGTGAGAGAGGTTGTGACCTTATCTAATAATTAGGATAGACCCACTTGTCTATCAAAATATCTAATAAAAGTTAAACTTTAATTACAAATCTCTTCCCTATCCTCCTAATAATTTTCGGTACTCATCAAGTTGCATTGGAGATGATTTTTGTTTTATTTTTAATATATATAGTATGCCACTTGTGTACAAAATATCTCACATAATTAAAACCATACACTTGCACAATTTATCCCACAACTTTCGGTCCCTTTAATTTGCTAGAGACAATATTTTTATTTTATCACTTTATTAAAGATCATGTTATCATGTGTAAGAATTAAACACATATCACTTTCACATAATTAGAACATATCACTTTCATACCTATCATTTTCAAAGAATGAAGAAATTTCATCCAACTTTATTCATCAAAGTGATCGGCCACTTTAATTTCATAAGGAGTGATTTTTGTTTCTTATGATATCATACACATCAATTATTATTTAAAAAATATCTAATTTGAAAAGTACAAAATTACAACTTCATTAATTAACAAAAATGACATGCCTTACGAGCAAACAAAAAGAATCAAAACTTATCACTTAAATACACATATGCATCGGTCACTATATGTAGTAGTAGATAATATTTGATTTTGTCTTACCTTAGCACAATATTTAAATGTCATTATCATCACATAAGCCATCACTTTCATAAGGCTTTGAATTTTTCTTTTATTTCTTCAAAAAGTCCAATATTTCGGCACTCGCAAGACAATACACCTCCCACTTGCACAACTTGATACTACAACTCATCCTATGCATTAATAATATATCAGTTTCATAATTATAGCATAACATCATCAAAAGATCGAATTTTAATTCATTTCACACTTTGAAACCATATTTTCGGCACTTATATAATAATAATGCTATACATTTTATTTTCTTGTAACAAATAGCTAATACATAACTATGTGACATATTATAAGTCCTAGATGAAAATTTAAATCGTAGAAAAATAATTAGAACCATTCTATGTCACAAACCCTAATTTTCAAAAATTAGGGTTTCGAAAATAGGCTCACTTATTCAATCTTTATTCCTTAATTCTCTAGCATTATTTTAATGATAAATAATGCTCTTATTACACAAAATAATCATAGGAATTTAAATAATATTATTCCTCAATCACTAGACTAAGTTTTCGAATCGTCTCTAAACGTTGACGTTCGAAACGTCTCAAAACGTTAATAATCGAATCATCTCTAAAAAGTTCATAATAAAGTCATAATCACTTTATTCATTCATTTTATTAATAAAGAAATTTAATTCTAAGCTTCGTCACTTAGAAAAATAACGTATGACTAACTATCGAAATTTTATCGACGTTAGAATACTACTTTCGAAGGAATAATATAAACTATATTCCTTAATTCACTAATCATTAGTGAATATGATATAAAAATCCTCATTTCATGGATAGTTGAAATCGAGCTTCAATAAATTACTATTTCGATTATCGGAACAAAACCTTCATTAGCGATTTTTATTATCGCAATTTAGCATTAAAACTTCGGGATATTACATTCTACCCCCCTTAAAGAAATTTCGTCCTGAAATTTGCATACTTTAGAAAAGTATGGGGTATCTTCGCATCATAACATTCTCAAGTTTCCACGTGGCTTTCTCTTGTCCATGGTCTCTCCATTGGACTTTTACTAACGGTATAAATTTTTTTCTTAACCGTTGAATCTTACGATCAAAATAGTCGTAGGTCTTTCTCATAACTCATATCTTGGTTCAAGAATCACGTCATCATGATGGATCATGTGTTTTGAATTATACACGTACTTTCTTAATTGTAACACGTGAAACACATTCTGTACATTTCCCAATCTTGGTGGAAGTACCAATCTATAGGCTACTGGGCCTATCATTTCTAGGATCTCATAAGGTCCTATAAAACGTAGTCTCAACTTTCCTTTTTCTCCAAACATTATAATTCCTTTCAATTGAGAAACTTTAAGAAAAACTTTATCTCCGCATTCAAAATGCAGCTCATATCTACGCATATCAGCGTAAAACTTTTGTTTATCATGATTCTTTGCCTAATTTGGCAAATATCTTAATCATTTCACTCATAGTATCGGCCTTAAAACTTTTCTCTTACTTACTTCATCACAATAAAGAGGTTATCGACACTTTCTTTCATACTATGCCTCATATGGGTCGTATCAATCGTTGCTCGACAGCTATTGTCGTAGGTGAACTTAATAAGTGGAAAAAAATACGTTCCCAACTTGTACCTCAATTCCTTTTGTAAGCTAATTTACAATCTAAGGGTAACCTTAGAATCTTTATACGACGTGAGACGTACGATTCCCTTTACGTACAACTAGCTAAGTTATCAGTTTCATAACTAATTTATAGGAAACGTACACATTTGGTGAGTCTATACACTACTACCCATATAGCAGTGTTACCCCCATTTGCCTTTGGTAATCCCATCACAAAATCCATTACTATATCATTCCATTTTCATTTGGGTACCTCCAAGGGCTGTAGTTTCCTATAGGGTCATTGATGCAATGCCTTCACTTGTTGGCAATCGAGACAACGCTCGACAAAGGTGGTTACATCTCGTTTCATTCTTTTACTACCAAAACTTTTCTCGTAAATTCCTGATATATCTTAGTGCTGCCTGGGGGTGGTATAAAGAGTAATGTGAGCTTCACCCATGATTTCATTTCTAAGTTCATTATTGTTTGGAACATATAACCTTTTCTCGAGTTAGATGTCAAAGTGAGTATGGTAATACAACTCATGATCGATTTTGGCAGCACGACTATTTCTATCTTCATTTTCTTAAACTCTTTGATGAGTTTTTCCTTTTCTGTAAGGATATATCATAACTTAGATTGAGTTTTACAACTTAGGGTATCAGCCATTATATTAGCCTTTCATAGGTGATAATTTATACCACATTCGTAATCTTTACTAATTTGAGCCATCTTTTCTATCTCATATTCAAGTCTCTTTGCCTGAAGAAGTATTTAAAACTCTTATGATCTGTGAAGGTCTCATACCTCACTCCATAGAGTAATGTTTCCAATTCTTAATACATGTACTACTGCTGCTCGTTTCAAGACGTGAGTTAGGTAATTCTATTCATGTGGTCTAAGTTATCGTGATGCATAGTCTATCATCTATCTCATATCAACACATGACCTCACCTTTATTGGTTCATGTAAATTTGATTCCTCTTCGGAGTAGCTGTGTCTTTGGCCTTGCTATTTTAGAGATTCCTTCTATGAATCTCTGATAGTAGCCTAGTTAACCAATGAAATTCATGGTCTCATTTTGGGTCGTTGGTGGTTTCCATCCTTGCATAGCTTCTACCTTTGCCGAATCCATTTTAATTCCTTCTGAAGACACAATGTGTCCAAGGAATATTACTCCTTTAAGCCAAAATTCACATTTGCTAAACTTGGCAAAAATTTGTTCGACTCTTAATGTCTGCAAGACAGTTCTCAAGAGTTCTTTATGATCTTTCTTGCCCTTCGAATAGATGAGGTTATCATTTATGAAGACTAAGATAATTTGTCTAAGTACGTGTGGAACACTCGATTTTTGAGGTCCATGAATACGGCTGGTGCATTTGTTAGTCCGAACGGCATAACTATAAACTCATAGTGGCCATATCTTGTTCGGAAAACCGTTTTAGGTACATCTTCAAGTCACACCTTGAGTTCATGATATCCTAATTTGAGATCAATCTTTGAAAATATACTTGCGCCTTTTAACTGATCGAACAAGTCGTCACTCCTTGGCAGTGAATATTTGTTCTTTAGTATCAACTCATTCAGTTCTTGATAATTTATGCACATTCTCAATGAACTATCTTTCTTTCTTACAACAAACTAGGTGCTCCCTAAGATGGTACACTAGGTCCAAAAAAAACTTAGATCCCACAAATCTTAAATTTGGATTTTTAGTTCTTCCAATACCTTTGGAGTCATTCGATACAATGTTTTCGATGCTGGACTAATCCTGGTTCTAGGTCGATAGTAAACTCTAGCTACCTATCAAGGGGTAATACTTAGTAAATAAAAACGTCTTGAAATTCCAGAATAATTCCCATATCCTCTATTTTATTTCAACTTTCGCCTCTCCGTTTAGGTAAACGAGGAATGCTCGATATCCTTTCTTGTTCATCATTCTCATTGCCAAGATCTTTTGTCACCTTTTTCGTCATGTCCTTTTTGGGTATACGTCATTTTCCTTTAATCTTCATTGATTGACTAAGTATTTTCGCATAAGTTAAAATCCCTTGCCCATTGGGATCGTATCATACTTTCGCCTTGACGTCATATATCTTTACCATCTTCTCGACATTCCATGTTTGCTTCATTTCAATCGATGTACTTAAAATTTCACTTTATTGATTGTCTCATAAGTATGAGGAACAAACTTTCCAATTAGGTTCACCTAAAGGTCCTTCCATGTGAACCTCTTCCTTCGTTCTCTTGAATGTATTTCCTTCGCAATCGTCTCTAGAAGTAATCTTACTTGTTAATTACTAAATCACGCATAAGATAAGCGTTTTGTGTCTATATAACTTAGAGTACGACGGTTTCATCTCAAATAATAAATCTACTTCTTAATCCACTTCTTTACTTCAAAGGAATTTCCTTACTTATCGTAATCACAATATTTCTAAAACTTATATCATATCCTAGGGTTATTTCATAACTGTATAGCTTATAGTTTCTTTTAGCTATTCTCAAATCTTGCCCTTTTTCTTGAGCATGATATCTGAAAGTCATATTACTTTCATTATACTTCGGTTCTCACTTTCAGGATTAAAATCATCATTGTTATAATCTAGATTGGTAAGGTAGTACGTTTGTACACCATACTTAAGTTCCAAGCACCAATGCTTCATTACCAAGTCTCGACTTCGGGGTATCTTTCCCATACTTGGTTTAAATAATAGGAATAGCCTAGCTGTTCACACATCTCATTATTTATGATCCATCGATCTTACTATCATTGGTTTAACCAAAACCTCAAATACTTGGAATCAATTCCACTTAAACATAATCTTATCGATTTAGGGATAAAGCGAGAGACTTGTTAACTGAGATGCTTTCATTCCTTATATATATCCATCAAATGAGTCTTGTTCATCTCCATACTTTAAACATGTCCAACCTACTAACGAGGTCTTTAAGGACAACCAACTATCTTAAAGATAAGTTGTAATCTCTCTTGTTATGACATAATAAGAGGAGGTTATATCTCAAGGATATCATATACTTTCCTTTACTTCTACTCTTACAGTCAATGCTAAAGAGTATCTCGTTCATAACTTAATCATCATAACACTCACATGGAGGTATAACTTTACTGTTATCCGTATTTGAAAAGCTCATCAAGGGTCATCACATCCATGTGTATCATAGGGAAAATATATCTTGTCTCATTGAGAACTTCTTTACATCATAACTTGATGTCGATCACTTACTAATCCGAAAACTTAGGTGACAAGATAAGTCAACCTATCTCATACTTATTGGTTTCAAGGATTGAAGAAAATTCATCATGACAACTTACAAGAAGTACGGGTTCGCAATTCAAGATGACAACTTTTATCGTTTGAATCAATATGCTCTTTGAACTGAATAATTGGAATATAGGGTCCGAAGACCAGAATGACGACTACTGAGATTTCTTTGGTCATATGGGCTGGCCAGACTCGTCACAAATACTTTCTCAGTCACATAAGGGCTTGGTTTCAAAAGAACACTGTATAAATCTTTGATTTGTAAACTTCTTTCAGAAAAAGTGAGAATCTCAAGTGATTTCTCAATTGGAACTAGGTCATAGAGTTAAACTCAATTACAGAAATTGGGAAATGAATAAACATTGAAACCTTATATAACTCGTACTAGGCCATCAACAAAGGTTCTCATGTACATACCCACGTCATAGCTCTACTTGTACTACTGGGAATCTTACTTTCTAGTAACATTCTAATATTCTTGTTACACTGTAGAGTTCTCGTTCTATGTAAATCATAAGACTAATATCAACTGATTCTTTGTTCACATCTCTATTTCGTTTCCAACGAAAAAGTCATAGTCGAATTGGAGTTCCGTCGCGCGTGAACATCCAAAGGAAAAAGACTATACTCATGTCACTTATCGCATAGTGACATTCATCATCTCGACATCATTTCCATTTGCTCTTTCAGTTTTCTCCCCTTTCGTTTTCATCGTTCACATCTTTCAACTCGAAATTCTCATTTCGATCTCGCTTTGTTCTCATGATGGAATAAAAATTCTCATAGCTCATCTTTCTATGTTCTTTCGCAAAAGGGCTCATGCATCTTAAACAGTCTATGTTCTTTTAGGATAGCATACCCATCATCATAATCAACTTTGAGATTTGAAATAAAATTTCAAATATTCACAACATAGCTCATTTATACTCATGTACTTCTTTGAATTTCAAGAATTCAACATATCATCTTTGACATATCAATGTCCATTTTCAATCATTTTCAAACATTAATAACATAACTTTATTTATAACAATAAATTTCATTGAATTCCACGAATTCAAACATTTCACTCTTGACATATCATTGCCAATACTTTCTCATATCACTTTCCACTTTCTCATTTCACTTTCAACTTTTCCTCATTTATCTTTCATTTTCATAACTTAAAACATCATATCATTCATCTTTCATAACTTTCATTCTCAATCTCTTTCCATAACGTTTACTTCTTTTGAAACATCATTTCAATCCTTTTCACTTTCAAACTTTTCATTTCAAAATTCTTTGAGGAAAATCATTTACCTCATTCCGGTTGAGCTTGATGTGATGGAGTGTTGAGCATAGTCAGTTGATCTCTATAAGTCTAGTGAATCAATCTAGACTTAACTTGAAAGAAGGTTTTGGACTCAAGGAAACGAACTGCTCTGATATCACTTTGTAATAGCCCACTAATCCTAAGTACGGATTAGCAGGACTATTATTTTGAACATGAATTAAGAAACAGAAAAGACCATTGGACATTGAACAGTGAGACATACATCAAGAATACTTTTGGACTTCCAATACATTACTTAGAGTTCTTACAGCGGAAAACATGTGAAATACACATATGACAATGTGTAATCAAGGTACAAAATTTCAACAACACAATTTCCTATTGCTCAACACTGCTCCATTACATCACCAGCTCAACCTGCACATTTAAAAACAAACATGCAGGGCTAAGTACAAGAATGCACTCAGTGGACTCATTGCCAAAAACATTTTATCCATTTTAAATTACACTGCCCCATCACAGTAAGACACAAGGGTTTTATTTGAAAAGGCCTTATGCTTACTAAAACATTTCATCATTTTTCAAAACATCGCTTGGCCAAGCATTTTCTCTTTGTGTGTATGATCCATATCCTTTCATTTCTCATATCATATCATTTCCACATAACATCATCATTAACGCCGTAGAAGTAGGCCTCCTTCTACGTCACTGGGACCGGCCGCGCATTGTTCTTACGGCCCCCGGTCCACCCTTAGCACATGCTTTCGGTCCTTTTTATAAAATTTTCAAAACTTTTCCAAAATTTCTTATAAATTCACATAATATACTATATCAACATAGGATCAATAATATGTAATAATATTGATCATAGAAAATTTGTACATCATCATATCATTCACTATGGTCTTCGGTCATTTTGAAAAACATACCAAACATTTTTCAAAAATTCCAATTAAATCATACAACACATAATCATCATCATGTATCATCACTATAACATAATTTTCATCATTCACAACTTATACACTAACATATATTAGAACCATATTTTCAAAAACTTTGACTTAGGTACAACTAATTTTTCAAAGTTCCAATAATTTCATCCAACACTATATTATGAATCTACATCACCAATATGCTATAATATCATTCAAACATGGATCATATATCAACATAATATTTTTATAAAATTTTAGGTAATTTTGAAAATATATACAAACATTTTCCAAAAATTCTACATAAATTCATATAAGCTTTATTATTACTATAGATCATTAATCCATGCTCAAATCAACAATTAAAAATCATTCTCAACATCATATGAACATCATATATATATTCGATCATAGCACAAGTTTTTTATACATGCTCAACTTTATACTAAATTTATAATATAAGCTCATAATCATCATATAAACATATAAACAAGACAATACACCTCCCACTTGCACAACTTGATACTACAACTCATCTTATGCATTAATAACATATCACTTTCATAATTATAGCATAACATCATCAAAAGATAGAATTTTAATTCATTTCACACTTTGAAACCATATTTTCGGCACTTATATAATAATAGTGCTATACATTTTATTTTGTTGTAACAAATAGATAATACATAGCTATGTGACATATTATAAGTCCTAGATGATAATTTAAATCGTAGAAAAATAATTAGAACCATTCTATGTCACAAACCCTAATTTTCGAAAATTAGGGTTTCGAAAATAGGCTCACTTATTCAATCTTTATTCCTTAATTCTCTAGCATTATTTTAACGATAAATAATGCTCTTATTACACAAAATAATCATAGGAATTTAAATAATATTATTCCTCAATCACTAGACTAAGTTTTCGAATCGTCTCTAAACGTTGACGTTCGAAACGTCTCAAAACGTTAATAATCAAATCATCTCTAAAAAGTTCATAATAAAGTCATAATCACATTATTCATTCATTTTATTAATAAGGAAATTTAATTCTAAGCTTCGTCACTTTGAAAAATAACGTATGACTAACTATCGAAATTTTATCGACGTTAGAATACTACTTTCGAAGGAATAATATAAACTATATTCCTTAATTCACTAATCATTAGTGAATATGATATAAAAATCCTCATATCATGGATAGTCGAAATCGAGCTTCAATAAATTACTATTTCGATTATCGGAACAAAACCTTCATTAGCGATTTTTATTATCGCAATTTAGCATTAAAACTTCGGGATATTACAAGTATGTAGTTGGCTATTAGAAAACTTCTCCCTCACATGTTTTGGGGCAGCCCTGAACTAATCAACAAAGCATTCATCATCTCCTTAAGTGTTTAATTTTTACATTCAACAATGCCATTAGACTGAGATGATAAAGAGTCGTCGTTTGATGAATTATACCATTTTTCAATTTATAATACCTCAAACGGAGCTAGTATTCGCCTCCTTTATCACTTCGAACAATCTTAACTCGACAACTTAGTTGATTCTCGATTTCGTTCTCAATCTTTTTTTAAGTACTTCAATAGTCTCGTCTTTACTTCTTAGAAGATAAATATAATAATATCTTGTCTAATCATCAATGAATGTGATGAAGTACTTTTTACCACCTCTAGCTTATACAAAATTCAAATCACACATGTCAGTGTGAATCAATTTAAGAGGCTTAGTGCTTCATTCTACCAAATGAACTAGTAACTTAGCCATTTTGGCTTCTACACAAACCTCACATTTCGTTTGTGTATTTACATTATTTAACTTTAGTGAATCTATATTTACTAATATTTTTATTGCATTTAGATTAACGTGTCATAATCTACAATGCCAAAAATTAGAGCATCCGGTCAAATAAGAGGAAGTAGATACATTTTCATTCATAGAACTTTGGGTACACGGTGCAACAACCATAACATTTTTTTTGAAAAGACCCCAGTAAAATAACCTCTACCAAGAAACTTTTCAAACTTAGTCAAAACAAACTTGTCAGACTTAAAAACTAGCCTAAAATTCTTGCTAATTATGATCAAGCCCGATACCAAGTTCTTACAGATTTTTGGGACATGCAGCACATCCTTCAACATAATCTCAAAGCGGGATGATACCTTGAGCACCACATCACCAACTCCCATAACCTCGGATGAAGTTGGTTCCCTATGTTGAGCTTTCTCCCCTCAACGGGTGTGTAGGTGGAGAAAAACCTCTTGTCGGCACAGACGTGCGTAGTTACGCCAGTGTTGATGAACCATCCACCTTGATTCTCTACGTGGTTGACTTCCTCGGTCACCAAATCATCCTTATCCCACTTGTTAAAGTCCTTCTCGACAACATTGGCTTCGTCTAGTTCTTCTTAGGCTGACGTGTTGGATTTGTATACTGAAAGCAGTTTGGTTGAGCTTGTATACAATGTTTCTGTTACCACTATTACAATCTCCTATCCGATTTGAATACTTGATTGCATATATCTGTCCCTTATCTCATATATAAGTTAGATCATACGGTGTGTAGAAGATCACGTAAGTCCGTATGATTGGTCAAGCTTAATGAGATATAAAAGTTTCCTGGTGAGACGACTTAAGGACGAGTTGTCGGTTTAGCTGCAGATAGATAAGAAGTGACTTGACTTAGTTGCTTGTCTATGCTGGTACGTCTCTGACGTATTGAAGGATCACAGTGAGATGTGTTCTTCTTTCTGACCATCGTGAAGAACCAAGATCTCGGTGACTTACGATGATCTAAACCTCGATAAGGTATTAGGTGAGTATGAGTTGCTGACCATCACTTTGACTTGTTATGAGTGAGGGTTATATGTTCTAACCCAAGATTCTCCGCATCTTGGGTGGTGGCGTTTCTTGATGTCACGCTAGTTATCAGACGAGTCACCGTATCCGTTAAGGATGATGACGCCCCTTAAGGAGCTCAAAGGTTTATTGTACTAAACCCCGCAGTTGAGTTAGCTCAAGTACAATAATAAGGTTGAGTGGTACTACTTAAGGAAATAAAGTTATTAATCGCTTTAAGTCGTCGATTGCTATAAATGATTAATGGACGCTCGATATCTTAAATACGGGATTCGTAATGTCTAAGTGCAAGCCCGACTCAACTTCGGTAATAAAGGGGTAAGTCAACATTCTTTCTCTAGTGGCATGATCGAATGTTTATAAATTAATTTATGTTCTGGGCTGAACATAAGATAATTAATTTATTTGAGGCCCATCTTTATTCCTTGCATTTGATCCAATTTTGGCCCATCCAGCCCGTAGTAATCGAGGAAAATCGCCCCTATTGCTCAATTGGCAAGATTTTATTCTCTTTATCCACATGGATATAATTATATTTATGGTATATGCATAGATCCTTTCCATATAAGATTATGGTAATAATCTTAAGAGTATGGAAATAATCCTAAGAGTATGGAAATAATCCCAAGAGTATGGTAATATTCCATATAGGATTATGGTAATATTCCATATAGGATTATGGTAATATTCCATATAGGATTAAGGTAGTGCATTATAAATATATGGTATGAGATAATGTCTAGGCTAATGCTCACATATCGCAACTAGAATTTTCGCCATCTCATATATTTGAGAGAGAATTTTCGAGAGCTTGGTGAGAGAAAAGGGTGATTTTCGGTGCATTCTCCATAGCTCGTCCTCACTCGGGTTGGAGTTTGGGTATCCGGATACTGATCCGAAGGTCAAAGCACGCAGTCTCGACCGCTCAATCCGCTCATCCCGCTCGATCCACCTCGGCGGATCCAAAGGTAAACACGTGAAAACCCCTACGTGTTGCGATTTAATTATATAGACGCATGCTAGGTTTATAATCAATGTATGGTGAATTAAACACCCAAGATGGATCCTCGGGCGAGGTTAACATACGTTTTCCTACATTGGTATCGAGCCCGGGATCAGAATCTTGGCTCTGTTGGATTAATTCACGTTTGATTATTACGTGCGTTTTAATAATTGTGGATTTGTCGTTCATCGTGGCTCGTTTATTGTTTTTGTTGGGTTTTTGTTTTTACACCACGAGAAAATCCGTGGTTAGATTAGATTTTTTTTATGTAAATCTTATCTGTAAAAGAAGAACGAAGACGAACGAACGAAGAACGAAACGACGGGAAAAACAGGTCTCTCGGCAGTCCCCTGGACGGTATCTCGCGAGCGAGCCTCGCGGTCGCGAGCGCGATCGCGAGGGGCGCGGGCGACGGGGCGTGCGTTCGCGCACGAGATCCCTGGCGCCACGCGAGCAAACTAGCGGTCGCGAGATATGGCCGCGAAGCAAGCGAGCGAGCGAGCGAGCGATGACGACGGCGCGTTCGCGAGAAACCCGGCGCATGAAAGGCATCGCGGTCGCGAAGTTTCGCGGCTGGCGACGACATCTCCCGCAGATGTTCGGCGCCGGGGTGTGGCGCAAGACGCGCGTGCTGCCGGTCGCTGGTCGCCGCGATCGCGAGGCAGCCCGCGAGAGCACGCGGCAGCGGCGCGCGAGGTCGGGCCCGAGGCGGGCTTTGCCCCAGCGGCCAAAGACTCTTTAATGACCCGCCGAGACCCGTTTTCTAGATTTTCCGGTCCGCGCCTGCACGCGAGGCCCATTTGTTGAATCCGTCCGCGCCCGAGCACGCGAGGCCCGTCAAGTTTAAATTGCACTTTGTAAATCTATGTAATAGATTAGATTTAAATGTGCGTGTTTCACGATTGGGCCGCGATGAACGTTTTATTTTATTTTTATCGCTCATATGCATGTCGTGGATGTTTAAAATTATGCAAGAGTACGCTATGTATGTTTATATTACGCTGACAAACCTTTATGTGTTTTACGTAATTGGATGCGCATAGTAAGCATGCTAGGTTTATCGCGTTTATCAAGCATATTTTAGAATTCTGCGAGCAT
This sequence comes from Salvia rosmarinus, assembly GCA_036937905.1. Lineage (NCBI taxonomy): Eukaryota > Viridiplantae > Streptophyta > Magnoliopsida > Lamiales > Lamiaceae > Salvia > Salvia rosmarinus. The sequence continues at coordinate 55,868,293 of CM072819.1, forward strand.
GTTTTACATGTCGAGTTCTATAGAAAAGCATGCTAGATTACGTGATCTGCATGGACAAACCTTTGAATAAAAAGACTAAGCAAGCAACCCGACTAATTAATTTTTCAAATTAAAATGTCAAGACCTCCACTTTTTGATCTCTAAACAAAGTGATACGACCGTGAGTAAACGCCACACGCGCGTGGCTTGCTTGCATTGCTTATCATAAGTTTGTTAGATGAGATTTCTAAATAAAACATTTTAAATCTATTGAGAAGTGGGAGTTTCATGTAAACGCCCACACGCGTGGCTTGCATGTGCGATTTTCATAAGTTCTCTAGAGATAGATATAAATGAGATAACAAAAGAATTTGAATTGGAAGCGGTATGGTCCGAGTGAGTATACCAATTCTAAGAATTCATCTTCTTTGTTAAAATTGTGGTCATTGCTTGACATCACCTCAAGTACAACTTCCCAAGTCCCTTCTTGCGATAGTGATGTGGTTCAGTAAGGTCCAATCATTAATTTCATTTGTCATAAGGATAAGTTGACATGGATTGAAATTAAACGACTAAAAGGTATATTTTAGTCTGGTCGAGGGGTTCATGTGTAAACGTCCACACGCGTGGCTTGCATGTGGAATTTCTTGGGCGATTGGAGGTTTCAATTAATATTGTTTTATCAAAAGGTTACAATATTATTGTTACGAATTATATGCGATCGTATGCTTATGTGTTTACATTATCGTTTCAGATATGTCTCTTACGCCGATTATCAATATGCTCGCACAAAATCTGTTATCCGTCCAAATTTTATCGAGTGGAAGCGAAACATGGAATATGTTCTTATCATTGAAGAACACATGTTTGTTCTCACTACTCCTAAACCCGATGCCCCATCGACGATCGACTAATGAGCGATGAGTCGGCGGACTTTGGAATAAGTCAAACAATATGGCTAAATGCTATATGATGACTACGATGTCCAAAGGCTTGCAGCTGCAGCATCAGTCGATGGTAGACGCGACTGATATTTGGTCAAGTCTCGAGAGTAAGTTTGGGCAGTCGGATCGGACAGTCCGCTTCCACATAATGAGAGAAATCTTGGCGTGTAAGATGGAAGAAGGAAGTTCGGTCCATGAACATGTCTCCTACATGACTCATCTCATGGATAGTCTTGATCAGTTGGGAGGAGGTATTGACGGCGAAGCCAAGGTCGATATCATCCTCAATACACTGCCCAAGTCTTTTGAGAACTTTCGCGTGAATGCGATCATGAGCAAGACCGAGTTTACACTTAGTCGGTTGCTTAATGATCTCGTTCTCATGGAAGGAGTTATGGGAAAAGAGCACATGCTCTTGCTAGCACATCTAAGGGCCCAAAATTTTCGTTGCAAAATGGAAATAGAAAAGGGTGCCAAAGGTAGTAAAGCGAGGAAATAGTGGGAGTAATGGGAGGCGAAGAACATGGTTGCCACCGAGGCTTGAAGAAGCCAAAGGAGAAGGCAAGTGCTTCAAGTGCTGGCAAGACGGGCATTGGAAGGCCAAGTGCCCTATGCTCAGGCTCAAGGTACGCCGTTTGCTTTAGTAACGAAACATGTTTAGCGACTTGTTCTACCCATTCTTGGGTAGTAGATCTGGTATAATCGATCATGTTTGTTACACCTTGCGGGTTCCTGCGGACAAGGGAGCTGTTTGTGGCGAGATAACGATCTCCATGGGCAACAGCGAAAGTCAAGCTGTTGCAGTTGGAGATGTTCTTTATGTTTTGGGACAACAGTTTTAGTTTTGAAAGACGTTTTATATGTGCCGGATTTTCATGAACCTTGTTTCTGTTTCAAATTATTTACTCATGGATATTCGTTATTTTTGATAGTGGTGATTCTATCATAAGAAATGACGGTTATCGTGTTGGCACTTTATATAATTCGCTTTATACTATTTCGCAAAACATAATACCTATAACTATGTTGCATCTTCATCAAACCCTAAAAGAGAAAGTTTTCTTCAGAAGATGACTCTACTTTTCCCCGGCATCTTAGATTAGGTCACATCAATCTAAATAGGATCCAAAGACCGGCTAAGAATGGGCGTTGGGTAATCTCACGGTTACTCGCTCCCGGTCTGCGAATCTGTATAGAAGGTAAGATGTCGACCGGACCCTTCAAAGCGGGGGTTATAGAGCCACGTAAATGTTGGAGTTAGTCCATTTCGACTGTGTGGACCGATGTCCACACAAGCTCGTGGAGAATGCAGTATTTTGTCACTTTCATTGACGACACTCAAGGTACGGATACGTATACCGCTTCACCGCAAGTCCGAATGCTTTGAGAAATTCAAAGAGTTTAAGGCGGAAGTGGAGACGAAGCTAGGTAAAGTATCAAGTCATCTTGCGCTCGATCGCGGTGGCGAATACCTCAAGAACGAGTTTATGGACTATCTAGTGAAGTGTGGGATTACATCCCAACAAGATTTCAACGGGCACACCACAAAGAAATGGTGTGTCGAGGCGAAGAAATAGGACTCTTTTGGAAATGGTTAGATCAATGATGAGTTATGCTACATTGCCTATTTCGTTCGGGGTATGCCTTAGAGACGGCGGCATACTTGCTAAATCTAGTACCGCCCAAGTCATCGAAAAGACCCTTCGAGTTGTGGTTTGGGCGAAGCCCGCTTTAAGCCACATAAGGATATGGGCGATCCAAAGACACGTCCGAACAAGAAAGTCGACAAGTTGGAGGCTAGATCCGACGCAAGGTTGTTTATTGGCTATCCTAGAGGAACGAAGGTGGTTTATTCTATAGTCTAAGGATCGGAAGGTCATTATTAGCACTAATGCCCGATTCTTAGAAGATGATTAAATGAAAATCATAAGTCCAAAGTTGAAATCATTCTTCAAGAATTAGAAGATGATCGTATTCCACCACCGATTAGGCCAAAGGTACGAGATGTCGAGTCTAGTGGGAGGGATCGACACCAGATACTTCAAGAAATTGAAGTGGGTCGAGTTTCACTGGAGATACCGACCGTACAAGTGGTACCTACACAGCAAGTTGTGCAAGTTAGAGAACCACAAGTATCTGCACCCACCGTTGCCATTGTGCTGAGAACCTCGTCAGAGTGGGAGGGTTGTTCGTCAACCCGAGCGATTTATGTTCGTGGGTGAATCTTGGATTTAGTCCCAGCAGATTTAACATGCAATAATCGACCCATGGACATACAAGGAGCGATACAAGATATTGATGCAAGATCATGGCACACCGCTATGGACTTAGAAATGGAGTCCATAACGGCTATGGATGTATATGAAAGACACCTCTACCGGATGGCAAGGAAGCCATAGGTAGTAAGTGGATATACAAGAGAAGAGATTCCGATGGAGAGGTTTCGCTTTTAAAGCGGACTTGTGGCGAAGGGTACACTCAGTTGAGGGCATCGATTTCGACGAGACCTTTTCGCCGTAGCAATGCTCAAGTCCATCGTAATTCTTCTAGCCATAGCAGCCCACTTGAACCTAGAGGTTTGGCAAATGGATGTTAAAACCGCTTTTCTAAATGGTTACCTTGAGGAAGGTAGAGACATCTATATGCAAAGAACCTCAAGGTTATGTGGTAAAGGGTGAAGAGCATCTAGTATGGAAGCTTAAGTCCATTTATGGACTTAAGCGAGCCTCCGATCATGGAACTTACGCTGACGAGGTGGTAAAGTCCTATGGATTTACCCAGTTGGAGAGTTGTGTGTATCGGTTAGATGTCAACGGTGATGTGGTATTTCTTGCACTTTATGTAGATGACATCCTTCTAGTTGGCAACAACGTGAAGTCGTTATCGACGAAAGAGTGGCTATCCGATCGCTTCAAATGAAAGACTTAGGAGATGCAGCGTACATTCTTGGGATCAAGGTTCACCGAGATCGCAAGAAGAAAATGTTGAGCTTATCTCGGGCGCCTTACATTGATATCGTGATTACTGTTTTAGTATGCGGACCGCCAAGAAAGGATTGCTACCTTTCGGACATGGCCTTTATTCAAAACGCATCACCTATGACCGCAAAGGAGATAGAGGAAATGAGACAAGTTCCTTACGCTTCCGTAGGAAGTCTCATGTACGCAATGCTATGCACGAGGCCCGATATCTCGCTATGCGGTAGCATAGTAGCTAGATATCGCCTAACCTCGACAAGCTCATTGATTCAAGTAAAGCATATACTCAAGTACCGAAAAGGACTCGAGATTATAGGCTAGTTTACCATGCGAGATAGTCTAATGCCTTTGGGTTATCTGGACTGGATTTCCAAGCCGACCGTGATGAGAAAAAGTCAACCTCGGCTATGTGTTTACCTTGGGAGGTGGAGCAGATCTCAATGAGTGCAAAGCGGCGATGCATTGCGGACTCTACCATGGAAGCCGAATATGTAGCCGCCGGAGGCTTCTAAGGAGGTCAGATGGTTCAAGAACTACCTCATGGATCTAGATGTGGTACTGGTTTGCCCAAGAGTATCATAGTTTATCGTGATAACTCAAAGTGCGTGGTAAACTCGAAGGAACCACGGACCACACGCGACTAAACACATAGAGAGAAAGTACCATGTCATACGAGAAATCGTTAGGCGAGGTGACGGCTGATTGAAAAGATTGATACGACGGAAAATCTAGCGGATCCATTCACGAAGAGCCTGCCGCAAAAGTCTACGATGGACACGTTAGAGGACTTGGATTGCGCTTGATGGCACCCACTTAGAAAGGAAACTTTTGTATAAGTGGGAGAAGCAAAGTGATGGTTGTTTGTAATAGCTAGTAGAAAGACACATTGTATACTAAAAGTTTGCTTTAGTATAAGTGGGAGATTGTTGGATTTGTATCTTGAAAGCGGTTTGGTTGAGCTTGTATACAATGTTTCGTTACCACTATTACAATCTCCTATCCGATTGAATACTTGATCGCATATATCGTGTCCCCTTATCTCATATATAAGTTAGATCATACGATTGTGTAGAAGATCACGAAGTCCGTATGATTGGTCAAGCTTAATGAGATATAAAAGTTTCACACCGAGACGACTTAAGGACGAGTTGTCGGCTTAGCCGCAGATAGATAAGAAGTGACTTGACTTAGTTGCTTGTCTATCTTTGGCACGTCTCGATGTATTCAAGGATCACGGTGAGATGTGTTCTTCTTTCGACCGTCGTGAAGAACCAAGATCTCGGTGACTTACGATGATCTAAACCTCGATAAGGTATTAGGTGAGTATGAGTTGTCGACCATCACTTTGACTTGTTATGAGTGAGGTTATATGTTCTAACCCAAGATTCTCCGCATCTTGGGTGGTGGCGTGTCTTGTATGTCACGCTAGTTATCTCAGATCGAATCACCGTATCCGTTAAGGATGATGACGCCCCTTAAGGAGCTCAAAGGTTTATTGTACTAAACCCCGCAGTTGAGTTAGCTCAAGTACAATAATAAGGTCGAGTGGTACTACTTAAGGAAATAAAGTTATTAATCGCTTTAAGTCACAAATTGCTATAAATGATTAATGGACGCTCGATATCTTAAATACGGGATTCAGAATGTCAAGTGCAAGCCCGACTCAACTTCGTAATAAAGGGTAAGTCAACATTCTTTCTAGTGGCATGATCGAATGTTTATAAATTAATTTATGTTAAATTTGAACATAAGATAATTAATTTATTTGAGGCCCATCTTTATTCCTTGCATTTGATCCTGGCCGCCCATCCAGGGCCGTAGCATCGAGGAAAATCGGCGCCCCTATTGCTCAATTGGCAAGATTTTATTCTCTTTATCCACATGGATATAATTATATTTATGGTATATGCATAGATCCTTTCCATATAAGATTATGGTAATAATCTTAAGAGTATGAAATAATCCTAAGAGTATGGAAATAATCCTAAGAGTATGGTAATATTCCATATAGGATTATGGTAATATTCCATATAGGATTAAGGTAGTGCATTATAAATATATGGTATGAGATAATGTCTAGCTAATGCTCACATATCGCAACTAGAATTTTCGCCATCTCATATATTTGAGAGAGAATTTTCGAGAGCTTGGTGAGAGAAAGGGTGATTTTTCTGCATTCTCCATAGCTCGCCCTCACCGAGTTGGAGTTTGGGTATCCGGATACAGTCCGGAAGGTCAAAGCACGAGTCTCGACTGCTCAATCCGCTCATCCCGCTCGATCCACCCGATGATCCAAAGGTAAACACGTGAAAACCCCTACGTGTTGCGATTTAATTATATAGACGCATGCTAGGTTTATAATCAATGTATGGTGAATTAAACACCCAAGATGGATCCTCGGGGCGAGGGTTAACATACGTTTTCCCTACATGACGGTAGTCCTTCATCGTGTGGCCATGCTTGCCACATTTGTAACAGTCCCCGTCAAACTTGCATGCAATCATATTTCCTTTGCCTTTATCTTTGACATTGGGACGAGCATGTTTGTTGGAGGGACCGTCATTTTCCAACATATTGGTTTTAACGTCGATCGGGCCTTTCGTATTTTGATCTAGCTTTCTCACGTCAGACTCGATGTGGAGTTTGACAATCAAGTCTTCAAGTTTCATCTCCTTTCATTTATGCTTAAGGTAGACCTTGAAGTCTTTTCACCCTGATGGTAGCTTAAGGTAGACCTTGAAGTCTCTCTACCTCGTGTATAATAAATTGACACTCTTACACTTGGTCCATGATTGTTCGAGAATCTACCATCTTGTAGTCCAAATAGTTGGCTACAACGAACTTTTTATACATGCATCATCACTACAGTACTTCTTTTCTAGCGTTTCCCATATTAATTTAGAGGTCGGTGCAACATCATACACATTATACAGACTATCTTCTAAACTTCCCAAAATGAAATTTTTATAAAGATAATCTTCAGTGCGCCAATTATTGTACGCTGCTCGGGAGTAAAAGTCAGTTACTTCAGTCCCCAATTCAGCAGGCTCATCTTCGATCAATAAATGATGATGCCCAACGTCATGAAGTAGAACATCATTTTTTGTTGTCATCTTTTGAAGTAGGATCCTCTAAATTTTGGCGGCTTCTTAGCGGCCAGCACATCCTTGCGGTATGAACAAGCACTGTTGGGAAAATTCTGTCTTAACTATGTTTTTTGATTAGATCCCAAAACCTCTTATGATTGCCCTACTGGTGTAACTAATTATGCTCACTTGTTCTAAACTTAGGTGTTTTTATTACAGGTTTCAGCAGAAGAACTACCAGCTTGGACAGGCCCAAAATTGAAGAAGTTCAAGCAGTACTGAAGTCAGACATACTGATAGGAGTATTAGTATCAGTACAACTTATATAAGCTTAACTGAAGGATCGCATACTGAAGACTGAGGTTATGCCAACTGATGTCTAAAGACTGAAGTATAGCGATGCTGATGAACAAAGCTACTTGAGTAAAGTCGATGACTGAAGACTGACGTCGGAAGACTGAAGATTGGAGACTTAAGACTCGACGTTGCTGGATGCAAATGAGCCAGGATATGGCTAAGTATCATACCACCACGACTACCTATGCCGATCACCTGAACAAGGACCGCCTTCCGCCATCACGAACTGCACCGACAAAGGATCTCGATTTTTATCTAGACCCTTCTTGATGATGCCAAAAAGTAGAAAGAAATGAAAGAAATAGCAGATGAAGCTGAAACGGCAGAGAAGGCCAGAGCCGAAGAAGAAGAAAAGACAACTGAAGAAGCAGCACCTGAGCTAGATCTGGCTTTAGCTGAAAATGAAGCAGCAAAAGCTTCAACCGAAGAACTTCTAGGGAAAAGAGAACAGTAGCGAAGAAGAAGAAGAAGAAGAAGGTAGCTGCCTCATCAATTGAGCCAACTGCTGACCTCCCGAGGATATTACCTTACCGTTTTCCATGTTGGAGCTTCATTCGAGATGCTGGGAGATCCAGCTCAACTTGAAGCATGGTGGCACAAGAGGCAGCAGGGCGAGAAACTGATGAGTGATGCGTAGAAAGCACTTGTAGCAGCTGCTCAAAGAAAGGCTGCTACCAGCAAAAAGAGTGCACCAAGCATATTCCAGAAGAAGGGTCTTATGAGGTCCTAGCCAATTATAGAAGTCAGGCCCCACATGGACAAGTGGGTGTTTGTTGAGCTCAATGACAGATGGGATCAGCTGAATGAGGAATTCATCATGTGGTACTACTACTTGATGGACCTGCCTGAAGATCCCGAGACAACGACTGATGGCTTTAGGAACTTCTTACAGGAATACAAAGACAAGCCTCAGGTTGATAAGTTTGTCAACAGCACAGCCATGCAGCATATCAGCATAGTTGCCCCTCCAAAAGTGACATGCCCGTTCTCCGATGTGAGGATCTTTGGTTGACCTAGCACAGATCGATAGAGAAACTTCGGTTGCTATTGAACTTATGAAGATAGATCCATTACAGCAACCTGAGGAATTCAAACAACATGTCGAATGAGTTTTTGCCATGTATGGATAGGAATCTGACGATGAGAAGATGAACTGATCAGGATCTAATGTAATAGACATGTATAGGTTTGATGTATCTTGTAATCTCAACAACTTGACATATATAAACTGATCCAGTTCACTCGGACAACAATGACTCTTTATCTAAGCTCTGTACTTGCTTTAAACCTTATTGTTTTGCAGAGAATGATGATCTCAACAAGAGGGAAGCGAACCCTTCTGCTGAAACTGATTGTCTATCTTTCTTGTATGTTTTTCAGTGGGAAAATAATTCCAACACCACTTGACATGTGTTGGAACATGGAACTCATAAGAGAACTACCAGTGTTGGATCCCATGGACCAAACAATCAACCCAAAAACGCACTCATCGAACTTATGGAACCAATTGTTGAACCACTAAAAGTGGAACCAACGGTCGGTCCGAAATGCATCGATCCAGTGATTGATTCTGAAGGCATCAAAACAAACATGGCCGAAGCCATAATGTCAGAACTGGAAGAAGCAATAGCAATAGAGACAGCATCAACAGCGGTGGCGAAATCGGTGACAGGAACAATCGATATCCCCAAGCAAAGGTTTAGGTCAGCCCGCCCGGGGTACCCGGGTTTGGGCTGAAAAATTCAAGGCCCGAAAAAATCAGCCTAAAAAGCCCGTCCGAAAAAAACCCCAGGCCTACCAGGCTTGGGGCAAAAAACGCCCGATGTTTCGAGCTAAGAAAGCCCACTCGATATTCTATAAATATACATGTTGATAATACTATTTAATATACATATCTATAATTTTTAATAATTATTATTATATTTTATATAATTATTATTTTTTTGTAATTAAAAATATTAATTATATATATAAAAAATAGAAAAATGATCTAAAAAAGTCCGTCTGCCCGAAAGTCGAATGGGGTTGGTTTGGGCTCATACTTTTCGGCCTGAAAAATTTTGGACGGGCCCGACTTGGCCCGAAAAATGTAAAAGCCCGACGGGCCTGGGGCTGGGCCGGTCCGACCCGCTACTTTGCCAGCTATAGTACCAATTACTTATATCGTCTTGTAACTGATGGAAAAGTGTGTACAAACTAGTACAGAATTTGGGAGGCGTAGTGATTACAATGAACCAGAAATGTAGAAGAAGAGGTCAAACTACAATGAACTTAAAACGAGAAGTAGAAATTACAAATTAACATATTCTTAAACAAAGCCGAGTCGAGGATGCATCTTTCCGTAAGAAAATATGTGTTCTGGTAGTGTTCTTGGATCTGGCGTGTCGTCTCCAAAGATACAATGACTTGCGTCTCGAAGGTGGTAGCACCACGAACCAACGAGTTCCGGCTAACTGGACGGATGCGAGAATAGTGCTTTGGACGTTTGAACTACGTGTATGCAGAGATTGCTTATCAGTATGTTTCGTGCAAGTGGCAATGCAGTATGGGGCATGTCATATTCATAAGCACCGTCCCCCCAGGTGGAGTTTGCTGGATTGCATGCCCTCCATATGTTGGAGATTACGAGTTATGTCCCCCAATTGACTGTAAGGGGAGTTACTGTGAAGCCCGGGACAGAAGTACGGAGTGATCGCCGGTGCGAAGGCATGGACAAGGAGCGGCTCCGATTAAGATTTTAAAGCGGAGGGGTACATGAATGAATCGAAACGCACCAGAATGATAGAGATTTCGAGAATATGTAGGTATGGGACTGCATATTTGAGGAGAGCTTAAAAGATTTTATATGTGTTACTCATACCAACAAGATGCATCTTCTTTTCGGGAGTACATCTCATAAAAACTCTAAAGTTAAGCGTGCTTGGCTTGGAGCAACTGTGGGATGGGTGACCATTGGGAAGTTTTCTCGGGGTGTGAGTGAGACAAAGACATCGAAAAGACTCGTGTTTGTGCGTGGGTCACCGTCGATCCGGAATGGGTCGTTGCAGATGGTATCAAAGCCGAACCTCTCCCAAGACGTGTGGTTCGAGGGCGAACCGGAATGGGGTATGCAGATGGTATGGGCGAATGTGACGGCTTATGTGGTTCGAGGACGAATCAAACCAAGTTCTTTTAATTTCTAAATGCTCACTCCGCCTCCGCACCCGATTCCGATCGGCGGACGGAGTGATCGATCGTCGGTCCTCTCGGCCTTCATGCGGCATGGACAAAGAAATGCTCCGATTAAGACTTCAAAGCGGAGGGTACATGAATGAATCAAACGCATGGCTAGAATGAGAGGGATTTCGAGAATATGTAGGTATGGGACGCATATTTGAGGAGAGCTTAAAGGATTTGATATGTTCTACTCATACCAACAAGACGATCTTCTTTCTGGAGTCCATCTCATAAAAACTCTAAAGTTAAGCGTCGCTCGCTCAAGAAACGTGGGATGGGTGACCCTTGGGATGTTTTCTCGTGAGTGTGTGAGTGAGGACAAAGCAATCGAAAAGACTCGTGTTGGTCTTGGTCGTGGATCACCGTCAATCCGTAGGCGGGTCGTTCTGATTACTCCATATTTCTCACAAAGCCATCAAGACGGGCAGTTACGGATGAAGCTATTCAGCGCCTGTATCTAGACTCGTTGGACGGATCCCATGTGCACAACAGGCCTAATCCATTAGGCCACACGAGTTGGGCCTCAGCCAACTCCACCTTTGGGCTCGATAAATCAACGATCCAAAAGGTAAGCGTGTTGGGCTCGAACCAGGCTCACGAACAAGACCAAAGATCAATTATCAAGATCTAAATCCATGGACTCGAACCTCGGACCACGAGGACCGAGCGACGGGCGCGCATAGGCTGTGGTCGCGCTCATGTGGGCTTTCCGACCCATCACTTGTGCACATAATTATAGTAATTGTTCAATGAATCACGATATAGATAATTAATTAATGTATATTAATTAATGTGGATAAGTATTAAATAATCTCAGCTTATCCACTTAATCACATAATTCTATGTTTAAGTGACAAACTTTGATTCACTATTTCTCACTCAACCGAAATCGGATTTGAGAATGTGAATATACCGTGATCATCTACTCGAAACATAGATCGATCTTATACCGTTTCACAAAATTAAATATTACATCACTCGAAATCTTGATCAAAGTAGCTTCCTAATAACTTGAACTCATATATAAAATTATGTATATATACTCGTTAACTAGCGCCGATTTCCAACAGTTTGCTGCAAACAAATCATTAAGAACTTTTGATTAATTTCATCAAAGAACGTAGCATCAGCCCTATCCGCTATATATACTCTTATCAAACTAAACTAAACTAAACTAAACAAATCTTCGTGAAACCATTGCAAATACATAACCTATATACTAAATAAATATCCAGTAACAAAATTATGCAGCATGAACAAATTGTTTAGGAAGGGAAAAAACAAAAAAGAAAGATCGGCCAATTGTCATTTGGTTCCATTACACGACGTGGGGTTTTCTCATCCAATTAGGTAAACGTTGAATTTTATATAATAAAACAGTGTATGAAAGACCAGGCTATTTGCACGTCGAATAAATTCTCTGAGGGGAGAATTTCGCATCTTATCCCTTAAAAATAAGTGAAATGGTCCAAAAAGTACACAAATCACTTTCAATAAGTTAGAATTTATATACACACACATTTCTACCGATTAGATAAATTTAGTGAAAAAGAAAGAAATAGCTCTAGCATAATAGTATTAACAAGTTGACTACTTCGAAACGAAACTGTATACTTACAAAAATTACAATCATTGATTGAAACTTGACAACTATTGGTCATTATTTCAAGTATTTATTTCACTAATTCGTGTTCCTGAAAACATAAATGGAACACTCGATCATACAACAAAAGACAACTCCTCTGTAGTACGCTAAAAAATCATTATTTTTGTAAATTACAATATGATTTTCTAATTATTCCAATTACATATAGTGATTTTGCAGGTACAACATGCCCAAACTTTTTCCAGCAAACTTGAAGAAGAAGGATGACGTCCAACCAAAACTGTTGTAATTAATATGAAGCCTAGTTGTCTACTGAAACCAGCGTGAGCCATATAGGGGTCTGAGGGGTTCATGGGCCTCCCAACTTTTTGAAAAACAACAGCTATATATTTAATATGTAAAACAATATTCAAAGTGTTTGTCCCAGCCTGATGGTTATAGTCTCTTATTTCTCGGAGATCCGAGTTTGAATCTCACAGTTGGCATTTCTTCTCCTTTTTTTCTTCTTTCCTTGTTTTTTTCTCTCTCTCTTTCCTTCTTCTTTTCTCTTCTGTCGTTTCCTTGTTTACTCTCCTGTCGTTTTCTTTTTCTATACTTATTTTCTTTTATTTCCTTTTTCTTTCATTTTCTTTCCTTTATCTTTCTTTTCTTTATCTTTTTCCTATAATTTATTTTATGTTGATAAAATGTTATTTCTTTTAATTTTCTATAATTTATTTTGATAAAACAAAAGATATATGCAAGTAATAAAGTTGTATATGTGAATTAATATTACCAATCAAATTTCTAAAAGGATTATCATTATAAAATTAAATTATTATTATTTTATAATTTTATTTTATTACTTTTTAAAATTATAATTAATTGGACCCCCAGAAAAAAAAATTCTGGCTTCGTCACTGACTGAAACTGAAGACGGTGGTTGAGAATTAATTTTAAATTTTGACTAAAATTTAGAATCTTTTATTTCTTCAAACATTGTCGCTCTGAGTTAATACAAAATAATTATACGTTGTTGCACATGGAATTGCCGGCATCTTGCAAATATGCATATTAACATACCCATGCATGGATATAGGCTATTATTTTCATATTGCTTAAGCTTAAACATTAACTACCGAATCATATTATCATTTGCAAATAAAATTTTCCTCTAGTAAGATTAGTGTATTATTAAACAAACTCAATCAGTATCAGATGGTTCCAAATTAACGAACAAGCGGAAATGAGTTTTCTCGATCTTAAGAAATAATAGATATATATAGATTAAAAAAACAAGTTTATTTATTTAATAATAGCTCAATTGCAAATCCTTATCTATGGCCCACCTGATACTGAAATGCATGGCTGAAACATAGAAATTAACGTGGAATTTTTTTATACGCGACACTATCGAAAGGATAATCTTCTGCTAATTTTTTTTTTTTTAAAACAAAAGTTCGAAAATTAAAATCAGAAAATTCTTATATGCATGTACATATTTAATACCAATTTATTGGTTGTACAACACGCAGTACGGTTCTCAAATTGTATAGAGAGGGAGTGTCGTGGCAAAGTTTATAGAGAATTATTAATTTTTCGGATTCTTTTTTTTTTTTTTTACAAAATTTTGCAGCAAAAAGATGTGTTTTGCAGATGGGCGTGTCAAATAATCAATATAATTTTCTTTATTTCAATCTTGTATTTCTATTTTCATGTCAGCTCGAAGCCTCCAACATAACATGTAGGATTGTAGACACTTAAAAAACTAACTTCATGGCATATTTTATAAAATAGTACACTCTCCATATATTCCTTGAATTATCCATCAAATTTAACTCATTTCATTTTTAAGAAATAATTATTTCTTCAAAATATGTGGGCATTTCCTACTTTTTATCAATTTAATCATTTTATATATTTCTCTTAAATAATTATATTGAAAAAAAATGAGTCATGCTCTAGCAGGACATTTAATCACTTTATACATTTCTCTTAAACAATCGTATTGAAAAGAAATGAATCATGTTCAACAGGACGAATGAAGTAATAGATTAGTCATCAATAATAATTGTTTCATAACTATAATACTTTTGAAAAGAAAAAACTCATGAACACAAAGGAAAAAAAGGTCCAAAACTAAACCCTATCTGGCTTGCGCTTGATAGCATAAATATAATAGCATAATGTTAGTGGATTCAAATAAATCATGTACTTTATTGTCATATCAATATATATTATACAAACACCAACCTTGCTATTAACACTTTCAATTATTACATTTATAAAGCATGATGCTAGTAACTAATACAAAAGCATTATCCCATATGCTAAGAATATACTATCACCTAATAAAACTACGAAAATACTCCACTCCGCTGACGTGGAAATAACCGCCACGTGGAATCCGACGTGGAGCGGGAAACCCCGCAGCAGCAGCCGTTAACCGCATGTGGATTCAAGAAAAGCGCGTGTCTAACTCAAACCACCGCGCGCGCGCTAGCACCAAGCACACGTCACCCCCAGACAATCATCGTCCGCCACGTAGGCGTAGAGTTCATCCCCGATCTCTGGAAGGATTCCTTCTTAACAATGGAAGCAACAGATAACCCTTATTTGAACAGCTTCTTCGTTGTTGGGCTTGAGATTGTTCGCTATAAATAATCTCCAGCCTCTGGTTAAACGCCTCGGTTTTTCTCTTTCTCTCTTCGATCAATTCACGCGTAGAAGAAAAAAAATGGACGCCACCGCCATGGCTCTGCGGCAGCCTCTTCGCTTTTCGCCGACCGGCTGCGTCGCCGCCTCTTCGTCTTCGTTGAAGGAACTGGGAGATTCTTCTGGTCTCGTTCGATTGCGGCGGAGGAGGCCTAGAAACGGAGTATTGTCGTCTGGGTTCTGTGATCGGGGTCATCTGCAGTATTACAAGTCTAGCTTAGGTTGCTCCGCCGCCGCCTCGATGGAGGAGGAGGCGGAGTCCGGGAGGAGCATGAGTGTGATGAGTGGGAAGGAAGTGAAGAGCGGGAAGGAGAAGTCCGTGAAGAAGATGAAGAAGAAGCAGTTGAAATTGCTCAAGGGATTGTCTAGGGATTTATCCACTTTTTCTCAGATGGGGTTTGGATTGTATCCTGATGGCGCGCTGCTTGATCAGGTCAAGGGAAATATGATCACGGTATGAATTTGTTGCATAAATCTTCTCATTTTTTTGGTTTAGATTTGTGTTATATCAATCTGATCACCAATTTCATAATAGTAATCAATTTAAATTTCACCATGATCATGTCAATGGTTTCTAATAGTCTTTGATTTTTGATCATCGATTTCTTCAATCATAGTAGGGTTTATTTAATCAACAAATATATGCGAAGTTACTAGATTTGATTTATCATATATATATATGAACCCTTTCTTTGGTTGCAACCAAAATTTATGCCGAGTTTAACATTCTTAACTGTCTCTGATTGCAGGAAGCAACGCAGCTTTTGCTGGAGCAGCTGCAGAAGGTGAAGGCGGAGGAGAAAGAATTGAAAAGAAAGAGGAAAGAAGAGAAATCAAGATTGAAGGCCGCAGCTCGAATGCAAATCGGTGGTAATTGCGAGATGTCATCTTCTAGTTCTTCCTCTGAATCGAGCGACAGTGAATGTGGAGAAGTCGTCGACATGAGCAGCCTCAATCGTGGAACAACGACTACAAAAACAGGCTTACAACAAGTTGAGGAGGAGGAGACAGCTCCAGCATATCCAACTCCAATCATACCAACCATTCCACCATCGTTCCAAACCAATGCTGCTCCGATGCCTCTTTTCACCTCACCTGAGGAGCAGCTGGCATTGCAGCCTAGCTCTTCAAGCAATGTGCAGAGTGTGAGTTGCTTTGTTGCTCCGTCTTGCTCGCAGAAGATTGAGGTGTGTATGGGAGGCAAATGCAAAAAATCAGGGGGCGGGGCGCTGCTGGAGGAGTTCCAGAGAGTTGTGGGGATTGAAGGTGCAGTTTCAGGGTGCAAATGCATGGGGAGATGCAAGGATGGACCTAATGTGAAGGTTGTGAGTAATGCGCTCGACGGGGCTGGAGGGCCCTCGGGCTCGAACGCTCTGTGCATCAAGGTAGGGTTGGAGGATGTCAATGTGATTGTGGGGAATTTCATCGATGAACATCAGAATCAGCAGCAGCTTGGTTTTTCTGTTGCATCATAGTATATGCATTATGCTTTTGATGGATTTTTGAATTAATTACCAAATGTACAGCTTTTTTTTATCGTCTTTTTTTTTTTCTTTCAGTTTTTGGTTATAGATGACAAGAACAGAAATGTGGCTATTTGAGTTTAGAATGATTTGCTGTGACATATTTCATTCATTTAATCATTGTGATTATGATTGCTTTTATATTGAATTTCCTTGCAAGGTACTACTACTAAATGCTTTAGTCTCAAGTTTGTATGAGAGATCATTATTAATTAACTTCAAAAACTTCTGAATCTTTAATTCGGAAAGGGATTGATAAGATTCAAGCTTAAGAATTATATTCCCAACATTCATATTAATTTGCAACTATTTAATGAATGCAAGATTAATTAATAAAAAATAAATAAATTCAATAACATATACTGCACATCAAACCGTAGGTAGAGACTAGGTCATCACAAAACTGAAAGTCAACTATTACAAGCCAAGGCGTTTCAAGGTCAGGAAAATACAGCAAGTTTAATCATATCATTCCAATCAAAGCATACACCGACCCAAATAAATACGAACGAAATATAGACTTATTTTCAGTCCATTAATCATCACGTGATTCACGATATAACATCATAATTCCATCACGTGATTTGCGATGCATATATCATACACCACTCCAAGCAATCACGGAATTCGATTTTTTTTATCACGAGATTCACGTTGTATAATAATATAAGATATATCCCATTTTGTTGTAATGAAATTCTCTATACAGAACAAAATCCCATATAACATATCAGAAAGCATAGCTGTTCTTCAAATAAAACTTCAACAATTTCCAGCAGAGGAAAATCAGTCATTAACCAGAGGTCCATAGAAAGTGTACTTTATGAGCACGTGGAAATCATTTCCGAATTTCCAACTTCTTCTGTTCTTTGGCTGCAAGGAGGAAAGAGGAGCACAAAATCAGCCAAAATAAACAGTGGGAACTGCATTTTAGGAGAATTTGAGAGTAAAAATCAGCTATGGAATTTTGAGATAGGTACCGGAATTCTCTTCTTCCCGTTTCGTAGCAGCTTCGGCTCTTTGCTGGCCAAACGATCTGCAAGTTGTAAACATAACAATATATCAAGCGATATTAGTATTGTGTCTTTTGATCGGTTGAGAAGATTATAAACAAGTACAATTATTAGCACATGGGATAAGAGCAGAAAATGTCAACTTTTAAGCAGTCAACACCCCCCCCCCCACCACACACACACACAATAAAAACCCAGACGAAACGACATCGTCACATAGATATTTATGACATAACTTGTCTAATTCATTTTCGAGTACTAGACAACCCAATTATTCAAACCAGTAAAAAAGTATAGAAGACTGAATCATATCTGTACCTAAATCTTTCTTTGCTTGTTCGGTGACTTCGGTCTTGCCCTGTTCTTGCAACCTCATGTATCTTTCATGAGCTCTCTGCTTCTCGAGCTCTATATAACAAAGATAGAGAGCACAAATGATTGATGAAAAAAGTAAGCATAGAAGCCCATTAGTTGCACAAGAACTACGAAATTTATTATAGTTAAATGCAATTCTTCTCTAAAAGTAATGGCAATGCATTGCCATCTTTATCAACAAAGGCAATTGAAGTGAGAGAGGGAGAACACTTATAATGTGAAAAAATAAAAATAAAAATATGCAGTCCATCGCTGCATATGCAGCAAAAATCATAGGAGATAAGGAACGGCCAAAACAACTGACCAAAAGAGTAGATAACAGTTGAAACCTATTTGAACAAAAAGTTCAACCAGGGGGACAGAGAAGAGAGAGGAACAACTGGCAAGCTAGATTAACAAGGATGTCAATTCAATTGAGTAGACCAAGGTAAATCAGGTGTTGCTATTAAGACCACCTAAACAAAAGAGAAACAAAAGATATCGTGTGTGCGTGTGTTGGCCTAGTAGTAGAGTGGTTAATGCCCGAGACCAAAGGTCTCGAGGTTCAAGTCCACCGTGACACGGCCTTTAAATTTCTGTATTGAATTGACCCAAAAAAAAAAAGATATCGTGTGATGACTTTCTCAGAGATTGAATGCCTGGAAAAGAGAGTAGTTACAGACCTTTCACATCTTGAAAGCTCAATTGTTTTCTCTAGCCGTCCAAAAACATAGCCAGTATTAGATTATGGAACAACTACTACCATGCAAACAAATGATTTAGTCAAATACCCTACATCAACGTCGCATGCTTACAAGTTTTTTGGCTTTGACAAGTTGGGATTTTCGGTCTGAATGATACCCTGGGATGATGGATAATCTTTATTTACCTATGTCCTGAAGATCTATCTTGGATGTTTAATTCATCATACATTGATTATCTTCTTAACATGCTCCTATATAATTAATTGTAACACACAGGTATTTTCTCGTGTTTACCTGCGAATTTTTAGGACAGTAGATTAATGACAGACCAGCTTTGATCTTCTGGACTGTTTCTCAGATACCTACTGAGTGAAAGCAATATATGGAGAATACGACCATTTTCGTCTTCTATGTTTCTCTTGTGATTTTCGAAAATCACTATTGTAGCATAGGATCATTTGATTTTCTCCTACCTTGTATTTATAATATTTTCCCTAGAATCCTACTGAGATATGACTCTTGTATATATAATAAATACAATAATTACCTTCGTATCTTAAGATAATTCTTATCTAGAATAATCATCTCTTGATATCTAATAATATCAAATAATATTCATCTAAATATAGGAGATGTATTAAATAAATAATGCATAAATCAGAACAGAATCACTGTGAGATACACTAGGGTGGACGAAAATCTAGGCAGCAGCAGGCCTTCATAGGCCAACCAAATGATCAAATACAAGGAATAAAGATGGGCATAAAATGAATTAATTATCTTATTTTCAACCCAGAACATAAATTAATTTATAAACATTTATTCATTCCATTAGAGAATAAATGTTGACTTACCCCTTTATTACCAAAATTGATTCGGGTTTCTACAGACTTACGAATCCCCATATTTAAGATATCTCATGTCCATTAATTATTTATAACACTCTGACTACTTAAAATAATTAATCTCTTTAATTCTTTAAGTAGTACCACTCAACCTTATTATTGTATTTGAGTTAACTCAACCTGTAGGGTTTAGTAGAATAAAACTTCCGAGCTTCTTAATGGGATATTATCATCCTAAACGGATATGATGATTCGATACAGGTAACTAGCATGTCATACAAGCATTATCACCACCCAAGACACAAAGAATCTTGGGTTATCTCATGTAACCCTCACCTATAACAAGTCAAAGTGATGGTCAGTAGCTCATACTTACCTAAAACTTTATCGAGATTTTGATCAACGTAAAATCACCACGATCTAGGTTCTTTACGACGATCAGATAGATCATAGAATAACTCATTTTACTGTGATCCATCAGTACGTCAATATATATCAGTATAGACAAACAACCAAGTCAAGTTACTTCTTATCCATACTGCAACCTATACCGATAACCGTCCTCAAGTTATCTTAGATGTGATTCTTTTTATATCTCAACTAGCTTAATCAATCATACAGACTTTGTGATATTCTAAACACTGTATGTTCTAACTTTTATATGAGATAATGGGACAACATATACAATCAAGTAAACAATTCAGATAGGAAATTGGAATAATGGTAACAGGAAACATTGTATAGAGACTCAACCATTCTATTTTCAGTATACAAATCTAACATGAGATCCTTTCACTTTCTGTCAACAACATTGCAAATAAACAGCAAATGCTTAATCGTACAACCAATTCATTGGATAACACAATCGAATATGAAACACTACATAAGCACCAACAAACCAGAATATATTGACCTCAGATGCATCTTCACCACTTCATATTCTTGAAACTCCTCATCTTCTATCTACCTCCTCAGCTACTTCCTGATAATACAAAGAGCAGGATCTGAAAATTCATCTATTTAGCATCGCAAATTATTAGAGCCCCGAATCCAATTTCTGACAACCTTAAAGTTTTTCCAAATAATAAAAACTAACTCCTAGAAATAAGATATGTTAAAAATAATAAACTAATCGTGTTTCCATAGGACGCAAACTGCTGACACACATGAATCAAGCAATAACAAGATAAATACAAAGTTATGCCCTTAAAGATGCTGTCAATCAAGTTATAGTACAACTAGCATTCTTTGGCCCTTCTAGAGCAGTTCTTACATATTTGAACTGCAAGGCAGCTGTTCTAACACTAACTTCTTAAACTGTATGTACCTCACAACATCTTGACCACAAAGAAATGACCAATTTCAATTCTAAAAGAAGCTGAACTCACAATGTCTTCAGAGCAGAAATATGACCACTTTCATATCGACATGTATTAATGTATATAAGCTATACTTTCGATTCTTTTAATTCTTGATGACAGGTAATGAAGTTCACAATTGGTATCTCAGTAATATACTATCATAATTCAGGACTAGAGAAGTACGAATTACCTTCTTGAAGGTCCAAGGACTGGAAGAGGTACCACTACCAGCCACTGAATTGTTTGAAAATTTAAGAAAGAACTGCGTTGGTGAGTATGACAATGAAAAAAATCAAAAGTACTAAAAAATATGGTCTCGAGAAGAACATTCAACAAGTTCTTCAACTAGTGCTGCAATAAATAAAAAATTTAAGGTTGCAGTATTCACACATCACAACCCAGCCCCACAGTCACTAGGAATCAACATAAGTTCATTTCATAGGCACCGCTGGTTTTCGAAAATCATCAAAAGTAAACTACAAAGTGAGATGCAGGCATGCTGCTAAAATATATTAACATGTGCTTATGAAGATAGCATTTTGCAAAATTGAGCCGAGCGCACATGCAACAAGCAAAAAACGATCATAAATACTCAGATCTATGATCCAGTCATAACATTAAATCGACATCAAATTAGACCAACCAACACTCAAAACCAGCTTGAACATTAAGCCACTAATAAACCATCATCAAGATTACCCTAAATTGATCCATCCATAACAATAAATCGCATCACATCCATGATTAACAGACACTAAATGGGCATTCTGGTTGCAATGAAAGTGACAGGATAAGACAGAAGTTGAAGGTGGGAGTCCCTCAGTCTAAAATTGATCAGGTACAATGAATGCATGAAAGAGTGAAAACTACAAACTGAATACTTATTTGAATTGATTTGAAGGTCCCTCCCTCATATCATATCATCTCTACTCTTTAGAAACAACCTTATTTTCCATGACTCACTAGGCCAGCTTGCAAATATCATCATACTCAACAGCCTTGAGAACTCTTCCATCATATATCCCCTTCTCAATCTGCAACTTGGCACAAAATCTATCAGTATCGATTTCCAGCAGCCTCGCGATCTGACCACGATACGCCCCATTTACTATCTTGACAAGACCCCCTATCTGAGGAAGCACCGTCTCCAGCTCCTCCTGATCAACCCTCAAGACATGCTTATTCTCAAGCATCTCAATCTCCCCACAGTATTTATCAATCACCTTGCGCACGACTCCCTTCTGCTTGTAATAGCCCTTATCCATCAAAGCTTTACTCATAACCTTCACAACAATCCCTGGGCAAACCCAATAGTCCTTCCTATTGATCCTTTCCTTAGCTTTCTCTTCCTCCTTCATCAACTCATCCAAAACCGATGCATTCTTACTCAAACCCTCGTCTTCCCTTCTCCGCTTCCCACTACTACTCTCTGACTCGACCTCATCAAACAACCATTTAGCACTGTCCCCCCGTTTCCCATTCGTCTCCGCGTTCTTCTTCGCCTGCCCCAAGCTCAACTTGATCTTTGCACCCTCATCATCATTCTTCTCCAACATTCTCGATTTAGCAATTATATCTTCCTCCCCACCTTTGTCGCTCCCAATCATCTGCTCAGCTCGCTCAATTTGCTTCTGAATCTCCCGCTCCATCTTCTCCTCCTCCACCATATCCGCCTTGAGCCGCTTATTCTTCATCCTCTCCTTGAACAGAGTCTCCGAATCGTGATCGATGTAGGTGATGAACCAACCCTTGGGGGTCTCCTCGACCTTGCACTTCCCGGTCTTCCCCAAATACTTGATGAATTCCGTGAGCGTCGCCCACTGGGTGGAATTCATGTGGACGTGGTTGCGGTCGGCGATGTACTCGTTGTAGACGACGGTGGCGGCGATGCGGCTGAAGCGGTGGCTCCGCTTCATGTGCTCGAGGAACATGCTCTCGAACTCCTCGGAGTAGCCGCTGATGATCCGGGTCGGGTTCTGGCCGAAGACCTGCATCTGGCGCTGGTGCGACTCGCTCATGCAATGGCACTTGAATCCGTTCTCATCGCGGCATTGCTTCTGGCACATCTGGCAGTACCATCGCAGCTTCTGCAAACCTTTTGCCTTGATCCGGTTCGCGATCGCCTTTGGGGTTAGGAATTCGTTCTTCCCCATTTCAGGAGATTTAGGAATTTGAGGGCTGGTGGCTGGACTATAGGGGATTTGAGTAGTTTAGGGTTTGTGAATTGGATTTGGGAATTGAGGATTCGGCTAGGGGGAACCGGTCTGACTGGCGTTTATTGCGATATAATGTTGATAGATCTAAATGTAAAAATCTATTTAAATAAGATAGAAAGTCATATTGTAATACTATTGAGAGTCTGAGACGTCAAATGCAGGGGAAAATCGAATGTTCTCGTGTTCTCGTTTTCCTTGAATTACTCGATAAAGGAGTTTTTGGATAGGCAGTCTGACGTTCAAATAAGTGAAATAATATATTTAAGATCTATCGATAATTTAAGATTGAGTATCTAATGTGGTATATATAGATATAAATATGACATGAAATAAATATGAATCATTTATCAAATAAGAATATGATATGCATAAACCATCTTAGATTTGAAGCATACTTGATGAGGATTCTACATAATCCGGAACAAATAGACGGAATGAGAAGAAACTCTTATTACGAAACAAGAATCTTCATGTCTTGGAATTCTAATTGATGACTTCATATATATGTTGTCAAATTCAGCTAAATGAGACCAGTTGTTCCAGCGAGACAATTCTATCACTGTGACTTGACGTCTTCGTATTGTGGTTCAATGGCATCATTCCATATGTGTATTTAATTCTGACTTGTAATAAATAAGCACAGTTGATATTATTCTCTATCAACTATTGTCCCTACTTCAAGAGATATCTGACCTAGTGGGTTGTTTGTTGGTGATACAGCCCAAGGTTCGTTGGTTCCGGACCCGGTGCGTGTTCCTATTGGGCCAATTACAAGAGAGGCGAGTAAGAAGTTCGAGGAGAGCAGTGGGCGTGGTCAGAAGTTTGAGAAGAAGAGTTGATGAAAAGTTCATTGGAGATGATGTGCGGTGGGCTGGCTAATTAATCTTCTTGAATGCGAGTGGGCCAAGATTGAAAGATTGAGGACTTTTAATTTATTTGTTTTATTCGTTTTCAGTAGTTAGCCTTTGAATATTTATTTTTGAATTTATGGGCTTAGTTGGTCGATTAGTAAGTTTAGGCTTTAAATTTGTTTTGGCCTTTTAGGGCTTAAGGTTGTGACCTATCTAAGGCTTTGTTTGAGATGTTTTTGACTTATCATTAATCATAAACGTGAGTTTTATTCTCTCGAGAGTTTTCGAGTTCTTCTTGATTGTGCGAAGACGAATTCGATTACCGCGATCTGCGAGTCAATCATCCTCGTTGTGTGTCGTTCGGCGTCCCGAGTTCTTTGCATCAACATCACGTTGGGGTCAAGCGATATATCGACCTACATCATTTCGTGAGTTAGATTCAGAGGTTTTGGGATATTCCATCCTTCTATCCGTTCGTTGAAGTCTTCCGTTGGTGTGTGTTCTTCGATTCATCGAGGATCGTATCATTTGGTATCAGAGCCAAAGTTGGTCATCCAGGTTTCGTGTTTCTGTCTTCGTGTCTTTCTTTTGTGTCAAGGGTAGCGTCTATATCTGTTCGTGTTTTCATGTTCAATTTTCGTTTAGAAAGTATCATATATTTCCGTCGATCTGTTTAGTGTTTATTTGTCCAGAATTGGTGTTGATTTCTTTCGTGTCAAGGGTGGCATCTAGGGTTCGTGGGGTAGCGGCTAGGGTTTCGATTCGTCTTTTCGGGGATAAGTTTGTGTGTTTCCTTATCCAAATCTGCATCTAACCGTGTTTGTCATCCCTTTCCTTATTCGAGTCGATTTTGTTTCTATATATACCGTTTTTGTCATTATTTTCCAGATTGCATCCATATACTCCCACGAGTTACCATATTAGAATTAAGAGTCATGTCCATACATGTAATACCCCGCATTCCTGTAGCAAAGATTAGCTCTTGATTAAGAGCTTAATAAGAAGGGCATTGCATCCTTAAGAAAGAGTTGTTTAAGTTAAAAGCTTTTATGTTGAGCTTTGAGTCGAGCAGATAGAATCTGAGATAGATTCGAGATAGAATCTTAGAAAAGATCCTAAAGTCTTTATTAGCATGAGAAGATCTAGATTTCAAGAGTCTTGATGTGATAAGATATGTGTTCATAGAAGTCTTGTTCCAAGAGTCATAGAATTTCAGAGTCTTTACCCTTTTTAGATATTTGTGTTTGCTGAATAAACCCAGATCAAGAGCAAAGTACCCAAAATGGTTTTTGAGACTAAAAATGCTTTTAACAGTCAAAATATGATGTTTATTTTAGAAAGAGGTAATTATGAAGATTTCAACTCATTAGAAATTCCTATATTTCTATTTGATTTATATTGAGTTAATAATTTCAAAAGATAGGTTATATCCTTATTTTTAAGCTTATATAATAAGCTAAGGAGAATTTAGAATTTAAGGCTTACCAAAGAAGCTATTTAAAGCTTATGTAATAAGCTAGGAAAATTCTAGAAAACTTGTGGCTTATTAAAGAAGACATGAATAGTATAAGGGTATATATATGTGTTTAGCTTCCAAAACACACTAATTTCCTCCATTCTTCACAAAATTTTCGAGAACACACACAAACACACACTGCAAGGTGTAAAATTTTCAAACTCATTTCTATGAAGATCTAACCGATGGATTCAAGATCCGCTTCACACAAAGGTAGATCTACACCTCTAGAACGCATTTATGGTTTAAAATTTGAAAATCATGAAGTTTAGAGGCTCTAATTTTCGGTCCTTTGAGTATATTTGAAGGAGTATGTTTTGTTCGATTATTTCTTGATATTACGTTAGATCTAGCACCTATGAGTAGTTTAATGTTGAATTTTCAAGCATGAGTTCATTCCTTGGAATCCATGAAATTTTCGAAAAAGAGGAAGCCTAGATCTTGAACTTATATTGTTAATTTGCTTGATATGCCTTCATATATGTGTTGTTGGGTAAATATAAACATGATTTGAGCAAGAAAAAAGATTAAAATCGAACCCATATGAAAACCCTAAAAGGACCGAACCCTATGTCTCACACAAAGGTTGGATTTTGATTTTATTTGATCATTTTGACTTCATATTTGGATTCTATGATATGAATAGAGCTTAAAATGATTTATTCGGATTTTCGGCCGACGTATTTTAAAGATGAAAAATTTTAGTTTGACGTCAAAGTGGGTTTTCAATGTTAAAGCTTTAATCTTGGATTTCAATGGTTGATTGATGATCTTTGATGATAGTTGAGTATGTATAGAAGTTCGTTTATGTTAGATGACGCCTCACGTAATTTTCACGTTGGTCATAAGTCACGTTTGTAAAGAGTTGTTAGTTTGTGATTAAGATTAGATGGCTTAAGTTTGTTTTGAGTCATCTATGTTTGTTTAGTCACATGAGGCTTAGTTAAGTCTTGTTATATGTTTAGATGTTAAAGGATGCAATGACCCAGTGTTCATAGACTATAGAGTCTTGAATATCGAAGTTATAGTCGTGTTGACGACTTAGATAAGATAAAGAGTTTATCTTTCGTTTGGCTCTGGTATGCATATACGCTACTTTATATTGATGAAGGGCCAAGTTCGAGAGAAGAAAAAGCGAAGGACGATTATACGATCCCTGAGTGGTTATTACCGGTGGGTAAAATTCTTTCTAAAGATATGAAATGATATGCTTTTGCATACTAAATGATATGATATGCATTTTATGAAAAGTTGGTCGACTTGCCAAGTTTTGAGCATGATATATGATGCATGTTGCCTATCTACGAGAGATGGGCGATATCGGCCCTATCTTGGACAAGTCGCCGATGAGGTTTGTGTACAGAGTGATCGTGAGCTAAATGGCGATCACGGTGTTTGAGAAGGAGGCTTACTTCTCAACACAAGAGTCTTGTAGATATGGTTTATGAATGAGATTATGTCTGCGAGACACATGTTTAATGTTGCATCTTGAATATATGAGCATGAAAGCAAGTAAGTTTATTTCGTAAGCATGCGCGGTTATTTAACCGAAAACTCACATGTGTTGCAAATGTTATGGCAAGTCGATCTTATAGCTCTAAGAGCAATGTTTTAAATGTTTCGGCATATACCCACCGAGTGCATCTAGTACTCACGCGCATATATTTCTAAATGTGCGGGATGAGCTCGAGAGAATCTTTGGAATCGAATGTTGTGCGGAGGAGCTTCTAGATGTTTCATCTCATGATGGTATTGTTAATTTGTTATTGCCATGTCTTGTTTGCCCAGTCTTATGTCATCATACATAATTCTCGACCACACTTCTTGTTGCCGAACTTTGGCCTTTGCTCGTTTGTCTTATGATAATTACCCAATGATTCATTTCATTGTTGAGATCTTGACATCTCTGTTATGATGTCGACTTGCTTCTATGAACAGGGATTTCTTTTGAATGTCTAGAACCGTTTTTTTGAATACAATATTGTATAAAATGTTTCGAAGTTATCGATGAGTCATGTTTTCGACCCTAGTTAATCAAAGATCCTATTTTGGTGAAAGCATGTTTGAGTTCTTACATTCATTGTAAAATTAGTTTAACCTGTGATATCAGATCAATGTCGTATTTGATCTTGATTATCTTATTCTGATTATTCGTCCTCAGCCGTTATTGGTCTTTGTTCGATTACTCCTTGGGGCTTGAGAACCTAGAATCATTCTTTGTCGGATCTACCTCTTTCGATTAAACAATTGCTTCATTCATGATGAAAGTTGAGGGTCGAACATTGTTTGACATGTATATTCCGTCGGAATTATCATTATAAATTCTCGAAGTTCTTTCTTAACCCGTAACGACTAATTACTTAACTAATTGCTTGGTTAAGTAAGGCGGGGTGTTCTTGAATAATATCGAGCAGTTTTGTATTACGAACACGTGAATCCTTGTAGTCTTGTGCGACTTGTGCACCTCGAGCTTGTAAATTCTTTTGAATTGATTATGTTTTGAGAATCTAAGTTTATAGAGTCAGATGTTTGACTCTATTTTGAGAATATGAATTTATAG
Source organism: Salvia rosmarinus (assembly GCA_036937905.1). Taxonomy (NCBI): domain Eukaryota; kingdom Viridiplantae; phylum Streptophyta; class Magnoliopsida; order Lamiales; family Lamiaceae; genus Salvia; species Salvia rosmarinus. The sequence goes on from CM072819.1 coordinate 55,896,096, forward strand.
AGTCAGTTGTTCTTAAGAGAAGCTCAGCAATTCGATTCCATCATCTCTAGCTCACCAGGTAAGAGCTTATGATTATGATTATTATATATATCATAATTGAGCATGTGCTTCATTGAATGAAGTAAGTTGATGTGGAGTATATGCCTTATTAAAAGAATTGCTACATGTGAATGTATGCTTGAAATGAGTCATTGCATATTGAGCTAAAGTTGAGAAGAGATCCTTAGAAAAGACGGCAGAGCAACATGAGTATGCTTTTCTGCAAGTATTTGAGCATTCTTTCTATTTAAGATAGTAAAGACTATCCGAACAGCTCGGAAAGATACGGGTCATTTATCACCATCAACAAGGATCAGAGAGCGCTTCTATCTGTTTATGCCAGATGAGTAACTTATTTTGGAAGAATTTCTCGCTCAATTCCAGCGTTTGTAGAGAGAGAGATATATCTTAGCACGGCATATCGGGACTAGATGGAATACTCCAATTGATTTGTTTATTGCCTGGGGAGTGGTAAGATTGGGCTATTGTTGTTGCCATTGAATACATTGAGCCTGATTTTATAGCTTTTGAGCAAGCTAATCTTCCCAGACTCCTAGCTACCATCAGTTCTCAGTATTTTGTGTACTTGAGTTCTTCCTACTGGTTCATTTCCCCCTATTGCTGATTTCATTTCAGCTGTTCATCAGCTCCAGTTGGCTAGTGTCCTTTCTTTTCCTTTTAATGATAATGAGAATCTTGAATCCATTGATGTTGATTCTTCTATCCCTAAGTATGATGCTAGTACCTCTATTCTAGAGATAAAGTCATCTTTACCAGATACTCAGTTGTCTATAGCCGAGTCTGATGTAGATCCTACACAGTTGATTATTCTTATCTCAGTACTGAAATGTTTCCTATTGACCTAGATTGCTATGGTCATCCTTTTCATCTCCTAAGATCCCTATACTGATTGGGTCTATTCTTTTCTTTCATGTTCCTAAGACTTCTTCTTTAGAGGTCCCAGAAGAGACTCAAGCCAGTTCATCGAGACCTTCAGGTGTCTCAAGATCTTTCATGTATGAACCTGAGTTTTTACTAGTTGTTGGCACAAGCACGATTCTGACCCTAGATATCGGTCAAATGCCTTTGCGGTGATCACGATATCCTTTATCTGGAGTAGTTCCTCATATTCATTTCTCGGCGTGCTATTGATCCGCCATCTCACGAGATTGAGAAAGATGTAGAAAAGTTAGACTAATGAAGCCATTGATGGCGGTGAGAATGGAGTAGTAGAGATGAAGAAGGAAGCGATGACAATGACAAATGATGACCTTTCAGTAGGCAAAGTGAAGCTAGTAGCGAAAGAGTAGAAGTCGGCAATTTATAGATAGTATGGATGCATATATATATATATATATATATATATATATATATGCATGCATATATATTATATAGATGTATATATATACTAGTGGTGCCCATAGATATTTTATGATCTGATGGCGTGCTTGAGAAGCCGCATCGAGTGTGTTTTACCGAGATACCAAAGCCTCCATATGCACGAAAACCTTGGTGCAAAGTCCTCTCGACTTTCGTAAATGTCCTCGAAGAGGCAATTTTCCACGATATATATGATCGTTACGCTATCCGGTTGTGTTATTTCATATTATAACCTCGGGATAAGCAATTGTGAAGATCCTTGAGATATCTTGCATTTGGATATTCATTCACAATACGATATGCTACCTAGGAGAAGAAATCTTCAATCTGAAGAAAAGGAACAAGAAAGTGCAAAATTCTCCTTAAGATTCACCTGTACCTTCACCTCCTTAAACAGATCGTAGAATTGCAGAGCTTTTTCTGCGTCAGAATCCTCTATCTTTCAATGGAGCTAATAGTCCAGCTGATGCTGAAGAATGGGTTCGCATTGTAGCGAATTTGCAAGTTTCAGAGTGCTCTTATCGAGGTGACTCCTATGCATATCCTTCCAGTTAAAAAGGGTCTGCAGATTCCTGGTGGAAATCACGTCAGAAAGTTCTATCTCTTGAGCAATTGGAGAATTTTACGTGGGAACAATTCAAGGGAGAATTGTATGAAAAGTATATATCTTGAAGTTACCGCAAACAAAAAGAGATTGAAATTACGAACCTGAAGCAAGGCAGGAAGACTGAGGCAGAATATTATAGTGAATTCTGTAGTCTAACTGTTATGCTCTTTTTAAAGTTGAGACAGATGAGAAAATGGCAGAATTGTTTCGTGCTAGATTACGCCAAGAGATCATAATCATTTTGTCAAGCCAACCTCTAACGTCATATTCAGAACGTTAAATCATGCCTTGAACATGGAGATGTAAATGCTACCGACAAAGTGGCGCGAGATCGAATCCAAATACCTTTTAGATTCAAACCTCGTCAAGATTTCTTCTTGCTGATCGAAGTAAAGAATTGGGAGAATAAGACCTTCCCAAATAAGAGGCGATGGCGAAGCCGAGTCGATTCTGTGAGATAATATTTCCCAAGTTAGTCGAATCTGGCGTGCCCGGATGTAATAGAGTACATTCGGGTTTGCAAGCGAAATATGAGTTGTTATGCATGTGAACAAGTGGGCCACTGTGCAGTCGATGTCCGAACCATCGGAGGACAACTAGTGACGAGAGGCGAGAATCATCCGAGATGGGCGTAATCAATGAAAGTCATAAGTGGATATCCATAATCGCCGTTATGTTAGATCGAGATGCGCTACATCGACCATAGCGCAACCACAACCGCCGCCGTCGCGCAAGCCGTAACCACCGATGCCTCATTGCACCAACCTCGATATCAAAGCGTATCGCTCTCTCTTAAAAGCAACACAGGAAGAGCGCGGAAACTTGACAAGTATAGGCACATTGAAGGTGTACCTATCAAAATACTTTTCGATATAGAAGCTTATTCTTTTATTTCGACATCATGTAGATGTTCTTAAGCTCAACAATGAGCGTGCCACGTAACATTTTAATATGTTCACCCGTTGGGTGGAGCTATCGTTATCGTGCATATATTTTCTAACCTAGATTTGAACTAGGATCCTTAAGCTTAGGCGAGATCGCTGCGGTTGTTGCACACGAAGACCGTGGATCTTATATTAGGAATGGATAAGTTGGCGGTAGCATTATGGAGCGATATGATGCGAGCAAAAAAAAAGAAATAGTGTTTGACCACCGAGAAAGAGAACCTACTTGTTGTTATGGTATTGAGAGAGAAGAAACCATGTTCCTATGATCTCGACCTACAAGTCGATGGCGATGAAGAGCGAGGAAGATTGTGCTTACCTTGTATATCGATGTCGATGTCAAGTCAGAAGAAGGTAGGAGATGTACCGTGGTTAGAGAATTTCGGGATGTTTTCACGAAACATTACGAGGCTACTCCGGACAGACAATTAGAGTTTTCCATTATCGGTCATACCCGTTGTGTTTTCTGAGGTCCTTGGGTAGTTTAGAGTGCGCTGAGCAAGTTTCTGCACATCATTTTTTTGAGACGTTTTTCGATTTTCAAATTTGTGTTGTAGTGTCCTACGGGTCTTTGGGGGAGTTCAAAGCTATTTTGAGTCTTTTTCTAAGTAATTCGGGGATCAAGCCTTCGAGTGCAATAGATTGTTTTTGTTGGTGCGTTGGTTTCTGAATTCAAGTGGTAGATTGAGGAGATTCGGGTCCTCGAGAGAGAATCTGAGTGGAAAAAGGCAAGAGAGTGAGAATGTATTAGAGTGAAAAAAGCCAATTATTTGAGTGATACACGAGTGTGAGTGAATCCCATCCTGTGTGATACACGAGTGATTGTGAGGCGGTGAGGTTCCTTTTGTTTATTTTGTGAGGTTCCTTTTGTTTATTTTGTTACTAACCTTTTCTTGCAGCCATGTCCAAGAAGACAAACTCCGAGTCGTTCAATTCACGGGACGAAGAGGAAGAATTAACGCATCAGAACAAGTTCTTATTTGAGGCTCTGCGGAGTGAGTTGGGGAAGATGCTGGACAAGGGGATGGAAGAGGTGCATGGCGCATCACAAAAGAGTTCGGCAGAAACCTCATGAAACACGGAGGAGGCGACGCCATGATCTCATTGTGTTTGAAGAGGTGGGCGAGGAGCAGAGGAGGCGAGGCGGTAGCGGACATTTTCGTTACGAGGAGGACGAGCCTGAGTATGAGGATGAGGCTACGGATTTTGAAGAGCCGCGGTCGAGAGGAAGAGATAGGGAGAGAAAGGTGGAGCTTATGTTCGATTGTCACAACTATTCCGAGCTCAAGAAGGTGAAGTTAGCGCGATAGAATTCTCCGATTATGCACTTGTTTGGTGGGATCAGTTGGTGACGGTAGGAGGCGGCGGTGAGCCACCTATTCGACTTGGCGTGAGATGAAGGCGGTAATGGGGAAGCGATTTGTGCCAAATTATTACTATAGAGAGCTTTTCAACAAGTTGCAGAATTTGAGGCAAGGGAGTCGGTCGGTCTGTGGATAAGTATTTCAAGGAGATGGAGATGGTCATGATTCGAGCTAATGTAGTTGAGGATCGAGGCCACTATGTCGCGATTCTTGGTGGATTGCGATGGGACATTCGTGATAAGGTGGAGTTGCGACACTATGTTGAGTTGGAGGACATGGTTCATATGGCCGTAAAGATAGAGAACCAACTCGAGAGGAGGCAACCGGTAGCAAAATCAATCAATTGGAGGCAAGCCCAACCACTTCTAGTGGTTCTTCATCAAAGGGAACCAATGGAAGAAAGAGACGACACCGAGAGAAGAAAAAGCCGTTCTTTAAGCCTCGAGCGAGGCTACGAATTGACAAATTCGGGCAATTCGATGGTCGTGTCGCGATAAAAAGTGCTTGAGTGTCGGGGATACGGACATATCATGGTGAGTGCCCGAACATGAGACTTATGATCATGCGAGGCAGCGGTGATGTCGTCGCGATGATGAAGCTACCGATCCAGAGATGCCAGCATTGGAGGATCCCGATGATGAAGAAGAGGTCGAGGATATCTTACCACCAGTTGGGCAACTTTTTGTAGCTAGGAGAGTTTTGAGTGTCCAAACTCAACCAGAAGAGATGGAGCAGCGGGAGAACATCTTTCATACGAGATGCCATGTTCAAGACAAGGTGTGCAGCGTCATCATTGATGGAGGAAGTTGCGAATGTGGCTAGTCTGACTATGGTTGAGAGATTGGGGCTACACGGTGAAGCATCCCAAGCCATACCGATTGCAGTGGCTGAATGAGGCCGGCGTCATCAAGGTAACGAAGCAAGTGAAGGTGTCGTTTCACATTGGGAAGTATGCGGATGAGGTGTTATGTGACGTTATTCCCATGCAAGCAAGCCACATTCTGTTGGGACGCCCGTGGCAGTTTGATCGTCAAGTAGTTCATGATGGCTTCACAAACAAATACGCCTTTGAATATAAGCAGAAGAAGGTATCACTTGTTCCACTTACTCCTAAACAAGTTTATGAGGATCAATACGATTCAAAAAAGTTTGAAAGTGAAGTCTAAGGAGCAGCTTGTCGCGAAGAATGAGAGTGGACTGATTCAGAAGTCCTTTCTTGCAAGGGCTAGTGATTGGAAGTGGGCGGTGAATGAGCAGAAGACGTTGATCGTACTGATGTACAAGGAGAACTTGATTACCACTAACGATCTCACTTCCCTACCCCATTCTATTCGTTCAGTTTTGTAGGTTTATGATGATGTCTTTCCCGAAGATACACCTTCTGGATTACCACCGATTCGAGGGATTGAACATCAGATTGACTTTTTGCCCGGAGCAACTCTTCCGAATAGACTAGCTTACTGAACCAATCACAAGGAGACGAAGGAATTGGAGAGGAAAATTGGTGAGTTGATGGCCAAGGGGCACGTGAGGGAGAGTTTGAGTCCTTGTGCAGTACATGTGCTACTTGTACCCAAGAAAGATTCGACTATGAGGATGTGTTGTGATTGCAGAGAAATCAACAATGTGACAGTAAAGTATCGTCATCCTATCCCTCGATTAGATAACATGCTTGATGAGTTGTATGGTTCTTGCGTGTTTTCAAAAATTGATTTGAGGAGTGGGTATCATCAGATTAGGATTAAGGAAGGAGATGAGTGGAAGACAGCCTTTAAAACAAAAATTGGTTTGTATGAGTGGTTAGTTATGCCTTTTGGTTTGACTAATGCACCTAGTACTTTCATGCGTCTTATGAATCATGTTTTGCGTTCTTTTATTGGCAGATTTGTTGTGGTCTATTTTGATGATATCTTAATCTATAGCAAGAGTCATGATGAGCATATTGAGCACTTGCAAGCTGTTTTAGATGTGCTTAGGAAGGAACGCTTGTTTGCTAACCTTAAGAAGTGCATATTTTATGCGGATGTGCTTGTGTTTCTTGGTTTCGTTGTTAGTGCATGTGGTGTGCGGGTTGATGAGGAGAAGATTAGAGCTATCCAAGAGTGGCCGACTCCAAAGAGCATTGGAGATTTTGGGAGTTTTCATGGACTGGCTAGCATCTATAGGAGATTCGTACCACATTTTAGCAGTGCGGCCGCGCCATTGACAGAAGTCATCAAGAAGAATGTGGAGTTTAAATGGGGGAAGGCGCAGGACGAGGCATTTCAACTTCTAAAGTACAAGTTGACCCACGCCCCGGTACTATCTCTTCCTAATTTCTCTAAGTCTTTCGAGGTTGAATGTGATGCTTCTGGTGTTGGAATTGGTGCAGTTTTGATGCAAGAGGGGCGACCGGTGGTGTACTTCAGCGAGAAGCTGAATGGAGCCACGTTGAGCTATCCAACGTATGATAAGGAGCTGTACGCATTGGTTCGAGCCTTACAAACGTGGCAACACTATTTGTGGGCTAAGGAGTTTGTCATTCACACTGATCATGAGTCCTTGAAGCACTTAAAAGGACAACACAAGTTGAACAAGAGGCATGCAAGGTGGATGGAGTTCATTGAGACGTTTCCCTACGTCATCAAATACAAACAAGGAAAAGAGAATGTGGTGGCTGACGCACTTTCTCGGAGGTATGCCTTGATCTCTACATTAGATGCTAAGTTGCTTGGTTTTGAGTGCATTAAGAGTTTGTATGAGGGTGACGATGATTTTGGTGAAATATATCGAGCTTGTGAGAGATCTTCTAGTGGAGAGTATTTTAGACATGATGACTATCTTTTTAGGAAGAATAAGTTATGTGTGCCTAAATGTTCTTTGCGTGATCTGTTATTGCTCGAGTCACATGGTGGGGGTTTGATGGGACATTTTGGCATTGCCAAGACTTTAGCTGTTGTGCATGAACATTTCTTTTGGCCTCATATGAAGAGGGATGTTGAGAGAGTTTGTGGTCGTTGTGTCACTTGTAAACAGGCTAAGTCTAGAGTGAGTTCCCATGGTTTGTACACCATTGCCCATTCCTACAGCACCTTGGATTGATATTTCTATGGACTTTGTTTTAGGTTTGCCTAGGACTAAGCGTGGTAGAGATTCCATCTTTGTCGTTGTTGATAGGTTTTCTAAGATGGCACATTTCATTCCATGTCATAAATCTGACGATGCATCTCATGTTGCTGATTTGTTTTTTGGAGAGATTGTTAGATTGCATGGCATGCCCAGGACTATTATTTCTGATAGGGATTCGAAGTTTTTGAGCTACTTTTGGAAGACGTTGTGGTGTAAGTTAGGTACTAAACTTTTGTTTTCTACTACTTGTCATCCACAGACTGATGGTCAAACCGAGGTAGTGAATAGGACTTTATCTACTTTGCTTAGAGCTTTGATTAAGAAGAACATTAGGTCTTGGGAAGAATGTCTGCCTCATGTTGAGTTTGCATATAACCGCTCTGCTCATTCTCGCTACTCGGTTTTAAATGGTTTGAGATTATATATGGGTTTAATCCTTTGACTCATTTGGATTTATCTCCATTGCCTGAACATGAACATACTAACCTTGATGGCAAGCAAAGAGCTGATTTTGTTAAGCAGATTCATGCGAAAGCAAGGATGAACATTGAGAGGCGAACAGAGCAGTACGCCAAACAAGCTAACAAGGGACGGCGTAAGGTGATTTTCGAACCCGTAGATTGGGTGTGGCTGCATATGCGCAAGGAGAGGTTTCCATTGCAGCGACGGTCCAAGTTACTACCTTGAGGAGATGGGCCGTTTCAAGTGTTGGAGCGCATCAATGATAATGCCTACAAGTTGGACCTGCCAGGTGAGTATAATGTTAGTGCCTCTTTTAATGTCACTGACTTGAGTCCTTTTGATGTAGGTGACGACTTGGATTTGAGGACAAATCCTCTTCAAGAGGAGGGGAATGATGCAGCCCAAGGTTCGTTGGTTTCGGACTCGGTGCGTGTTCCTGTTGGGCCAATTACAAGAGGCCGAGCTAAGAAGTTCAAGGAGAGCTTGATGGGCCTAGTCCGAGAAGTTTGGGAGCAAGAGTTGATGAAGAAGCCCATTGGAGATGATGGTGCGGTGGGCCTGAGCCTAATTAATCTTCTTGAATGCGAGTGGGCCCAAGATTGAAAGATTGAAGACTTTTAATTTATTTGTTTTATTCGTTTTCAGCCCGTTAGCCTTTGAATATTTATTTTTGAATTTATGGGCTTAGTTGGCTGATTAGTAAGTTTAGGCTTTTAATTTGTTTTGGCCCTTTTCGGGCTTAGGGTTGGCAGCCTATATAAGGCTTTATTTGAGACGTTTTTCAGCAGCTTATCATTAATCATAAACGTGAGTTTTATTCTCTCTTGAGAGTTTTCGAGTTCTTCTTGATTGTGCCAAGACGAATTCAATTACCGGCGTATCGACGAGTCAATCATCCCTCGTTGTGTGTCATTCAACGTCCCCGAGTTGCTGCATCAACATCACGTTGGGGTCTAGGCGATATATCGACCTACATCATTTCGTGAGTTAGATTCAGAGGTTTTGGGATATTGCATCCTTCTATTCGTTCGTTGAAGTCTTCCGCTGGCGTGTGTTCTTCGATTCATCGAGGATCATATCAGTTGGAATAAAATTGGTCTCACACATCTGCTAGATCAGATCTAGAATCACATCTGATACGGCCTCCATATCTCTATCGCACATTAATTACGTGAAGTGTTTTTTGCAGCTTTTTCTGAAAAGTGTAAATGGTTTTTCCGAGATTCCGCTCCACATTCTCATCTACTCTTCTAATCCAATCCTTCCATTTCAAAATTGTTGGACTCTTTGAGCCCCACATACGTCGGTTGCTTATAGGTCTAAATTTTTATTTTTTATTTTTTGCGGGGTGTTAAGTTTATATTTCTGTTAGTTAGTTTCTGTTTCTGTTAGTTAGTTATTAGTTTAGCAGTTAGTTTGTTAAAATAGAAATCTGTTATATCTATTAGCATCAGTTAGAGTCTTGGTTTTCATTTTGTATTTGCAATGTATAAATGCCTCATCTATGAGGTATGCACGATCTACTGGAATACAAAATCTATTTTCTAACTTCACATGCTTTCTTTCTCTTTCTCTTTCTTCTTCGTTCTTCTTCTTCTTCCTTTCAATTACTTCAACATGGTATCAGTGCAAACCTGCTCTTGATTTTTTTTTTCTCATCTCATGTTCTCTTCTACTGCCTTTTTTGCTTCTCCTTCAAGTTTCTCCCATGGAATCTCAATCCACTACACAATATCTCCCTCATTTTCCATCTATCATCAAACTTGACCGCTCAAATTACTAATTTTGGCGAGCACAAGCCATTACAATTATTCGAGCTCATGGATATAGCGACTTCATATCACCATCAACTGTTGTGCCATTTATGCTTCTTCCTTCTACATCCAACACATGTGAAAGTACTCCATCACCTGAATATGGCATTTGGATGCGCCGCGATTAACTCATACTTAGCTGGATGCTATCATCGTCAGTGAAACTATGCTTGGGCATGTTGTGCGATGTTCCACATCGTGTGAATTCTAGTCAGTTTTGGAATACCTTTTTATGTCACAATCGAAGGCAAGAGTCATATAACTTCGTTACTGCTATGTTTGGTACGTCTGCTCATGTTGCCTATTGAAGCCAAGTATAACCCTCGAATTCAAATTCTAACAGTCGTGGTGGATCTTCTTTTGGAAGTCATGGAGGTTTCTCATCAAGAGGTGGCTTTTCATCAGGATATCGTGGCGGTCTACACAGAAGTGGTGGAGCATCTAGAGGAATTATGTGTCAATTATGTGGCAAAGTTGGTCATGTCACCATAAAATGTTTTAAGCATTTTGATATAAACTTCACTAACAATTCTAGTGTTGCTCCTCAAGCTTACATTTCAAATGCTACTGCTGATCATGAATTGTCAGCAGCCAACGCTTGTATTGACAGCAACCTAGTAGATCCTTCATGGTACATTGACAGTGGAGCAACTACACACATTACCAACAATATGAAAAATCTGGCAGTAAGCAGATGACTATAATGGCCATGAAAAATTATGGTTGTAACGGTAACTCTCTTCCCATCACCTCTGTTGGTTCTTCCATTTTATCTTATCCTCACTCTTTAGAAAAATCGTTGTTACTCAACAATGTTCTATATGTTCCTAACATAACAAAAAATCTTCTAAGTATTTCACAATTGACAAAAGATAATCCCGTTACTATAGAATTCACTTCTACTTCATGTTTTGTCAAGGACAACAACACACAAAGATACTTTTGAAGGGCACCCTATCTAGAGGCTTGTACCAGCTCGACCTATCCTCCTTCTACAACAAGAACATCACCAAAGTCATTCAGCCCGAGTCAGCTCATGCTTCAATTACTGCTTTCTTTTATTCTCTGCATTCAGTCTGTAATAAAGACAGTAGTCCTCAGTTTTCTCTTAATAGTACTACTTTAGATACTTTGCACAGATCTTTGGGACATCCCGGAACTCATGTGTTAGCTCAAGTCTGTAATAAACTTCACATTCCCTTCAATTCTAAAATGTTAAGTTTATGTGAAGCTTGCATAATTGGAAAAATACAGCAACGAGCACACACAACTCAATCTGTCAAAACAACTTCAACTTTTGATCCCATTCATTCGAATCCATAGGGTCCAGCCTATGTTTCTTCCACAAAAGGATACATTTACTATATTAACTTTGTTGATGACTTCACTAGATTCACTTGGACTTATCCCATGTCTCTCAAATCTGAAACTGCTCAAATCATCAAAAACTTCATCTCTATGGTCAAATTTCAGTTTTCAGTTACCATTAAACATTTCCAATCAGATTGGGGGGTGAATTTAGATATCTTATAGCTCACTTTCGCACACTTGCCATTCACTTTTGATAAGCCTCATTTTTACATGATTTATAGTGCTATATTCGTTTCGTTTCTAAGTGATAAAAGGTTTGTTTGAGCTGCATTTGTGATATATTTCAACTACTTTGAAAGATATGATGCCGTGTGTATTTTGTGTTATTTTAGCACAGGTTTTGATCTAAAAAGGGAGAACATGCTCGAGCACACATTAAAGCACATAGTAGCTAAAGCTCGCGACCTTCTGAGAGCATGAAGGAGACCAACTCGCGAGGGAAATACGCGAATAACAATTCAGACAACCTCGTGACCCGCTTTCGCAACCATGGGTTGCGAGACATATGATCGCGAGGAAAAATTGAACGCGTGCTGAGAGGAGCTCGCAACCCGGCATCGCTACCAACACTCGAGATGGACGTTCGGGAAGTGATTATCGTGCGCCCGAGGAGAGTTCGCGACACGCTATCGCGACCTGCTCTCGCGATGGAAGATCGCGAAGTTCGAAGGCGCGATCGCGCTAGCTATCGCGACCAATGCTCGCGAGGAAAGAAAGGAGTGCGTCTCGCGGCGAGACTTCTAGTCGTGTAGATTTCTATGTCGGTCCGATTCGAGAGAGAACGAGAGATTTAAGGAGAAAGGAGAGCTCGCAATTCATTATAAAGAGGAGAGAGGCGGTTGTTTTGGATACCATACCATTCTGAACACACTTTTACTTTCCAGTTTTATTTCTTCGCACGATTAGTTTAGTTTGGTTTAGGCTTAATTTAGTTTTCGTGTTTGAACTTTCGAATTCCAGTAATTTAATTTTAGTTCATAGTTCAGTTTTCAGAGTTCAGATTTTCTTTCGGATTCAAGTCGCTACAATTGTTCTTGGCGAATTCTACGGTTTATTTATTTAATTTTGTTTATGTTATTTTTATTTATTGTTAATTTAATTATTTTTAGCTAAATTCGTATTGATCCTAGGGTTTGTATGTTTGACTAGATTTGTATGATTGATCTGTTGATCTTGTTTCTTTGTCCCATTCATGATTTATGATTCTTGGCTTTAATTCTCATGTGTTGGTATCGGCGATATTGATGCATGCTAGTTATGTGATTGATGTCTGGCGGAATTAATTGCATAATCGATATCTTAATTCATAATCTGATTTTGCCTTGAGACCCGACGGAGATAGGTGGTATGAGGAGGTTAAATCTTTGTGTGCTTTTGGTAATTAGCTTACTTCTCTTGAGACCCAAGCGGAGATAGAGTTTAGGCTAACCTACTACTATAGGTCGTCTGGCGGAAACTATAGTTACATTAGTGATTCTTCATACGAATGTAGATTAAATTGGTGAACAAATTAATAGGTTAATTGTGTGAATTTGGTTAGGTTAGGTACATCCCTAGGATCAGTCTTTTATATCTGATTTTATTTCCTATCTTTATTTTCGAGTCTAGTTTTATTATCTTTCTCTTGATATTTTTGTTGCCTGGATAATAATCAAAATTCTGTGTTGATTACTTGCTGTGTTCTCGAGTCGCAGTCCATGTGGATACGATATATATACTTGCTGTTTTACTATCAATTTATTTGGTAGGAATATTAGCTATCAAATTTTGGCGCCGTTGCCGGGGACTGTTTAGATTGCATAGTGATAATTTTCTGAATTATAGTTATTAATTCAGGCTTAAAAAAAAAAATTAAAAAAGTAAAAATAGCAAAAAAAAAAAAATATTTCTGTGTTGCTTCTTGGATCTGATTTTGTTTTTATCTCTCTGTGCAGTGCATGATTACAAGATCTCAAAGAAGAGAAATTATTCCATTAGATCTTGAGATTGACAGATCATATAAGAGATAGAGCCGAGAAAGAAGACAACAAGAAATGGCAGATAGACAGCCTCAAGGCCAAGATCGGATGGCCGAAATGGAGGCGATGCTGGCAGCAATGCAACGCCAACTGGCGTTGAATAATCAAATGGACCAGATGGGTGGACGAGCACAACCCATACTGCTCAACCACATATCTGAGCCACCTCGGATCGGTTCAAGGTGGAGGATGGGGGCCGAACGTCAATGCTAATAATTTTGAGCTAAAACCTGCCCTCATCAGCATGATCCAAGCGGAGCAGTTTGGGGGAGGGGTGACTGAAGACCCCAATGCGCACTTGGAAGCGTTCCTCGATATCTGTGATACTATCAAGCAGAACGGAGTGCCTGCTGATGCCATTCGGATGCGGATGTTCGGATTTTCGCTGAGGAGTCAAGCAAAAGAGTGGTTCAAGAGCTTGGATAGATCGAGGATTACCACGTGGGAGCAGCTCTGTGAGAAGTTTCTGTCTAAATACTTTCCACCTGCCAAGGCTCAGAAGATCATTGCCGAGATCTCCCATTTTTCACAATTGGGAGATGAATCATTATTTGAAGCCTGGGAGCGATTCAGAAACCTGCTGCGCAAGTGTCCACAGCATGGGTTTTCACCTGAGCAACAAGTGACACAATTTTATAGTGGACTCAATGCTAACACCGTAGCATTCTTGATCGTCGGTAGGAGGATGCCTTCTCAATCGAGGAATCGATGAGCGTTGAGAATAATTGAGAGATGGCGGCCAACGGTTATCGGTGGCGATGGAGAGCGACCAATCGTAAGAGTAAGCTGCCGCAGAGTTGGATGATAAGTATGATGATTTGTTGAGAAGTTCACAACTCTGCGGAAGAATACGAATCCGAGAGAAAAGGGCAGATGACTGTGGCCATGGCGCATAATATCGAGGAGGTTCAATATTTGAATCAAAGGAGTAATGGTCAAGGGAATCAAAGTGGGCATCCACCCTATCATCCCAACAATAGGAATCATCCCAATTTTTCCTATGCCAATGCGCGAATGCTCAAAGAACCACCACCGGTTTTTTGTTAATAATGGAATGATTGTGGAACCAAAGAAGCTGACCTCGAAGAGACGATGCACAGTGTTGGCAAGTAATCAACAAATAGCCACGAGTCATCAACAAATTGTGGCTCAAAAAATATTCAGATCCGGCTTGGGAATAGGATGAACGCTCTAGAAAGCACAGTCGATGCCATGAACAACACGATGATAGCCCTTGGAAAACAAGTAAAGATGATAGAGAACCAAGTGGGCGGATGGCGATGAAAGATTTGGAATGCATGCAAGGGCAATTCCCAGTAATAGTGAGCAAAATCTGAAGAATCATACTCCTCCAAATCAATGCAATGCGATAAATTTGAGGTGGAGCTTCATATGAAAATCATCAGGAGAATCGAGGAGATAAGCCATCCAAATGAAGAGAGTGTCGTGCGAGAGAATGGCGAAGAGACATCATGAGGAAGAAAAAGGGTGAACACGCATACGATGAAAACGCGAAGGATCGCCCAACACTCCCAAAGCCGACGACTCCATTTCCTCGGTAGCATTGGGAAGGCGAAATATGACGAGGATTTCACCCAATTCAAAGAGATGTTCGTAAAGTAAACATCACCATACCTCTTTGAGCGCTTGAATATGCCCGGATAAGTCAAATTTCTCAAAGATGCGGTGGCGAATAAGAAGAAGTTTGGGAAATTTGACAAGATCAACCTCTCGAAGAATGCGGTGCTATCTTGCAGAAAATTGCCAGCAAAAGAAGGATCCGGGGAACTTCACGGAGTGCGAGATTGCGAGCACACATTCCCCAACGTGTTGTGTGATTTAGGAGCGAGCATAAACTGATGCCGTTAAATGTGTTCAATAGCTTGAAATTGGGCAAGCGAAGAAGACCTCCATGTCGTTAATGATATCGATGTGTCGATCGCATACCTAAGGGATAGTTGAGGATGTGTTGGTAAGAGTTCGGGTTTTGTCTTTCAAAGTGATTTTGTTATTTTAGACATTCTGAATTTAAAATCAACCACTAATCTTGGGTAGGCCTTTTCTAGCTGGTGTCGTGCTTTAATTGACGTGCATGAAGGTGATCTAACTTTTCGTGTTAACGATGAGAAGCTGAAAATCTCAATCTATGACGCCATCCCGCGACACGATAGTGCAGAGCATGAAGAGTGTCATTCAATCACCACTGTCATTGCTAGCCAAATCTCGAGCTTGGATGACAACCGACTAAGTGACAAGGGTGCTAAAAAGAAGAGATGGACTCGGCATGGAACTCCGAGTGATTCGTTCAAGTTTGGGGGAGGCCACTTCCATACTCAGTGGTGGTCTAACGTAAATGCAAAGTATCGAGGCAAGCACAGATTTGGGAAGAAGTCTGCTGTCAAAACGCCAGATTGATTGGGTATGAAATGGTCTAGCTAAAGACATTTAAATTTAGCACTTGTTGGGAGGTAACCCAATGTTTTCCTTTCTTTTGTTTTGTTTCCGTTCTGTTTTCTTTTTGTTTGTTTTTTTTTTTTTTTTTTTTTCGTGTTTGAGTTTTGTGTCTGTTTTGTGGGTTGAGTTGAATGACGAGCAGCCGATGATGAGAATTGTTTTATTAGAAAATTTATTGCTGTTGGTTTTGTGAGACGAAGCATGTTATGATTGTTGTGAGTATTGAGCCTTTGAGAACTTGATCACACTTTTGAAACACGTGAGACTTGAGCTTGTCGTCATATCTTTTCGATCTTGTTTAACTACGTGTGATTAGTTTGAAATAACATGTGTTTCTCTAGAACTTGCTCGGATCTTTTCGAGGTTGCATTGATGTGCTTAAGAATTTTGAAATGATATTAGCCATTCTTTTCTTAGCCTATACATTATCCGAACACTAATACATTATTTTATTATCCTTTGATGAGCCCGTTTGAGCCTACCTAATTCTGTCATATAGTCATGGGGTGGGGTATGTTGTTAGTGTGATTTTTGGCTACTTGAATTGAGGGTTGAGAAAAAGAAAGGAAAGAAAGAAAATAGATAATGAGAAAGTGATTATTAAAAATAGTTGCTTACCCATATGAGTTCATAAAATAAAATTTGATAAAAAAAAAATGCCTAATAAAAAAAAAGTTGAAAATTGGCACAAGTGTGTGAAACGAACATAAATGGGTAAGTAACTAGTGCATTGAGATGATTATATCACTTATATGAAAATTGTGGAATTATTAGAAAAATGACTTCTTGGTATGGAGAATTGAAATGAATTGTGAAATTTTGGGATCATTTCTTGTGATACTTATGGGATTATGAGTCACTTAGCCTAAATATAATCCTACCCTACCAAAGAGCCTACATTATAACCTTTTATAAAGACCTTTTGATCTTAATTTTGAGCACTTATTTGAGCAATGGAGAATTAGACGATTTGCAAGCTTATGGTAGATTCCATGTGTTTTTAAACTTTGAGAGTATACACATCCTCCTTGATACACTTGAGTGTTTGAGATTTCTTATATATATCCATGTCGTGAGGATTCAAGTTTGAGAAGGCTTGGGCTTATGATTATTATGATGTGTGGAGTTTAACGAAAGAGGTTGTGATTTGATTCATTTGCTTGAATTTTTTATTGCTCATTGCTCTGAGGCTTATTGCTTTTGTGGTTCAACTCGTTGCCTATCTTTGGTTGTCTCTCATTTGTTCTGATTTGTTTGAGGACAAACAAAAGGTTAAGTTTTGGGGAGTTGATAAGCCTCATTTTTACATGATTTATAGTGCTATATTCGTTTCGTTTCTAAGTGATAAAAGGTTTGTTTGAGCTGCATTTGTGATATATTTCAACTACTTTGAAAGATATGATGCCGTGTGTATTTTGTGTTATTTTAGCACAGGTTTTGATCTAAAAAGGGAGAACATGCTCGAGCACACATTAAAGCACATAGCAGCTGAAGCTCGCGACCTTCTAAGAGCATGAAGGAGACCAACTCGCGAGGGAAATACGCGAATAACAATTCAGACAACCTCGCGACCCGCTTTCGCAACCATGGGTCTCGAGACATATGATCGCGAGGAAAAATTGAACGCGTGCTGAGAGGAGCTCGCGACCCGGCATCGCTACCAACACTCGAGATGGACGTTCGATGGAAGTGATTATCGTGCGCCAAGGGGGAGTTCGCGACACGCTATCGCGACCTGCTCTCGTGATGGAAGATCGCGAAGTCTCGAAGGAAGGCGCATCGCGCCTAGCTATCGCGACCAATGCTCGCGAGGAAAGAAAGGAGTGCGTCTCGCGAGGCGAGACTTCTAGTCCGTGTAGATTTCTATGTCAGAGTCCGATTCAAGAGAGGAACGAGAGATTTAAGGAGAAAGGAGAGCTCGCAATTCATTATAAAATGGGGAGAGAGGGCAGTTGTTTTGGATACCATACCATTACAGAACACACTTTTACTTTCCAGTTTTATTTCTTCGCACGATTAGTTTAGTTTGGTTTAGGCTTAATTTAGTTTTCGTGTTTGAACTTTCGAATTCCAGTAATTTAATTTTAGTTCATAGTTCAGTTTTCAGAGTTCAGATTTTCTTTCGGATTCAAGTCGCTACAATTGTTCTTCGCAGAATTCTATGGTTTTATTTATTTAATTCTGTTTATGTTATTTTTTTATTTATTGTTAATTTAATTATGCGTAGCTAAATTTAAATATTGATCCTAGGGTTTGTATGTCGACTAGATTTGTATGTTTGATCTGTTGATACTGGTTTTCCGTCCCATTCATGATTTATGATTCTTGGCTTTAATTCTCATGTGTTGGTATCTGGCCAATATTGATGCATGCTAGTTATGTGATTGATGTCCTGGCGGAATTAATTGCATAATCGATATCTTGAATTCATAATCTGATTTTACCTTGAGACCCGATTTGAGATAGGTGAGTCAGAGGAGGTTAAATCTTTGTGTGCTTTTGGTAATTAGCTTACTTCTCTTGAGACCCGACGGAGATAGAGTTTAGGCTAACCTACTATTATAGGCTGTCCTGGCGGAAACTATAGTTACATTAGTGATTCTTCATATGAATGTAGATTAAATTGGTGAACAAATTAATAGGTTAATTGTGTGAATTTGGTTAGGTTAGGTACATCCCTAGGATCAGTCTTTTATATCTGATTTTATTTCCTATCTTTATTTTTTAGTCTAGTTTTATTATCTTTCTCTTGATATTTTTGTTGCCTGGATAATAATCAAGATTCTGTGTTGATTACTTGCTGTTTTCTCGAGTCGCAGTCCCTGTGGATACGATATATATACTTGCTGTTTTACTATCAATTTATTTGGTAGGAATATACACACTCAAAATGGCCGAGTAGAAAGAAAACATCAGCACATAACTGATATTGGACTAACTTTACTTGCTCAGTCTACTCTTCCCTTTTTATATTGGTAGGATACGTATCATACAACCACATTCCTCATAAATAGACTTCCAACTCCAAGCTTAAATCTGTCTTCTCCATTTCAAGCTCTTTTTCATAAACCTCCCGACTACACTATGCTCAAAGTTTTTGGTTGTGCATGCTTCCCTTATCTTAAGCCTTATAATCAGCATAAACTTCAGTATCACTCAACCAAGTGCATATTTTTTGGTTACAATGATCACCATAAAGAATATAAATGTCTTGGTCCATCTCAAAGCATTTATATTGCTGATATAGTTCACTTCAATGAAAATGAGTTTTCTTATGCAACTCTTTTTCCCTCATCGTTGTCTTCTTCTCACTCCACTTCACAGCAATCTCTTCCTCTTCTACCTCTCCCAGATGTTAGCATAGCTTCTTCCTTAAACACCTCTTCCTCTAATACTACTCTCAGTCCTTCGGTATCTACACCTTTACACTTGTCTCCTTTATCTCCTCCATCATCTCTTCCTTTCTTCTCCAGCAACTCCTCCCAATCCACACCTGATTCAGCAAATGCTTTTGTTCCACAAGATTATGTTTTTGTTCCACAAAATACGCATCCTATGGTTACTCGAGCCAAGCACGGTATTTTCATGCCAAAAAGTTTCATTGCTCTCCAAGATTTTCATGCCGATGCCTTAATTGTTATTAGTGGTCCCAGTGATGAATGTTTAACTATCATGACCACCAAAACTTTGTCTGCTCTTCCTGTCTCGACTAATGAAGCTCTAGCACATCATGACTAGTTTGCAGCCATGGAAAATGAGTTACAGGCTCTTCATTTAAAGGGTACATGAATCCTCATACCTCCATCTCCTACTCATAAAGTCATCAACAATAAGTAGTTTTTCGAGTCAAAACTCTGTCCACAGGTGAACTTGATAAGCTAAAAGCTAGACTTGTAGCTCGTGGTTTCGAACAACTAGCCGATGTGGACTTCTCTGAGATATTCAGTCCGGTTGTTAAATCCTCCACTACACGACTGGTATTATCTCTTGCTGCTACAAAAGGGTGGACCATTCAGCAAATTGACGTCAATAATGCCTTTCTAAATGGTGATTTGGAAGACACCATTTACATGTCACAACCTAAAGGCTTTGAGGATCCTACTCATCCGAATTACATATGTAAGCTCAAGAAATCTTTATATGGGTTACGGCAGCCCTCGCGATGGTAACGATAAATTAAGGAATTGCTTAACACAACTTGTTTTCATCGCTCAACGCCCCGACTTCTCTCTATTTCATAAACACAAAATGAGACTCTCAACATTATATTGTCTTATGTTGATGATAACTTAATCACCGGTGACATCAGATCGATATTCTTAAACTCATTGATATTCTTCACGAAAAATTTGCTCTCACTAGTCTTGGAAAGGTCAACTACTTCCTGGGTTTTATAGTATTGCGCCCAACTCATCTTTCTCTCGTGTCTCAAACGAAGTACTTAAAAGAGTTCTTGTTAAGAACTAACATGAGTGAGTGTCATCCATGCTTTACACCCATGACACCGCTACCAAACTCACTCGTGTTGGTGGTATGCATTTCGATAATCCTACGCCTATGTAAATACAGCTGGAGCTCTACAAGATTTGACTCATACAAGACCGAGATATTGCTTTTCTCGTGAATAAACTCAGTCAGTTTATTCACTGTCCTACATCTCATCACTAGGCTGCATGTAAGCGGCTGCCACGATATCTAAAGGGAACTCAAGACTTGGCCCTGGATTTCACCTCTCTCGCCTCCAAACACTTGGTAGGGTTCTGCGATCCCGATTACGCTAGTCAGATGGATGATAGACGCTATTTGGTGGACACCTGTGTATCTTGGAAAAATTTAATCACATGGAGTTCCAAGAAGCAGACATTGTTTCACGACAAGACGTAACTGAGTATCGAGCTATGGCAATGCCGCCTTGAAATAGTTTGGTGGATGCTCGCAAGGAGCTTCGAGTATCTCGTATCTTCACCACACAAGTTATGGCGTGACAACTCGTGTCTTTGTGGCGCTATCTTCAAACTCTGTTTTACATGCTCGAACTAAACACATCGAATTTGACGCTCATTTTATTCGGGAAAAAGTTCAAGATAATTTCTTAGATGTTGGGCATGTTCCCGCTTTGGATCAAGTGGCAGACATATTCACTAAACCTCTTGCTGAATCTCATTTTTGTTTCTTATGAGATAAGTTGAACCTTCACTCTCGAAATGATCACGGATAAAAGAAGAAGAGTATCTCTTGTGGTGTATGTTAAGTTTATATTTCTATATTAGTTAGTTTTCGTTTCTGATAGTTAGTTATTAGTAGCGTTAGTTTGTTAAAACAAATCATATATATCTGTTAAGATCGTTAGAGTCTTGGTTTTCATTTCGTATTTGCAATGTATAAATGCCTCATCTATGAGATTGAAAGAGTTACACCTAGGGCACCAATTAGATTGGTCGTTTTTACTTTTTAATGAATTTGTAAATTCAATCTTATTGGAATTTATTTAATAAAGACATTTATTTATATATTGTATTTGTTATTAATAATTTATATACTTTAGATAAAGTCCTTAGACCATGATAAGTTATAAGATATGGTCACGCATATGATGGTGATTATGATATATGTCTTTGAAGCTTTGGTCTTAAAATTAGTTCCGAGTGAAATGATTATTTAAGACATGACATTGAATTGTTGGAAATAATTCGCACGTATGATACACACTTATAAGATGAGAATATTATGTTTCATCAATATTAACGTAGTTGACGTAAGTGTATATACGTGGGTGCTTGTTAGAGAACAAATACACTGAACTGACATGCTAGAAATTCTTATATGGAATTTATTTATCGAAATAAGAATTTCTAATATATGATAGTACATGATTATTCCTTTGACTTGAGACACCATAGTAATCTTATAGGAGTTCTATTTCATTTCGATATATTCTCTTATTGCTAGACAATCGTTAAAGAGTTTATGTTGGATGCGATATGAATAAATATGTAGATTAATGCGTGGTTGATAAAGAATCTATTACTTGTTTAAGACGAGAGAATCTCCTACAGTTTTCATTGTTTATAGCTCAAAGACCTTGGCCAAGGCACGATGAATAATGATTCATTAAAGAGTTATTGAATTTGAATGAAAATGTAACTATTGGAGTTTTCGATTTAATTCCATACTCAATATCCAATTTGGAGATTAGATCATAGAAGGATCGTACATGTATGACGATTCATATTCAAAATAGGTTTACTCGCTATTTCACCTAGTACTAGGTGGCGATGCTATTTGCTAGATGTTCTCATGGTTTAAGGTTCTTGAAATTAAAGAGTTAATTTCAAGCAAATTAATTTATCGATAAATTAATTAAATAAATGTTATTTTTTAAGTTGTAATTTGTTACAAGCATATTACTAGTGTTAGTCGTGAACCTAAGAGGGTCACACACACAAAGCTAGAACGTATCAATTGAATTGATTCAATAGTTGAATCCGATTAATTAATGATGATTAAATAATTGAGACTTGTTCTAATTTAATATGTTAAATTAGATATTCAATTAAATTTATTTAGTTGAATATAATTGGATTAACAAATCTAATTCTATATTAAATTAATTAGATTAATTTAATTAGATATAAAATTAATTTGATTAATTTTAAAATCTACAAAATCGATATATATATATATATATATATATATATATATAATTGTTGGATTTTAAAAAGGAAAGAAACGTGTGATTCAAAATCACGTAGGTGTAGGAATAATTATGTTAATAATAATCATGTTAATGATGAAGATTATTAGCATTAAATGAGGGAAAACGTTTCGTTAATTGATGATATTCCATTATTCTTTTAATAGAATGCGACGCTCTTTTTCTTCCGCTTTTAGTCCGGTTTGTTTTTCTGATTTTCAATACAAAAAGGAGTGTTTGGTTTTGCTAGCCGGAATACAAAATCTAAAACTATTCACTCGATCGCAAATACTTTCAGACACTACAAATTACAACTCCTCTACTGTCTCCTTTCTTTTATACTCTACAAAGTGTGGACCGAGATGTCAGAGACATTTGGATCCTCGCAAGTTTGGAGAACGAGCAATTGATTGCTTCTAATCTCTACATCAAACGGATGTGCGATATTAAAAAAATGTATGCGTGGAAAGTGGTTGAATGATTCGATCATTCTTGTCTTGCATCATGTTAATGTGAAGTCATCAATATCGTGCAAGAAGTGAGATAATACAGTATATTTGGTTAAAAATAGTAGAGAATTTTAACTTAAGAGGTAAAAAGAGTAAGTTAAGATATGGAGTATTTAAAACATTTTCCCCTTTAATTAAATGGGACGGGCTACTTGTTTCTGGAAAGTTCGCTAGAAATGAACCTATGTATCTACTATATACAGAGATGTGTTTAATAGAGTTCATAACACGGTTTCTTTCTGACTTGGTACAACATCAAAATATCTCTATATTTAGTATATAATGGCTACTGTGTAACTTGTAAGTGCGTAGATAAGACATTAAAATAAGTCTAATTATCTTGACTACTTTGATAGTATTTTTGACATTGTATACAACAAAATGCATTACTGAATTAGATCAAAAGATTTATATTAGATACCATAACACATTGTCACTAAATGAAAATAAAGAACAGTTTCCACCAATGGAAAGAACAATCATAGTTTCCATGAAAAAAAAAAAAAGCAAGAACCTAGAGAAAGTTTCTCCATGCATCACCTCTATACATATACCACTACTCCAAAAGGCTGTGCAATTTATGATCAAATTCATGAATGTAGGAATCCTCAAGCCCTTTCCTCAACATGAAATCCCTCCATTTGCCATGATTTGCCCTAGTTTCCTTCCCAATCTCACTCTCCCCATCCATCACCAACTTTATTGCCTTCACCACACCCTCTCTGCTAAACAATCCATCTTCATCTCCCCTCTCCACCTCCACCCCAACCTTCAAATCTCCTCCCATCAACCTTGCATTGATCAATTGATCACCAAAATGTGGCATCAACACCATCTGACACTCATTGACCAACGCCTCCGAGGTCGAGCCCCACCCGCAGTGCGTGACGAAGCACCCCACTGCTGGATGAGACAGGATCAACTGCTGTTGAACCCACCCGCCCTCAACGACTCCCCTCTTCCCGGTCCGACTCGTAAAACCTTCCGGCAATGCCTCCTCCACTGTCTCCTCCCCAATCGGCGGCTTCAGCGCTGCGAAAAATGGAAGGCCCGTCACCTCGAATCCCACCAATAACTCTTGAAACTGCTCCCGTTTCAACCTTGCCTCGCTACCAAAAGCACAATAAATCACGGATTTCGGCCCGAACTGGTCCAACCATTTGACCCACCTCTCGTCGAGTCCCGAAGTAGGCGGTTCAGGCAAAACTGGACCTGCTAAAAGAACCGGTTTCTTGAATTTCTTCTCGAGAAATTCAAGGTAAGGTCCCTCCATCTCTCTACATGACTTGAACCCCATCGCGTCGCACTCCTCCGCCGCCATGATCACGCGATGCACGAACTTCATCGTAGTCCCGAACTCCACCATGTTGTTGACGGCGTCCACCGTCCTCGCCTCGTTTGCGTAGAGCCTAATCGACGACGAGGGAGGGAACCCGGGCGGCGGCCGCATGAAACCCTCGGCAGAGGGTTCGTCGCGGAAGAGGTAGGCCACGGCGGAGGGGCTGATGATGCAGTAGAGTACCGACTTGATGCCCAGGCTCCGCGCCAGCGCCGGCAGCCAGTGCGAGAAGTCGAAGAACAAGAAGTCGGGCTCGAGCTCGACAAGGAGGGCCTTGATGGCGGGCTCGGTGAGGTCCATGGCGCGGCGAAGGAGGGAGTACACCGGGAAGATGACGTCGGCGGTGGTCTCCGTCCCCGGCGGGAGGCCGTCGACGTTGGGGATGGCGATGGGGATGAATTTGATGAGGTCAGGGTGGAGATTGAATTGGTTTAATTTTGATTGTGTTTTAGGAGGGAGGATGAAGAAGATTTGGTGGCCTTTCTGGGCTAATTTGTTGGAGATGTGGAGGAATGTGGTGAGATGCCCCATTGCAAACCATGGGTACATTGCGATCTTGAGGTTTTTCTTTGCCATTTTTTTTTCGTAAGTTTAATATTTTTGCATGGGAAGGTTTGATAGATTTGAGATTTAACTGTGTAGATTGAGTTCTGAGATTTGAGAAAGTGTGGGTATTTGTGCAAGGAGAAGAAGGATGAGATGTGGTGGAAATCACAGATCTCTGAGACCGAGGTTTCCTCCTATGTTGAAGCCAATTTGGTGCTTAAACGTTGACACGTGGCCTTTAGATCTGTCATATGATATAGTATGTCTAGGGGTGAGTAAATCGAACCGAATCCGAAAAACTGATTTTTTAAAACCTAAACTGAATCGAACCGTTTTATATATCCAAATCATATGGAAACCAAACCGAAATATTCGATTTGATTCGGTTTTAACCGAATTTAAATTATAATTAATATAAATATTATAATATTTATAATATATATATATATAATTATATATATATATATCTAATATTAACCAATTTAAATATTAATAATATAAATAACATATAATATATATATATATATATAAAACATATATATAATAATATAAATAACATACATATTATATATATATATAATATATAAAAATATTTTAAAAAAATTCGGCCTGTTCGGTTTGAAAACCGAATTTTTTCTCCCAAATCGAAACCGAACCGAATTAATTTCGATTTCAAAATTTTGAAACCGAACCAAACCGTTAATTTCGGTTCGATTCGGTTTTTGCTCTCCCGTGTATGTCTAGATGCATGATATTTGAGTCGATAGCATCTATTAAACTGATTTCGTAACATTTGTGTTCGACATAGCTCAGGCTTGAACGAATATATTCATATGTTCTATGACGATTGATAAACGAAAACGCAGTGATAATGAATTACGATTTACGCATTAAAAAACTTTTTTTATAAGGATAATATGAGATTAGTCAATTTCCTCTCCCGTTATACATTATACGTCATACGATGTATCTTGGATCATGCAAAAATTAATTTTATTACTTTTAATCATTTATTTTTCATTTGCAAATTTTTTTCATCGATCTCATGTCCTTCATAATCAATTCTTAAGAAAATAAGGAAATGATTTGTTCGAAGTATTAACAAGATTACAACAAATGCAAAAAGAAAAGGGATATATAAAAGGTTTTTTTGTCCAGATAGCTCATATGAAGACTAAGCTTTATATTTTAGGAAGTTTATATAAAATAAAGATTTATAAGAAGACCCTCAAACTTATTTATTGAAAAAGCTTCTTCTAGGTGTTTGATTACGACAGTGTTTGACTGAGTTTATAAGTTATTTAAGAGCTTTTAAGCTACTGCAAAATGTTTGACAAAATAAGCTATTAAACAACATATTTGTGAAAATAAGCTTCAAAACAAATTATAACCCCCTAAAAATAAGTTGTTCAACCCCTATTTAAAAATAAGTTGTTCAACCCCATTTAAAAATAAGTTGTTCAACCCCCACTTATTTTTTATAAGCTATAAGCAATAATTAATTTACCAAAATAATCTTACTATATATACACTATCAACTTCACTTCTCGTCAATTTTTTCTCTCTAACTCTGATTTTTTTCTCTCTCTAACTCATTATTCTTTCTCTAGCTTATAAACTCAATTATCCAAACATTTTAACAACTTATAAGCTCTTGAAACATTACATCTTATAAGCTTTTGAAATTTATAAACTCCCTAAAATAAGCTTAGTCAAACTCCCTCTACGACGCATCTCTAATGTTCTCTGCTATTAAACTATAAGAAAATGCATGAGAAGGACACAAAACAAATGAGCAGAAAATCAAACCTTCATAGATCATACGTGCAACCTTTTTATAGGCGATTACAATGGATTGACTTTACAAAACTAACTAACACTAACAGTCTAACAACTTCTTGTTACGACTGCAACCACTGCTAATAAACTAACTATATCTAACAGAAAGATAACAACAATAAAATAAGATTTTACACGTGAGCATGAACTCGCATGCATGCAGACTTTAATACAACCCCTACACAAACACAACTACCATTTTTCAATTGGAAACTTGCTGAGAAGATGAGTTAAGCGAACGATGGTGATAGGCTTGGTGAAGATGTCAGCTATTTGATCTGTCGTTGAAACATGACAAACATCCAGTTCCTTTTTCTGCACTTTGTCATGCACGAAATGAGTGTCGATCTCAATGTGTTTCGTACGGGCATGATAGACAGGATTCGACGCAATGGTAGCTGCACTTTTGTTATCACACCATATGATCGGTTTGGATGACGGAAGAACACCAATTTCATGAAGAAGAGATTGAATCCAAACTACCTCAACAGCCATATCAGCAAGAGCTCTATACTTAGACTCGGTTGAGCTGCGTGAGACAACATTTTGTTTTTTTTGAACTCCATGAGATAAGGTTGGAGCCAAGAAAAACACAAAAACCTCCTATTGACTTACGGTCATCGATGGAACCTGCCCAATCCGCATCGGAAAAGGCGTGAACGTGAAGACGGGGAGATGGATGAAACATAAGACCCTGATGAATGGTACCCTTTAGATATCGAAGAATTCTGCGACAGGCCGTCCACTGGAGAGTTGTGGGATTGTGAAGAAATTGGCTGAGCTTATTCACTATAAACGTGATGTCTGGGCGAGATAGTGTAAGATATTGGAGGGTGCCTATGACACTACGAAAGAGAGTAGGATTGGAAAAAAGAGAGCTATCATTAGTGTGAAGTTTCGTACCAAGGTCATATGTTACACTCAAGGAGATTGGTTTTCGCAAGTGAGTCGCGGATGTATTTGGATTGGTTGAGAAGATAAGAACCAGATTGCTTTTATGACTTGAATACCTAGGAAATAATCGATGATTGCCTAATGACTTGAGAGCAAAGGTGTTGGAGAGATCATTAATGAGACTTGACACAAGAGTGGATCTTCCCCGTGAGGAGTATATCATCGACATACACAATGACAAGAAGCAATTTACCCTCTTTACGCATGTAAAAAAAAAATTGATCGGATGTAGAAAATTTAAACCCATAGTGGAGAAGATGAGTTTTGAGCTTGTCGTACCATGCCCGGGGTGCTTGCTTGAGACCATATAAGGATTTGTTGAGCTTGTAAACATGATGTGGGTGTAGGGAAAACTCATTTTGACCCTCTCCCGAGGATCTATCTTGGATGTTTAATTCACCATACATTGATTATATTCCTAGCATGCACCTATATAATTAATTGCAACACGTAGGGGTTTTCTCGTGTTTACCTTTGAATCTGTCGGGGATGAACGGATCGAGACTCGTGCTTTGATCTTCTGGACTGTATCCCGGTTGCCCAATCTCCAATATCGAGTGAGGATAATCTATGGAGAATGCTTCGGAAAATCACCTCCTTCTCTCTAATGACTTTCAAAAATCTTCCCAAGAGCAATGGGATTTTCGAAAATTATGGATAGGATAATTGAGGATTAGCTTTGATCTTATCTCTTACCTTATATTTATAATGCATTACCATAATCCCATAAGGAAAGGATCCATGCATATCCCATAAATATAATAATATCCTTATAGGATAAAGAGAATAAAATCACATCCATAGAGAGAGAGAGGGGCGCGATTTTCCTTCCAAGCTACGGGCCTGGATGGGCCAGCCCAGGGATCAAATGCAAGGAATAAAGATGGGCCTCAAATAAATTAATTATCTTATGTTCACCCGTAACATAAATTAATTTATAAACATTTATTCATGCCACTAGAGAATAAATCTTGACTTACCCTTTATTACCAAGGTGAGTCGGCTTGCACTTAGACATTACGAATCCCCGTATTTAAGATATCGCACGTCCATTAATTATTTAGAGCATTCGATCGCTTAAAATAATTAATATCTTTAATTCCTTAAGTAGTACCACTCAACCTTATTATTGTGCTTGAGCTAACTCAACCTCGCGGGGTTTAGTACAATAAATCTTTGAGCTCCTTAAGGGACGCCATCATCCTAAACGAATACGGTGACTCGACTATGATAACTAGCATGACATACAAGCACCGCCACCATCCAAGATGCGGAGAATATTGGGTTAGAACATATAACCTCACCCATAACAAGTCAAAGTGATGGTCAAGAACTTATACTCACCTAATACCTTATCGAGGTTTAGATCATCGTAAGTCACCGAGATCTAGGTTCTTCAAGACGGCCGATAGAAGAACTCATCTCATCGTGATCCATCAATACGCCGAGACGCATCAAAGATAGACAAGCAACCAAGTCAATTCACTTCTTATCTATACCCACCTCTATACCGACAACTCGTCCTCAAGTTGTCTCGGCCAGATTCTTTTATATCTCATTAAGCTTGACCAATCATACGCACTTCTATGATCTTCTACACCTCGTATGATCTAACTTATATATGAGATAAGGGACATGATATATGCAATCAAGTAATCAATTCGAGATAGAGATTGTAATAGTGGTAACAGAAATATTGTATACAAGCTCAACCAAACCGCTTTCAAAGATACAATCCAACAATCTCCCACTTATACTAAAGCAAACTTTTAGTATACAATGTGTCTCTACTAGCTATTACAAACAAAACCATCACTTTGCTTCTCCCACTTATACAAAGTTTCCTTTCTAAGTGGGTGCCATCAAGCGCAATCCAAGTCCTCGAACGCACTTCGTAGACTTTTTGCGGCAGGCTCTTTGTGAATGGATCCGCTAGGTTATCCGTCGTATCAATCTTTTCAATCAGCACGTCCCCTCGTCTAACGATTTCTCGTATGACATGATACTTTCTCTCTATGTGTTTGGTCGCCTTGTGGGTCCGTGGTTCCTTCGAGTTTGCCATCGCACCGAGTTATCACAAGAACTATGATACTCTTGGGCAAACCAGTACCACACCTAGATCCATGAGGTAGTTCTTGAACCATACACCTCCTTAGCGCCCCTCCGCGGCTACATATTCGCTTCCATGGTAGAGTCCGCAACGCATCGCCGCTTTGCACTCCGCCAGATACGACTCCACCTCCCAAGGTAAACACATAGCCCGAGGTAGACTTTTTCTCATCACGGTCGACTTGAAACCGAAGTCCAGATAACCCAAAGGCATTAGACTATCTCGCATGGTAAACCAGCCTATAATCTCGAGTCCTTTTCGGTACTTGAGTATATGCTTTACCGCAGTCCAATGAGCTTGTCCAGGTTAGGCGATATCTAGCTACTATACCTACCGTGCAGCGTATATCGGGTCTCGTACATAACATTGCGTACATGAGACTTCCTACGGCGAAGCATAAGGAACTTGTCTTATTTCTCTATCTCCTTTGCATCATAGGTATTTGCTCCTTAGATAAAGGAACGCCATGCCCGAAAGGTAGCAATCCTTTCTTGGCGGTTCGCATGCATGCTAAAACGAGTAATCACAGTGTCAATGTAAGACGCCGAGATAAGCTCAACATTTTCCTCTGCGATTTCGGTAAACCTTGATCCCAAGAATGTACGCTGCATCTCCTAAGTCTTTCATTTGAAGCTGATCGGATAACCAACTCTTTACGTCGATAACAACTTCACATTGTTGCCAACTAGAAGAATGTCATCTACGAAGTGCAAGAAATACCACATCACCGCTGACATCTAAACGATACACACAACTCGCTAGGCAACCGGGTAAATCCATAGGACTTTACCACCTCGTCAAAGCGTAAGTTCCAGGATCGTGAGGTTTGCATAAGCCCATAAATGGACTTCTTAAGCTTCCATACTAGATGCTCTTCACCCTTCACCACATAACCTTCGGGTTCTGCATATAGATATCTCTACCTTCCTCAAGGTAACCGCTTAGAAAAGCGGTTTTCACATCCATTTGTCAAACCTCAAGGTTCAGTGGGCTGCTATGGCCGTAAGAATTCGATGGACTTGAGCATTGCTACAGGAAAAGGTCTCATCGAAATCAATGCCCTCAACTGAGTGTACCCTTTCGCCACAAGCACGGCTTTAAAAGCCGAAAGCTCTCCATCCGAATCTCTTCCTCAGATACCCACTTACTACCTCGGCTTCCTTGCCATCTGGTAGAGGTGTCTTTCGATACATCCATAGTCATATGGACTCAATTTCTAAGTCCATAGCGGTGTGCCATGATCTTGCATCAATGTCTTGTATCGCCCGCTATATGTCCATGGGTCGATTATTTCTCGCTCGCTTCGACCAACCAAGATTCACCCATGAACATAAATCGCCTCGGGTTGACGAACAACCCTCCCACTACGACGAGGCGCCATCGCACAATGGCAACGGTGGGTGCGAGAACTTGTGGTTCTCATCTTGCATAACTTGTTGGATAGGAGCCACTTATACGGCCAGTATCTCGATGGAACTCGACCCACTTCAATTTCTTCAAGTATCTCGTGTCAATCCTCCCACTATTACACGACATCTCGCACTTTGGCTTAATCGGTGGTGGAATACGATCATCTTCTAATTCTTGAAGAATGATTTCAACTTTATATTTATGGTTTGTCATATAATCCTCTTCTAAGAATCGGGGCATTAGTGCTAATAATGACCTTCTCGATTAGGACTATAGAATAAACCACCTTCGTCCCTCTAGGATAGCCAATAAGCGACCTTGCGTCGGATCTAGCCTCCAACTTGTCAGCCTTCTTGTTCAAAGACATGTGTTTGATCGCCCATATCCTTATGTGGTTTAAACTAGGCTTGCGCCCAAACCACAACTCGAAGGGTCTTCGATCGACTGGATAGTACTAGATTTAGCAAGTATGTCAGCCGTTTCTAAGGCATACCCCGTAACGAAATAGGCAATGTTGCATAACTCATCATTGATCTAACCATTTCCAAAAGAGTCCTATTTCTTCGCTCGACACACCATTTCTTTGTGGTGTGCCCTTGCAGTAGTGTTGGGAGGTAATCCCACACTTCACTAGATAGTCCATAAACTCGTTATCGAGGTATTCGCCACCGCGATCAGACCATAGATGACTTGATACTCTTACCAAGCTTCGCTCCACTTCCGCCTTAAACTCTTTGAATTTCAAAGCATTCAGACTTGAAGCGGTATAACGATCCGCACCTTGAGTAATCGCCAATGAAAGTGACAAAATACTGCATTCTCCACGAGCTTGTATGGACATAGTCCACACAGTCGAATGGACTAGCTCCAACACTTCTTTGGCTCTATATCCCTTCGCTTTGAAGGGTATGGTCGACATCTTACCTTCTATACAGATTCGCAGATCGGAACGAGTAATCTGCTAGATTACCCAACACCCATTCTTAGCCGCCTTTCGATCCTATTTAGATTGATGTGACCTAATCTTAGATGCCGAGAAAAGTGGTGTCATCTTGCTAAGAAAACTTTCTCTTTTAAGGTTTGATGTAGATACAACATAGTTATAGGTATTATGTTTTGTAGAAATAGTATAAAGCGAATTATATAATGTGCCAACACAGATAACTTCGTCATTTCTTATGATAGAAACACCACTATCAAAAATAACAGAATATCCATGAATAAATAATTTCAAAACAGAAACAAGGTTCCGCCAAAAATCTGGCACATATAAAACGTCTTTAGTACTAAAACTGTTGTCTCAAAACATAAAGTAACATCTCCAACTGCAACAGGCTCGACTTTCGCCGCGTTGCCCAGGGAGATCGTTATCTCGCCATCATGCAGCCTCCCTTGTCCGCAGAAACCCCGCAGGTGTAACAAACATGATCATCGCACCCGTGTCTACTACCCATGAATGAGTTCCACATTAAAGCAAATGGCGCACTTGAGCCTCGAGCATAGGTCACTTGGCCTTCCAATGCCCAATCTTGCCGCACTTGAAGCACCGCCCTCTCCTTTGCTTCTTTGCCTCCGTTGGCGTGCATGTTCTTGCTCCCATTACTCCCACTATTTCTCGCTTCACCACCTTTGGTGCCCCTTTTTCTTTTTCCATTTTTCAACGGAAAATTTGGGCCCCTAGATGTGCTAGCAAGAGCATGTGCTCCTTTACCCATAACTCCTTCCGCGGCCACGAGATCATTAAGCAACTGACTAAGTGTATACTCGGTCTTGCTCATGATCGCATTCACGCGAAAATTCTCAAAAGACTTGGGCAGTGTATTGAGGATGATATCGACCTTGGCTTCGCCGTCAATACCTCCTCCTAACTGATCAAGACTATCCATGAGATGAGTCATGTGGGAGACATGTTCATGGACCGAACTTCCTTCTTCCATCTTACACGCTAAGATTTTCTAATTGTGTGGGCGATCGTCCGATCCGATCGCCCAAACTTACTCTCGAGACTTGACCATATTTCGCCGCTTCACCATCGATCGATGTCGCACCGCAAGCCTTTGGACATAGTAGTCATCACATAACATTTGGCCATATTGTTTGACTTATGCCAAAGTCCGCCGACTCGCCGCCATTAGTCGATCGTCAAGAAGTGGCATCGGGTTTAGGAGTAGTGAGAACAAACATGTGTTCTTCACGATAAGAACATATTCCATGTTTCGCTTCCACTCGATAAAATTCGGACCGGATAAGGGATTTTGTGCAGCATATTGATAATCGATTGTAAGAGACATATCCGAAAAGATAATGTAAACACATAAGCATACGATCGCACATAATTCGTAACAATAATATTGTAACCTTTTGATAAAACAATATTAATTGAAACCTCCAATCGCCCAAGGAATCCCACATGCAAGCCACGCGTGGGGCGTTTACATGAACCCCTCACCGCACTAAAATATACCTTTTAGTCGCTTAATTTCAATCCATGTCAACTTATCCTTATGACAAATGAAATTAACGATTTGACCTTACTAGACCACATCACTATCGCAAGAAGGACTTCATGAAGTTGTACTTGAGGTGATGTCTAAGCAATGACCACAATTTTAACAACAGAAAATGAATTCTTAGAATCGCATACTCACTAGACCATACCGCCCAATCCAAATTCGTTTGTTATCTCATTTTATATCCATCTCTAGAGAACTTATAAAATCGCACATGCAAGCCACGTGTGTGGACGCTTTACATGAAACTCCCACTTCTCAATAGATTTAAAATATTTTATTTAGAATTCTCATCTAACAAACTTATGATAAATGCAAGCAAGCCACGCGTGTGGGATTTACACTCACAGTCGCCTCACTTTGTTTAGAGATCAAAAGTGGAGGTCTTGACATTTTAATTTTAAAAATTAATTTGTCGGGTTGCTTGCTTAGTCTTTTTGTTCAAAAGGTTTGTCCATGCAGATCACGTAATCCTAGCATGCTTTTCTATAGAACTCAACATGTAAAACATGCTCGCATAATTCTAAAATATGCTTGAAAACGCGATAAACCTAGCATGCTTACTATGCGCATCCAATCACGAAAACATATAATATGTTTATCTACGTAATTTAAACATACATAGCATGCTTCTGCATAATTTAAACATCCACGACATGCTATGAACGATTAAAAATAAAATAAAACGTTCATCGTGGCCCACTCGAGGAACCTGCACTTTCTTGCCCAATCTATTACATAGAATTGCAAAGTACAGATCTTCATAAACTTTGAAAAATGGGCCTCGAGTGCACGGGCACGGACCGGATTCCTCAAAACTAGATTCGGGCCGAAAAAACGGATTCGGGTCAAAAAATCGGGTCTAGGCCGGTTATGGGCCGGGTTGGCCCAAAATGGGCTGGGCCGCGCGCGCTAGGGCACAGCCCATGCGCGTGCCCAGCACTGCCGCCGCCCAACCTCGTGCGCGCCTGGCCCACCGAGAAAATCGTGCGGGTTTGAGGTTTCCTTCGCGAATCTCGTGCTGAGGCCGCCGAGGCCTCGCGCGAGATTCGTGCGCCCCACGCCGCCGTGCTTGCATGCCGCCTCGCTGGGCTGCCTCGCGATCGCGAAGGCGCTCACGAGGGACACCGAGGATCTCACGCGACAAACGCGCACCCGTGGCGCCTGCAGGTAATCGAGCCGCCGAGGCCTCGCGCGAAAACGCTGCGCCCGTGCCGCCCGCCTTGCGCCCATCCTCGCCACTGAAGGCGCGAAGGCGATGCGCCGAGTGGTCTCGGCCACTTTGAGGTTTCCGGCACCTCAGCGTCGAGGCGTCCGCACGGAAAAATCGCGGGCCCCCGCACGCCCGACTGCCGAGCCGTGCCACCTCGCCCGTCTTGCCGAGAAACGCACGCACCCGACCGAACGGTGCTGTACGAGCACCGAGCACGTCCGCGTGCCGTCGCCCGCACACCCTCGGTCGTGCGTCCGGTTTCCGGCGTGCATCCGATCGGTGTTCGTCGTCTCGTTCTTCGTGTTCATCTTCGTTCTTCTTTTACAGATAAGATTTACAGAAAAATAAATCTAATCTAACCACGGATTTTCTCGTGGTGAAAAATAAAATCCGACAAAAAATTAAAACGAGCCACGATGAACGACAGATTCACAATTAATATATATTACGCACGTAATAATCCAACGTGAATTAATCCAACAGAGCCAAGATACTGATCCCAGGCTCTGATACCAATTGTAGGGATAACTCATTTTGACCCTCTCCCGATGATCTATCTTGGATGTTTAATTCATCATACATTGATTATATTCCTAGCATGCACCTATATAATTAATTGCAACACGTAGGGGTTTTCTCGTGTTTACCTTTGAATCTGTCGGGGATGAACGGATCGAGACTCGTGCTTTGATCTTCTGGACTGTATCCCGGTTGCCCAATCCCCAATATCGGTGAGGATAATCTATGGAGAATGCTTCGAAAATCACCTCATTCTCTAATGACTTTCAAAAATCTTCCCAAGAGCAATGGGATTTTCGAAAATTATGGATAGGATAATTGAGGATTAGCTTTGATCTTATCTCTTACCTTATATTTATAATGCATTACCATAATCCCATAAGGAAAGGATCCATGCATATCCCATAAATATAATAATATCCTTATAGGATAAAGAGAATAAAATCACATCCATAGAGAGAGAGGGCGATTTTCCTTCAAGCTACGGCCTGGATGGGCCGGCCAGGATCAAATGCAAGGAATACAGATGGGCCTCAAATAAATTAATTATCTTATGTTCATTTCTGAACATAAATTAATTTATAAACATTTATTCATGCCACTAGAGAATAAATCTTGACTTACCCTTTATTAGAAGGTGAGTCAAGCTTGCACTTAGACATTACGAATCCCCCGATTTAAGATATCGATGTCCATTAATTATTTAGAGCATTCGATCGCTTAAAATAATTAATATCTTTAATTCATAAGTAGTACCACTCAACCTTATTATTGCTTGAGCTAACTCAACTGCGGGGTTTAGTACAATAAAC
Organism: Salvia rosmarinus; assembly: GCA_036937905.1. Taxonomy (NCBI): domain Eukaryota; kingdom Viridiplantae; phylum Streptophyta; class Magnoliopsida; order Lamiales; family Lamiaceae; genus Salvia; species Salvia rosmarinus. The sequence continues at coordinate 55,932,112 of CM072819.1, forward strand.
CTTTGAGCTCCTTAAGGGGGCCATCATCCTAAACGAATACGGTGACTCGACATGATAATTAGCATGACATACAAGCACCGCCACCACCCAAGATGCGGAGAATATTGGGTTAGAACATATAACCTCACCCATAACAAGTCAAAGTGATGGTCAAGAACTTATACTCACCTAATACCTTATCGAGGTTTAGATCATCGTAAGTCACCGAGATCTAGGTTCTTCACGACGGTCGATAGAAGAACTCATCTCACCGTGATCCATCAATACGCCGAGACGCATCAAAGATAGACAAGCAACCAAGTCAAGTCACTTCTTATCTATACCGCAGCCTATACCGACAACTCGTCCTCAAGTTGTCTCAGCTGTGATTCTTTTTATATCTCACTACAAGAATTTAGCTTATAGACCACATGTAATAGACCACATACATTAATACTAAAGTTGTCTATTATGATGTAGACAACGTGCAAGGTGAAACGCGTGGTCTATAACCGTTTTTTCAATCGGTTATAGACGACGGGCTGCCAAAATCCGTGGTCTATTAGTGTGGTTTTCATATTATAGACCATGGGGTTCATTCCGCTGTGGTCTATTAGCGTAAAATTCCATAGACAACGGCTTTAGCCCACATCGCCCTCTCGTGTTGATTAAATACCACGGGTCATTGTCCCGTGGTCTATCGCCTGTTTTGCATTTCGCCCGTCTTTCGGCCTTTTCTTACTAGGGTTTCTCCCGCTCCCACCGCTAGGGTTCTGCTGAGAATGTTAATTCTTCGATTTGTGCTGTTATTTAGCATTAGGAATCCCAAATTTCTATAGATTTTCTCTTTCGTGTTTGTTTTTCTTTCGCCGCGGTGCTTGGTTTTCGAAATCGGATTATTTCTCTCGTGTGAATGGGAGTGATATTCGTGTTTAAAATGGAAGCTCGACCACCGCTGGCTTCAGTTTACGAGAGGTAACCCGCTTATCGTTTAATGAATTTGAATAGTTTTCTGCATTTTTTGTTTTCCTTCGGCATTATCGTCTGTGATAATTTTGTTGGGGTTTATGCCCCACAGCTTTTACATTAAAAATTCTCTTTATTCGTCAATATATATTTCTAAAGCATTTAACCTATATATATTTCCACCAATCGGGCAATACAATACCCTAGTTATTCTACTACACATTAGCGGGAGTTCGCTTTGATTATAGGAGCTTAGTTCTCGGCGGGAGACACGGCGCCGCCAAAGGCAAAACGAGGCCACGGTTCAGGCCGCAAGACTGATGGGAAGAGCTAGCAGGTTGTCGAAGTGAGGCCGCCAAGGGCATTCGCTATGTGAGCACCACTTATCCACGGCTAAAAACTAGAAATATTAGAACAAGAAAGAAAAAGCGGTGGAGTTAGCGAGAGTAAAGAGAGGGTCCATTTTCATTGCCATGGAACCAACACACTAGGTATGGTCTCAGTGCATTTATCTCCATGTTTTTACTTCCATCTCAATCAATCTCTTCGCTTGTAATTTTCCCATTTTATTTTATTTTTATTTGCTACAACTTTTACCTTCTTCTTTATATTCTCGAATTAGGTCTCTGCTTCGTAAGATTTGTGGGGTTTTCGTGAAATGCGTGGGTCGGAAATATTGGGTTGAAAAGAACTCTTGTTTTCGTGCACAAGAAACCTAGATCTCGAGCCACATCGCGCCAAAGCCCGCTTTAGTTCATGTAATTTTCGTACGCTTTTTCTCTCAGACTCTGTGTATCTTGTCAGTAGTTAAATTGCTTTATGTGGTGTTTGATGCAGATCTTGCCCAATTTATGAGTTTTTCTCGCTTTCTAGCTCTTTGCTCATAGGTTTTTCACCTCTCTCTGCATTTGGGGCTTTGGCATTTTAAAGATGTGTTTCAATTTATTTTTCTTCTTGCTTTCGACTTGGTAGGAATTTTAATAGGAAAACCAAGGCGAATGTGGATTTTGAAAGTTCATCTTCATTGGTGGTTGGTGACCATTAAATTCGCTTTTTTCCCAGCTATTAATGTGTTTTGGGTTTCTCATCTCTGCATTTGGTGGGATATGTTATTTTGAAATTGCGCTTTGATCGCCTTTGTTATTTTGAAGGTCTTTTGAACGCTTGAATGCAAATTAGTGATGGGCAATATGATATTAGGTCATGTAGTTAAGTACATTTAATCAAATAGATTCACAACTTGCAAATCGCGTTAGTTAATATCATATTCAACTTGTGGCTAATGGTTTTGATGCATTTTCATTAAAAGAATGCTAATCAGAATCGAATCTCTCGAACATTAGAAATGTTATTTGAAATGCATATGTACTATCGCCTATTCCAATGCTTGACACCTTATTTTTGTTGACATGTCGCTCATATGCTAGTTACTATATTTGACCTATAAAATGCTTTACAAGATGTGATTGTATTTCAACGATGCTCGCCGTGCTTTTCGGCTCTCGGCGGTATCATAAGGCTACAAGCTCTTATACGCTGAGCATCCGGTTAGGAGGCGGTGTTGTTACTTTATGCTCCATGCAAGCAATTGTTAAGTTCCAAGTGGCTCGTGGAAGAAGCATTGTGCTCTCGGACACTATACCGAAGTGGTAAAGTAGAGCTTCAGTAACCCTAATTTGTGCAAACTAATTGATCTACTAGTCTTGCTTCTTCTTCCTTTTTCGCCATAGTTTTTCCACAATTGAAAACATCAATATTATATATTTGTGTTGCCGCTCCACTTTCTTTTTGGTTTATTCATTCTCTCTCTAGCTCGGTTGTCGTTCAGTTCATTGCTCATTAAAATATATTTAGTTATCATGATTTAGCTTTAGGAACATTTATCGATTTTCATGATTATCGCATATGCTTATCACCTTGTTTTCCTTAGCTATTCGGTTTCTCCGTCGAATATTGCTGCTATCTCTCAAGTATGGTTCCATTTTTGCTTAAATTTGATGTAGTGGTCTCGTAATTTTGCCGCTATAATTGGCAATCAAGTAAATTGTTGTAAAATGTACTTCACCGTTAATGCTTTCTAGCAATTGCATCCGATCATTGTAATGTTGCTTAATAGGTGGGCGTAGTGTCGGGTCACACTCGGGGTCATTCCTTGGGTCGGAAATTCTAGCAAGTCACCCATTTATCCGAAGGTTGTGCGTAATCTTCTATTTTTAAATAAAAATTTATTTTGCATGATACCCGATTTAACAAGAAACTCAAATTCTCAATCCTCGGTGCTTATAGATGTACTCTATTGTTGTACATCTTCTTGCGATATTACCCATCGCTATGCCCCGAGTCTTCAATATGACCTTACGAACCCATTTCGCTCGGAATCGGCTCAAACGTTGGTCACTATCTCGCAGGAGCCGCCACATACCAAGAAGGCGTGAAATCAAAGCCTCGAGAAAGCGGAGTCCGAACATGTAAAATCGAAAAGGTCCATCCGAAAGGCTTCAACTACGCTTATGTATTGTACATTGATTTCTATTTATGAGACGATATATATTTTTATCTATTTTTATTATTGTTTTTAATGACGTAAACATGTATTTTGAATTATATAATAAATAAATAAATTTATTTTGTTGACTGATCAATAGACAACGAGGATGTCTGTGTGGTCTAAAACATAATAGACAACGGGGTTTAACCATTGTATAAAGCTAGAACACCGTTGTCTATAACAACATAGACAACGGTAAACCCATGTTGTCTATGATGCTATAGACAACGGGGAATATCCATTGTATATTACAAGGCCCCCGTCGTCTATAACATGATAGACCACAGGGATTTTCCCGTTGTCTATATTGTGATAGACGACGGAGATTTCTCCGTGGTCTATAGTCAGCCCTAATAGACTATACATTGATAGACAACGGGGTTTTCTGTAATAGACAATGGGGATTCCCCGTGGTCTATAACCAAAATTCTTGTAGTATCTCATTAAGCTCGACCAATCATACTGAGACTTCGTGATCTTCTACTTTGCTTGATCTAACTTATATATGAGATAAGGGACACGGATATATGCTATCAAGTAATCAATTCGAATCTAGATTGTAATAGTGGTAACAGAAACATTGTATACAAGCTCAACCAAAAGCGCCAAGATACAAATTCAACGGGGAACCGAGGATCTCAAACCTTCAGGTTGATTCATGAAAACTAGGACATCAAGAGAGCCATTTAGAACGCATTGTTGATATCAATGTGTTTGATATCCCACCAAAAGTGGCCGCAAGAGAAAAGATTAGGCGCGAGCAGACAGTTTGATAACCGGGCTAAAGGTGTCCATAAAATCCACTCGCACACCTGTTGAAAGCCTGGCTACAAGCCGTGCTTTAAGTCATCAAGTGTGCCATCGGCATTAGTTTTAACCCGAAATATCCACTTGCACCGAATGACATTCATATCATCCGAGTAGGAACTAATTCCCAAGTCGATTTGGAGAGGATAGCGAAATTTTGCTCCATAGCCTTTTGCCATTCGGGTTGTGTGAGAGCTTCACCGACAAAGGGCAGTTCGACATTGTAAATGTAGTAAAACCGGGTTTGGTGACTTGTGCTACAAACACTTTGTGTTTGAAGATACCACTTTCGCTCGTGTTCATATGATGGACGTTGACGATGTGTGGCGGACGGAGGAGATGATGAGATGGATTGTGTTGTTTGAGAATTAGGTGTTCTTGATCGAGGAATATGAGTCGATGGGAGAATTGATTTGTTGTGTAGATGGGGACCTGGATCCGTGAGGTTGAGGTGAAGATGATGATGCGAGTTTAGAACTTGAGTATGACCACTCGCCCGAGGAAAACTTGAGAAATCGTATAGGGAGCGATAGAGGTATGTTGAATGGGTGGGTAGTGTGGATGTTTGGGATGAAATAGAACCGTGTATGGGAATTCGGTTTCATTGAATAAGACTCGTCCGAGCTATGTAAACCCTTCTAGATGGGTAAAGGCATCTATAGCCCTTATACGTGGAGCTATATCCAATGAATGACATTTATCCGAACAAGTGAATTTTGGATCTATTGTATGGGCGAAGGAAGGAAAGCAATCGCACCAATACCTCAACATGGAATAATCGGGTTGAAGCTTAAATGACACCGAAAGGAGAGATGTTATCAAGTGAGGGAGATGGTAGACGATTTATAATGTGTACTTGATGGAAAACGATCCCACCAAAATGAGGAAGGAAGATTTGCCGAGGCGAGGAGAGTTAGACCCATTTACGTGATAAGTTGGTGTTTTCTTTCATCCTCCCATTTTGTTGATGAGTGTGGACAAGGGTGACAAAAGTTGATGCCTAGACTCTCAAGCATTGGTTTTAGACTTCTATATTCTTCCCCTCCCAATCGATTGTAGACATAGAATTTTAGTTTTAAAGCTGTCTTTCAACATAGACATTGAAGTTGACAAAACTTTACGGACTTCGCTTTGGTTTGAGAGGAAATATCCACGTAAAGCGTGTGAAATCATCAACAAAATGAACATAATATTTGAAACCATCAAGTGAAGGAGACGAGTTAGATCCCCGGACATCGGTATGCACAATTTGAAATGGAGAACTAGTTTTAACAGAACGAATGAAAACCGAAACTATGTATTTTTCCCATGGCGACGATCACGTAAAACTTGCTATGGCCATTTGAGATTGGGACTACTATTATTTAAAGCAACTTTTAATACTTGATTACAAGGATGACCTAACCTTTGATGCCATAGTCAAGATTTGAACCAGAAGCTTCGGGAAGACTTTGATGGTGTGGACTGCTGCCTTGAAGCGGTGGTGTGGGATGATGAGATTGGGCGATGAGTTGAGATGATATAGACCGCTCTAAGAGTGCCCTCCGAAGGATTTGATGTGTAATTTTGTCCTCGACATGCAAAACGATGAGTGAAATTCAAGTAGACATTGTTGTCGTGAGTGAACTTAGATATGCTTAAAATTTTAGTGATGCTTGGTACACACAATATATTTACGAGTATGAGAGGTTTGAGACCCGAGTTCGATAGAGTAGATGTTCCCACATGAGATATAGAGAGGAGAGAACCATTACCTACGGTAAGAGATTCTCGCCATGGTAAGGTGTATGAGTTTGAAGATTATCCATGTTCGCAGCGACATGTGCCGAAGCTCCCGTGTCAAGACACCGGTCGAGTTGCCTTGAGATGTGGGGTTAGAGGATATGTGAATGCAGAGGTATTCGATACGTGGGGTAACAGATGAGTTGTGCTTTGTGAATGAGTGAATGGATTGTTGTGGAATGAGGTAGTAAACGTCTGGTGAGATTATCGGTGGGAGTGGATACGGTGTTTTGTGTAGTGAGCTTGATTGATAGGCGAGGACTCGATGCCATTAAAACCGACATCAAAACGCTTAAAGCATTTTATGGCAATGTGATTAGATTTACCACGTAATCGGAAAATAATTACGCTACTATTTCACTATCGAACTCGCCACCACCTCGGCCTCGTTGTTTGAACCACGAAACCCCGAACGACCATGACCTCGGAGCTTGAATTGTACCGACACGCTACATTAGCTTGTAACATAGACGCATGAGATGTAAATCCGGATGTAGCTTGATTCATCAATCGATTTCATGCGTTTGTAGCGCATTTTGGACTCCATCAAGAGTAAGCTCTTGAGACTTTGATTGAAGAAAGATACAGATAGTTTCAAACTCGGACATAAGCCTCCAAGAACAAAATTTATCATAATGTAATCGATAATTGATGACCTATAATGAACAATTAATTTGACACGATCTCAATTTTAAAATGTATTAATCTATAGAGAGATCTCCTTCTTCATAAATCCCGCAATCGAAATCGAAAGCGAGACCTTGCTCGATTGAGAGTGAAGAGATTCTCAAATACCATCCATGCTCATAAGCGGTGGTGCATCGCCAACATAGCCAATCATAGAAGGAGAAAGAGTCGATAATATCCAATTGAAAACAAATTGATCTCTCAGTGACCATGCAGGTATGCGGGACTCGTAACAGCTTCACGAATGAATTGATGAGGAGCAACACTTTGTTGTAGCACATCTTCCGTTGGATTTGTATCCAAAAGCTTTTGGTTGAGCTTGTATACAATGTTTTTGTTACCACTATTACAATCTCCTATCGAATTGATTACTTGATTGCATATATCCGTGTCCCCTTATCTCATATATAAGTTAGATCATACAAGGTGTAAAAGATCACGTAAGTCTCGTATGATTGGTCAAGCTTAATGAGATATAAAAGTTTCACTGTTGAGACAACTTGAGGACGAGTTGTCGGTATAAAGCCGCGTATAGATAAGAAGTGACTTGACTTGGTTGTTTGTCTATGCCGGTACGCCTCGACGTATTGAAGGATCACGATGAGACGAGTTCTTCTATCTAACCGTAGTGAAGAACCAAGATCCGCGACTTACGATGATCTAAACCTCGATAAGGTATTAGGTGAGTATGAGTTGTCACCATCATTTTGACTTGTTATGGGTGAGGTTTATATGTTCTAACCCAATATTCTCCGTGATCTTGGGTGGTGGCGGTGGTCAGATGTCATGCTAGTTATCTGTCGAGTCACCGTATCCGTTTAAGGATGATGACGCCCCTTAAGGAGCTCAAAGGTTTATTGTACTAAACCCCGCAGTTGAGTTAGCTCAAGTACAATAATAAGGTTGAGTGGTACTACTTAGGAATTAAAGATATTAATTATTTTAGCAATGTAATGCTCTAAATAATTAATGGACGCGATATCTTAAATACGGGATTCGTAATGTCTAAGTGCAAGCCCGACTCACCTTCGGTAATAAAGGGTAAGTCAAGATTTATTCTCTAGTGGCATGAATAAATGTTTATAAATTAATTTATGTTCATTTGAACATAAGATAATTAATTTATTTGAGGCTCATCTTTATTCCTTGCATTTGATCTCTGGGTCGCCCATCCAGTTCGTAGCTATTGATGAAATCGGCGCCTATCCTCTAAGGCAAGGATTTGATCTTCTTTATCCATAAGGATATTATTATATTTATGGGATATGCATGGATCCTTTCCTAATGGGATTATGGTAGTGCATTATAAATATAAGGTAAGAGATAAGATCAAGGCTAATCCTCATCTATCCTATAGTATTATTTTCGAGAATCTCTATAGTTCTTAGAGAGGAATTTTCGAAAATTCCTAGAGAGATTAGGGTGATTTTCTGTAGCATTCTCCATAGATCGTCCTCACTCGACGTTGGAGATTGGGCAACCGGATACGATCCGGAAGATCAAAGCACGAGTCTCGATCCGCTCATCCCGATCCACCTCGGCAGTATTCAAAGGTAAACACGAGAAAACCCTCACGTGTTGCAATTAATTATATAGACGCATGCTAGGAATATAATCAATGTATGGTGAATTAAACATCCAAGATAGATCCTCGGGAGAGGCTATACCTAGTTTTCCTACAATTGGTATCGAGCTCGATCGTGATTCGCCTGCTGGATTAATTTGATTATTACGCGCGCAATTAATTAATTGTTGGATCCGCTGCTCATCGTGGCTCGATTTTATTTTTATCGGATTTTATTTTTCACCACGAAAATCCGTGGTTAGATTAGATTTTTCCTCGTAAATCTGGTCTGAAAAGAAGAACGAAGACGAAGCATGAAGAACGAGGACGACGGAGAACAGTCGCCGCATGCGGGCGACGGAGACGCCGGCGCAGCACGGCGCCGCGACGCACTCCAAGCAATGCGGCACGCCGTGAGGCAGGCGAGACTCGGTGGCATCGGCAGCCGGGCGGCGAGGCGCGCGATTCTCACGCAGACGCCGGCACGCCCGTCTGCCGAGCGCATCCCAGCCATCGGCCCGGTCGGGCGGCAGACGGCAGCTGCAGCGCTTTGCATGCAGGCAAGACGCGCAAGAGGCTCAAAGGTCGTCCTCGGCGCCGGCGACCTCGGCAGTCTTCCTCGGTAGCGCCGGTGACCTCGGCAGCTCGGCGACTCGGCGGCGCTGGGCGACCTCGGCAGGTCGTCCTCGGTAGCGCTCGGAGACCTCGGCAGTTATCCTCGCAAAGAACGGGCGACGCTGGCTCGACACGCCGGCGAAGTCGAACTCGGCAGCCGCCGACGACCTCGCAGCCGCCACGCCGGCAATGGGGCGCGCGTTTGTCGCGCGAGATCCCGGCCATCGCGGCGGGCTCGCGGTCGCGAGGGCTGGCGTGGTCGCGAATGGGCGGCGTCACAGCCGCAGCGTGCTTCGTCGCGTCGCGGTCGCTTTCACGACCGCGAGGCGCCCACGAGGAGCACGCGAGGTGGCGGCGCGCGCATGGGCTGTGCCCTGGCAGCTGCCCAGCCCATTTTGGGCCATTTTTGCCTGCACCGATTTTCCCAGCACGAATCTAGTTTGACGATTCGGTCCATGCCCATGCACGTGAGGCCCGTTTTTGAAGTTGATGAAGATCATGACTTTGCAATTCTATGTAATAGATTAGGCAGAAAGTGCGTGTTCCACAGTGGGCCACGATGAACGCTTTATTTTATTTTTAATCGCTCATTGCATGTCGTGGATGTTTTAATTATGCAAGAGCATGCTATGTATGTTTAAATTACGTGAACAAACATATTATATGTTTCGTGATTCGACGCGCATAGTAAGCATGCTAGGTTTATCGCGCTTTCAAGCATATTTTAGAATTCTACGAGCATGTTTTACATGTTGAGTTCTATAGAAAAGCATGCTAGGATTACGTGATCTGCATGGACAAACATTTTGAAACAAAAGACTAAGTAAGTAAACCCGACATATTAATTTTCAAATTAAAATGTCAAGACCTCCACTTTTGATCTCTATACAAAGTGAGACGACCGTGAGTAAACGCCCACACGCTGGCTTGCTTGCACTGCTTATCATAGGTTTGTTAGATGAGATTTCTAAATAAAACATTTTAAATCTATCGGTAGTGGGAGTTTCATGTGTAAACGCCCACACGCGTGGCTTGCATGTGCGATTTTCATAAGTTCTCTAGAGATAGTTTTAAAATGAGATAACAAAAGAATTGGATTGGAGGCGGTATGGTCCTAGTGAGTATGCCAATTCTAAGAATTCATTTTCACTTTGTTAAAATTGTGGTCATTGCTTAGACATCACCTCGAGTACAACTTCCCGCCAAGTCCTTCTTGCGATAGTAATGTGGTCTAGTAAGGTCCAATCATTAATTTCATTTGTCATAAGGATAAGTTGACATGGATTGAAATTAAACGACTAAAAGGTATATTTTAGTCCGGTCGAGACGCCCACACGCCGTGGCTTGTATGTGGATTCCTGGGCGATCGGAGGTTTCAATCAATATTGTTTTATCAAAAGGTTACAATATTGTTGTTACGAATTATGTGCGATCGTATGCTTATGTGTTTACATTATCTTTCGGATATATCTCTTACACGATTATCAATATGCTCGCACTAAACCCTTATCCGGTCCGAATTTTATCGAGTGGAAACGAAACATCGAGAATGTTCTTTATGCGGAAGAAAATCTATTTGTACTCACTACACCCGCCCCAAGCTTCTAGACGATTCATCTGCGATGAGGAGTGCAAGGAGCATGAAAATGGGACAAATCAAATAGAATGGCAAAGTGCCTTCTTTTGGTCACCATGCGCGAGTCCTTGCAACTCCAAAGATCAAGAGATGGAAGATGCGACCATGATATGGCTAAGTCTTATGAAATCATATGAGTCGAGTCGAATAATCGCTTGTCATAATTTGACAAAATCAATAATGTCAAGTTCAATGAAGGAAAGCGATTCTGGCAAGCTCGAGTTGGTTGGAGGATATATGACGACGAGTCGAATCGATATGATCTCAACACTTTGCCCAAGTCTTTGATGACTTGGTTATAAAGCCCTTTATGATAAGAGTTATACTCTAGATTCATTGCAAGAGGATCTTGTAACGGAAGAACACAAAATGGGCAAGGTGCACTGATTTTAGTACGCACCTCAAAGAAAACCACCGCTTTATCGAAAGACGAAAGGGAAAAGTGAAATTCAAGAGATGCTAAGGCTAAAGAAAGAGTGGGAGTAATACAAAGGGCTCTACTAGCGGTTTGAAAAAGCCAAGGAGAAGGGCAAGTGCTTCAAGTGCGTGAGACTGCATTCAAGGCTAAGTGCCCCAAGCTCAAGGCTCAAGGCTCACGCCATTTGCTTTAGTAATGGAAACATGTTTAGCGACTTGTTCTACCCATTCTTGGGTAGTAGACACGGTCTTGTCGATCATGTTTGTTACACCTGTGGGTTCCTGCGGACAAGAGAGTCGATGATGGCGAGATAACGATCTCCATGGGTAACGCTGCGAAATTCGAGGCCGTTGCGATCGGAGATGTTACTTTATGTTTTGAGAGAACGATTTTAGTTTTAAAGACGCTTTATATGTGCCGGATTTTCAGCGGACCTTGTTTCGCTTTCAAACTATTTATTCATGGATATTTCGTTATTTTTGATAGTGGTGTTTCTATCATAAGAAATGACGGGTTATCTCTTTGGCACTTTATATAATTCGCTTTATACTATTTACGCAAAACATAATACCTATAACTATGTTGCATCTACATCAAACCTTAAAAAGAGAAAGTTTTCTTCGCAAGATGACACCACATTTCTCTGGCATCTTAGATTAGGTCACATCAATCTAAATAGGATCCAAAGACTGGCTAAGAATGGAGCGTTGGGTAATCTAACAGTTACTCCGTTTCCAGTCTGCGAATCCTGTATAGAAGGTAAGATGTCGACCAGACCCTTCAAAGCGAAGGGTTATAGAGCCAAAGAAGTATTGGAGCTAGTCCATTCTGATCTGTGTGGATCGATGTTCATACAAGCTCGTGGAGGGTACGAGTATTTTGTCACTTTCATTGACGATTACTCAAGGTACGGATACATATACCTGCTTCACCGCAAGTCTGAATGCTTTGAGAAATTCAAAGAGTTTAAGGCGGAAGTGGAGACGAAGCTTGGTAAAAGTATCAAGTCACTGCCGTCTGATCGCGGTGGCTAATACCTTAGTAACGAGTTTATGGACTATCTAGTGAAGTGTGGGATTACCTCCCAACAAGACTACACGGGCACACACAACAGCAAAATGGTGTGTCGAGCGAAGAAATAGGACTCTTTGGAAATGGTTAGATCAATGATGAGTTATGCACCATCGCTTATTTCGCTCGGGGTATGCTTTAGAAACGCGGCATACTTACTAAATCTAGTACCATCCAAGTCACCGAAAAGACCCTTTCGAGTTGTGGTTTGGGCGCAGCCTCAATTTAAGCCACATAAGGATATGGGCGATCCAAAGACATGTGCCGAACAAGAAGGTCGACAAGTTGGAGGCTAGATCCGACGCAAGGTCGTTTATCGCTATCCTAGAGGACGAAGGTGGTTTATTCTATAGTCCCAAGGATCGAAGGTAATTATTAGCACTAATGCCCGATTCTTAGAAGAGGATTATACGACAAACCATAAATCCAAAGTTGAAATCATTCTTCAGAATTAGAAGATGATCGATTCCACCACCGACAGGCTAAAGGTGCGAGATGTCGAAGTCTAGTGGGAGGATCGACTCAGATACTTCAAGAAATTGAAGTGGATCGAGTTCCACCGAGATACCGACCGCATAAGTGGTACCTACCCGCAAGTTGTGCAAGATAGAGAACCACAAGTATCTCGCACCCACCGCCATTGTGCCGCAGCGCTCGTCAGAGTGGGAGGGTTGTTCGTCAACCCGAGCGATTTATGTTCGTGGGTGAATCTTAGGATTTAGTCCCGGGAACGAACAGCAATAATCGACCCATGGACGACAATGAGAGCGATACAAGACATTGATGCAAGATCATGGCACACCGCTATGGACTTAGAAATTGAGTCCATAATAGCTATGGATGTATACGAAAGACACCTCTACCGATGGCAAGGAAGCCATAGGTAGTAAGTGGTATACAAGAGGAAGAGATTCGATGGAGAGGTTTCGCTTTAAAGCCGTGCTTAAAGGGTACACTCGATTGAGGCATCGATTTCGATGAGACCTTTCACCGTAGCAATGCTCAAGTCCATCGTAATTCTTCTCGCCATAGCAAGCCCACTGAACCTTAAGGTTTGGCAATGGATGTGAAAACCGCTTAAAGCGGTTACATTGAGGAAGGTAGAGACATCTATACAAAGAACCAAGGTTATGTGGTGAAGAGCATCTAGTATGGAAGCTTAAGAAGTCCATTTATGGGCTTAAGCAAGCCTCACGATCCCGGAACTTATGCTTTGACAAGGTGGTAAAGTCCATGGATTTACCCAGTTGCCTAGCGAGAGTTGTGTGTATCGCTTAGATGTCAACGTGATGTGGTATTTTTGCACTTTATGTAGATGACATTCTTCTAGTTGGCAACAATGTGAAGTTGTTATCGTACGAAAGAGTTGGTTATCCGATTAGTTTCAAATGAAAGACTTAGGAGATGCGTATATTCTTGGGATCAAGGTTTCTCGAGATCGCAAGAGGAAAATGTCGAGCTTATCTCAGCGCCTTACATCGATACATCGTGATTACTGCTTTAGTATGCGCACCGCCAAGAAAGGATTGCTACCTTTCGCATATGGCGTTCCTTTATCTAAGGAGCGCTACCTATGTTGCAAAGGAGATAGAGGAAATGAGACAAGTTCCTTATGCTTCCGCCGTAGGAAGTCTCATGTACGCAATGCTATGTACGAGGCCCGATATCTGCTATGTGGTAGGCATAGTAGCTAGATATCGCCTAACCTCGGACAAGCTCATTGATTGCAAGAAGCATATACTCAAGCACCGAAAAGGACTCAGATTATAGGTGGTTTACCATGCAGATAGTCTAATGCCATTGGGTTATCTGCACTGGATTTCCAAGTCGACCGTGATGAGAAAAAGTCTACCTCAAAGCTATGTGTTTACCTTGGGAGGTGGAGCCGTATCCTCTGGTGAGTGCAAAGCGGCGATGCATCATGGACTCTACCATGGAAGTCGAATATGTAGCCGCTCGAGGCTGCTAAAGAGGCAGTATGGTTCAAGAACTACCTCATGGATCTAGGGTGTGGTACTGGTTTGCCCAAGAGTATCATAGTTTCGTGATAACTCTGTCGCGTGGCAAACTCGAAGGAACCACGGACCCACAAGGCGACCAAACACATAGAGAGAAAGTACCATGTCATACGAGAAATCGTGAGACGAGGGACGGCCGATTGAAAAGGTTGATACGACGGATAACCCAGCGGATCCATTCACAAAGAGCCCGCAAGAAAAGTCTACCAAGTGCACGCTCGAGGACTCGATTGCGCTTGATGGCACCCACTTAGAAAGGAAACTTTTGTATAAGTGGGAGAAACAAAGTGATGGTTTTGTTTGTAATAGCTAGTAGAGAGACACATTGTATACTAAAAGTTTGCTTTAGTATAAGTGGGAGATTGTTATATTTGTATACCGAAGCGCTTGGTCGAGCTTGATACAATGTTTCGTTACCACTATTACAATCTCCTATCTCGAATTGATTACTTGATTGCATATATCTGTGTCCCTTATCTCATATATAAGTTAGATCATACAAAGGTGTAAAAGATCACGTAAGTCCGTATGATTGGTCAAGCTTAATGAGATATAAAAGTTTCACACCGAGACAACTTGAGGACGAGTCAGATGATAGTCGCGTATAGATAAGAAGTGATTTGACTTGGTTGCTTGTCTATGCCGGTACGTCTCGACGTATGAAGGATCACAGTGAGATGAGTTCTTCTATCCGACCGTCGTGAAGAACCAAGATCTCGGTGACTTACGATGATCTAAACCTCGATAAGATATTAGGTGAGTATGAGTTGTCACCATTACTGACTTGTTATGGGTGAGGTTTATATGTTCTAACCCAATATTCTCCGCATCTTGGGTGGTGGCAATGCTTCAGATGTCATGCTAGTTATCTCAGACGAGTCACCGATCCGCTTAAGGATGATGACGCCCTCTTAAGGAGCTCAAAGGTTTATTGTACTAAACCCCGCAGTTGAGTTAGCTCAAGTACAATAATAAGGTTGAGTGGTACTACTTAATGAATTAAAGATATTAATTATTTTAAGCAATCGTGATGCTCTAAATAATTAATGGACGGCGATATCTTAAATACGGGATTCAGAATGTCTAAGTGCAAGCCCGACTCACCTTCGTAATAAAGGGGTAAGTCGGCATTTATTCTCTAGTGGCATGAATAAATGTTTATAAATTAATTTATGTTCGGGCTGAACATAAGATAATTAATTTATTTGAGGCTCATCTTTATTCCTTGCATTTGATCTCGGCCGCCCATCCAGCCCGTAGCTATTGATGAAATCGGCGCCCCTATCCCTCTAAGGCAAGGATTTGATCTTCTTTATCCATAAGGATATTATTATATTTACGGATATGCATGGATCATTTCCTAATGGGATTATGGTAGCATTATAAATATAAGGTAAGAGATAAGATCAAGGCTAATCCTCATCTATCCTATAGCATTATTTTTCGAGAATCTCTATAGTTCTTAGAGAGGAATTTTCGAAAATTCTTAGAGAGATTAGGGTGATTTTCTGTAGCATTCTCCATAGATCGTCCTCACTCAACGTTGGAGATTGGGCAACCGGGATACAGTCCAGAAGATCAAAGCACGAGTCTCGATCCGTTCATCCCGGTCCACCTAGACAGATTCAAAGGTAAACACGAGAAAACCCCTACGTGTTGTAATTAATTATATAGACGCATGCTAGGAATATAATCAATGTATGGTGAATTAAACATCCAAGATAGATCCTCGGGAGAGGGCTAAACCTAGTTTTTCCTACATCTTCAGATCCGTAGGCTCGAGCTGTAGCTAGAATTTGTGTTTTCCAGAAGATATAATTTGTCCTATCTAGTTTAATGTTGACGGGATGAATGGAAGGTAGATTAGTTTGAGTGGTGTTGGTTTGATCCATATCCGAGAGAAAGAAGAAAGGAAGAAGATATGCAGATCTATGAAGGATATAAACCTTGCTCTGATACCATGTTAAACTATAAGAAAACGCATGAGAAGGACACAAAACAAATGAGCAGAAAATCAAACCTTCATATATCATACGTGCAGCCTTTTTATAGGCGATTACAATGGATTAACTTTACAAAACTAACTAACACTAACAGTCTAACAACTTCTTGTTACGACTGCAACCACTGCTAACAAACTAACTATATCTAACAGAAAGATAACAACAATAAAATAAGATTTTACACGTGAGCATGAACTCGCATTCATGCAGACTTTAATAAATCCAAAATTTAGCTTCTTGGTTTACATTTTTTCTCTTGAATGTTCCGTCTATGTGCGGGAAAATGGTCATTTTGTTCTCTAACTAAGAGATTTCTCGCCCACAAGACTTGAGTGTCTATTATAGTTTAAAAAACATTTATCGCCCCAAAAACACAATACACACGCAAATTTCTCTGTTTATAACGCATGAACTTTGAAGTTGGGACCTGCTAAGCTCTGTTGTGTTTCCTCCATTATGGAGATGTAAACCTTCACATAAAAAGGGAGGATTTGATGCACCAGGCCAACATCATATTTTTTGCAGTCTGTATATTTCCAATTTCGGAAGGGATTTCCTTCAACTCTTGCAAAAACTGAAGACGAAGCTTCTCAAGACGTGGAAAGATGGAGGTCTCTTGTGACCACTACAAGAAACCAATTCCAAATATTTGTGGACAATGACGGAGCCACGTTGGGGCCTGGGGGCCCTTGGGCCCCGCAACATTTTTCCAAATTATTATTAATATATACCTATATAACATTAAATAACATATAGTAGCGCTATTAGCCCAGTTGGTTTAAGCTGTGTCTCTCATTTCGTTTGCCCTGGGTTCTAATCCCTTCTTAGGTCTTATTTTTTCATTATTTTTTCTCATTTTTTTCCTACTTTGTGTTCTTTTTTTTTTTTTTTTTCTCCACTTTGTTCACTTTCTTTTCTTTTTCTTTTTTCTATAATTTGTTTTATGTTGATAAAATAATAGGTAATATTTATTTAAATTTATTTTAATAAATTATATATTTGAGTTAATTCTATATTTCATTGTATATTTGTAATGAGTACAAGAAAATCAAGATTTGAGTTTTGTAAGATAATATAATTTACAATATTAATATTTATAATTTTCTAATTATTTTAATTTTTGTAGATATTATTCATTGGTTGTTTAGTTATTTATAAGTTAATCTTATTATTTTATTTTTGCAAGATATAATTAGAACATAATGAAAAAGAAATTTAATATAAATAATTACATCTACTCAAATAATATTATGTTATTATTTAAATTATTATTATTATTTAATTATTTTTAAAATTATATTTTATTATCTTTTAAAATTATAAATAATTGGTCCCCTAATTAAATTTTCCTGGCTCCGCCACTATTTGTGGGCTTCAACTATTTCCCACTTGTCTCTTCCACACCACAATATGAGCTTCTCAAGAAGCGGTAACCAACTTATCTTTTCCGACACGTACTCATCCCATTCAAACACGCTATTGTGGAAAGGTAAGCATATGTAAAGAAGCAACTCATCTAAAATCATCACAACATATATAAGGGATTCCAATTTACATAGACATTTAATATTGTGTTAATAGATAAGAATAACCACAATCATAATATACCTGCTCAATTTATCCACATATATAACTTTGCTATCAAAACTACCCCTAAATAAAAATATCTTTGTATTTGCATGGATTTTTGAAATAAGTATGCGTCAGTGTATAAGAAACATATCATAATCCAAATAAAAAGTAGATTGTCGTCAGTTTTGCTGGAATCTTGACCACTTTCAAACTTAAATATAACTAGCAGAATACATAGCTCATTTTATATAAATATATTTGACGTAAAACTAATTTTAAAATAGTTATTTAATGAAAAAAATTATGGAAACGGTTTGGCATTCCCTCTAATCGTGCCCGTCGCGATCAACTGTTGGAAGTTAGTAGGAGAGGATAAGTTTCTGGATGAGACGAACGTTTTTGAGGACGCTCTTTTCATTATTCTCAATAGAGGGGAGGGGGATAGTCCGGCTAAGATTGGCATGATTATGTGGTAGATATGGAAGGATAGGAACAATGCTTGCTGGAATAAGATCTTTCCGACTCCGGCTAGGTCATGCATGCTCGTTGAGGAGTATAGAAGTAGCTGGCTGGCAACTAAAGTGGCCGAAGCGTTGAGTGGGAGAGGCGGTTCGCAG
Organism: Salvia rosmarinus; assembly: GCA_036937905.1. Lineage (NCBI taxonomy): Eukaryota > Viridiplantae > Streptophyta > Magnoliopsida > Lamiales > Lamiaceae > Salvia > Salvia rosmarinus. The sequence goes on from CM072819.1 coordinate 55,950,395, forward strand.
AGGGGATGCCAGGGGTGGCACGACCTGGAGACGGGCTGGTTCAAATGCAATGTGGATGCAGCTTTTTCTGAGAAGAAGCATTCGATGGGCTTCGACATTTGCATCAGTGATTTCAGGGGAAATTTTGTCTCGGCTAAGACACTTAGGAAGTTCGGAATGTTTAAAGTGGAAGAAGGTGAGATTATGGGGATTAGAGAGGCGTTATCTTGGATTAAAAGCTCCAATATTGGCAAGTGTGTTATCGAGACTGACTGAAGATTGCTTGCGATGCCATTAAGTCGAGGGTCGAAGATCTTTCCGAGATGGGAGTGCTCACGGCTAATTGCAGGCAGGAGATGGAAATGGAGGAGGATCTTCACGTTATGCATATTAAAAGAGAGTTTAATTCTATTGCTCATCAGTTAGCGAAAGTTGCTTTAAATTCTGATACACAACATGTTTGGAACGAACCCCCAACCTTTGTGGCGGGTCTTCTACAATCACCATGTTCGTGTTCTCAATAAATATGTTCTCGTTTCAAAAAAAAATAGTTATTTAATGAAAAAAAAAAAATACAATTTGGATATAAAAAATTTATTTTGTAGTGAATTCGATGGAAAGTCGCCGTTACACTTGGTGTCCTCCGTTAGCTACCGGTTAGCCGTTGATTAGTATTAAAAGGCGGCTAATTGTTTTTCTATAATTTTTTATTTAATTAAATATGGCAAGTAAATGATTTGAAATATGAATCTCACCTAATTTGACATGTTATTGTTAAAATTCACGTAAATGTGTATTGCCATTTATTTTAGTTAAAAACGTAAAAATAAATTTTAAAAAATAAAAATTTAATGCTAAAAAAATATAGAATTTGATATTTGGATTAAAAAATTATTTTATAATTAATTACATGAAAAGTCGCCATTTAACCGGTGTCCTCACTTTTGGCCGCCGGTTAATTGACAGTTAGGATCAAAGGCGGCTAATTGTTTGGGTTCCTCTAGTAATATAAAATACCAAATGAATATTTAGTTTAATTATACACATATTTCGAGGAGTACTGATATGCCTACTGTAAAATAAATTAGAATAATATAGATTGTTTTTTTAGTTTTATTATACACAATTGTTTTTTCTTTTTCTTTTATTTAATTAAATATGGTATACTACATTAAGTTTTCTCTCTAAAATGAAAACTTGTCTCAAACTACTGAATTGATTAAGATATTATGGTCGATTTTTTCCATTTACGTAAAAAGAATAACAAACTTAAATTTTGGGGTAGAAAGAGTACACACTTTACCATTATGGGTATATTACATTTTCTCCCTTTAATATTTCTAAGATAGTAATCATCTGAAAGAATTGCATCCGACGCACCAATTAGATTGGTACGTTTTTTCTCTTTTATTTAATTTAAAAATTCAATTTTATTGAAATTTATATTAATAAAAGCATTTATATCATTGTATTTGTTATTAATAATTTATGTACTTTACGTATAGTCCTTAGACTATGATAAGTTAAAAGATATGGTCACGCATATGATGGTGATTATGAAATATGTCTTTGAAGCTTTGGTCCTAAAATTAGTTCCGAGTAAAATGAATATTCAAGACATGACATTGAATTGTTGGAAATAACTCGTAAGTATGATACATACTCATAAGATGAGTTTGTTGCATTTCATCAACATTAACGTAGTTGACGTAAATGTATATACGTGAGTGTTTGTTAGAAAACAAGTATACTTAACTGACCCGCTAGAAATTATTATATGAAATTTATTTATGGAAATAAGAATTTCTAATTTATGATAGTACACATTATTCCTTTAACTTGAGACACCATAGTAATCTTGTATGAGTTCTATTTTATTTTGATATATTCTATGATTGCTAGACAATCGTTAAAGAGTTTATGTTGGATACGATATGAATAAATATGGAGATTAACGCATGGTTGATAAAAAAATCTATTACTTGTTTAAGACTAGAGAATCTCGTATAGTTTTTATTGTTCATAACTCGAAGACATTGGCCAAGGCACAATGAATAATGATTCATTAAAAGAGTTGTTGAATTTGAATGAAAATGTAACTATTAGATTATTTTGAGTTTTAGATTTAATTCCATACTCAATATCCATTTGGGACATTAGATAATAGAAGGATCGTACGTGTATGACGATTCATATTCAAAATATGTTTACTCGCTATTTCACCTAGTGCTAGGTGGTCATGCTACTTGCTAGATATTTACATGGTTTATAGGTTCTTGAAATTAAAGAGTTAATTTCAAATGAATTAAATTATTTGATAAATTAATTTAATAAATGTTACTTACTCATTCCCACCCAAGACGATCCATTTCTTTTGGACACTAGGTCTCATAAGTTTTGAAGAGATAATTATTTTCTAAAAAGAAAACATGTCATCTTGGATGGAATAGCCTAAAAATGAATACAGGTCATCTTGGGTGGGACGAGTGAGTACTTGTTTAAGCTTTAATTTGTTACTAGCCTATTACTAGTGCTAGTCGTGAACCTAAGATGGTCACACACAAAATGTAAAACATGTCAAATGAATTGGTTCATGAAATTACAGAGTTAACTTCAAGCGAATTAAATTATTGAATAAATTAATTGAATAAATGTTATTTGTTTACGTTGTAATTTGTTACAAACCTATTACTAGTGCTAGTCTTGAATCTAAGAGGATCACACCCAAAATGGAGAACATGTCAATTGAATTGGTTCAATAGTTGAATCCGATTAATTAATACAGATTAATTAATTGAGACTTGTTCTAATTTAACATGTTAAATTAGATACTCAATTAAATTTATTTAGTTGAATATAATTGGGTTAACAAGTTTGATCCTATATTAATTTGATTAGATATTAAATTAATTTGATTAATTTTAAATATAAAAGATAGGATTTATATATATATATATTGGTTCAAATAAGAACCATTCTTATTCTAAAACTAAGAACCAAATGATTGTTATGAAAATTGATGAATCCGCTGAGAAAGTTAATGAATTCAAAATTCGAATTTTTCACCCGGTTCGAATCCCATGAGGGCGAAAATTCTATTTTTGGATTCAAGAACTTTCCCAATGGATTTATCAACTTTCACTGTGAATTCATCATTTTTTGGTTCTCACGTTCTCATGATAAAAATGGTTCTCAAATCTCTCCTATATATATATATATATATATATATAATTTATGAACACGGGACGAACGATACGGGGACGAATGTTATATATATAATTTTGACGATATATATATATACGTCAAAAATATATTTTGTATTTTATATTTAATATATATTTTATATATAATTAAATATCAATAATTTATCCAAACATATGCAAATATCAAATAATCCATAACAAATACCACATAATTCATAATAAAACTATGCACATAGCAAATAAAAAGATGTCTTAATACATTAATAAACATAAAACACACCAACTAAAGACTAAAATAAAACTTCCGAGTAGACAATAATCTAAGGTTGCTATGAATGAATACCAAATCTTCGGCACGAGTAGGAGTCATCTTATTCCTTCTCACTGAATGGATTAAAGAGTATGTGCTCCAATTCCTCTGTGCACATGATGAGGACGAAGGTTGAACAAGTAGCTTCAATGCTAAACCTTGAAGCATTGGTGCACTTGTTCCATATGTAACCCACTAACTCTTGGGATCCATTTCATACCGTTGAAGCATTGAGTCTGAATCAGAGAAATCTTCCGCCATGCTAGAAAAGTTAGCAAACTCCTATATCATAATCCTTCGAGTAGACATGTCGGGGAAATATTTCTTCATACACTTCATTCTTTCTCTAGAAACTTCACTAACCCGATGTGGAGCAACTCGAGAAGTGTCTTCTTCAAGCTATTCCCAACTATAGTATTTTAGGTGGAGGGAGTGAGCCAAGCAATGAAGAGAAGTGTTGTTCTTGTTCCAACGGCTTACTAAGATCGTGTGAACCACCTCATAGAAGCTACTCGAATCATCGGTTTAAAGCCTTTCATGCTTGTATATTGTGTGCTTCACATTCTCAATCATCGAATCCACATGTCGTAGACTAAATGAAGACACGACTTATCTGTGTCGCACACTCTAAGCATATAGTATAAAGGAGCTGTAAATGAAAGTATATAATCAACTTTATCCCACCAAGTGTCATCCAATACTTTCATTTTCACCATGCTTGCATTTTCAAAGCCATCATCTCGATATGAATCCCATTATTCACTTATCACCATTTCGAGAAGAGATCTCTTGATAAGCTTCATGCGCTTCAACATCACAATAATAGAGGCAAAGCGAGTAGTAGTAACAGAAAGCAACTTCAAAGGAACAAACTTGTTAAACATAGCTAACATCATTCTGTGATTCATTATGAAGTTCTTGATCATAGAAGCATCCGTCGCAACAATAGTGATCCAAGAACATAACTCATATGTTTCCCCTTGCTTCTCTATGTTCTTTGCAGCGCATATGTTTTGTAATGCCAAATTGAGCGGGTGGACAACACATGGCATCAACACGATTGTAGGAAACATTATTTCAACAAGCTGCCCCGCTCCTTGATAATTCTTTGTGTTGTCTGTGATTACTTGAACCATATTTTGGGGTCCAACCTCTTCAATCACTCGCTACAACAAACTAAAGATAAAATGTTTATCTTTAGTCTCCCTCGAATAATCAACTGCCTTTAAAAACATAGGTCCACTCCCAGTAACAACCATGAAATTGATCAATGGTCTTCTTTGTAAGTCACTTCATCCATCACCTGCAATGCTTATTCCTTTCTCTAGCCATGTGTTCTTGATCGGCTACAACAAACACTTAACATTTGTCTTTTCTTGTTGGAGTAGAATTGTCCTCAAGGCATTGTACCCGGGTGGCACATAACCCACCAAATTTTTGTGACAGCATAAGTGTAACTGTTCGCATAGTAAGGGCTTCTTGCCAAATAAAATGGCAAGCCCGATGCATAGAAGAACCTTGCTATCAATGCGTCTAAATGGTTACGGCCTTGAATTCCGCAAGCCTTTGAAAGAGTCGATGAGCTAACACCAATCTCCTTTGCTTTCTTCCCCTCAAAGCTAGGTCCACTAGAGTATAGTTAAGTTGTAATGGTTTGGGGTGGCAGCGGGACTAATCTAGGTGCATTAGCCGAGCGTGCTCGCACTTCTTCATCCAACAACTTGCACATCTCAACTATATCTTCTGGAGTTACCTTACCACACGTTTAAATTCCTTTACCCAACTTCAACAAATGATATGTAACCCTAGTGTAACTAGTTCTTCTTCTAACTCCACAAAAATTACATTGCCAATCAACTCCCCCACCACCACCTCCTACGATTTAAAATCTCTTCACATATCTCCACAAAGGTTTTCGAGAATTATTCAATGTAGAGGATTAAATTGAACTAGTCAGTAGGAAGATTGAGAATTTTGCATAGCTTTAAACTAAACGGACAACGACGAGCAACGGCAACGGCGAGCCCAGGCGATGGTAGAGCGCAGGTTGTATGCCTATTTGCCTTCGAATACGACAAATAGAGCTACGACGGAGAGCCCAGGTGACAGCGACAGTGAGCCCAGGCAGCGGCGAACCCAGCGGCGGCAAGCAGCGACGACGACGAGTCCAGGCTGTCTGCTTATTTGCCTTCGAACACAACGAACAGAGCTACGACGGAGAGCCTTCGAACACGATGGAGAGCCCAGACGATGGTGGGCCAGGCGGCGGCGAACCCAAACGGAGACGAACCTAGGTGGTGGAGAAATTGGGTTTGGGTTTGTGAGAGAAGACTGATTTTGGCTTTTTTTAAAAAAACTATGGTTCCACGTATTTTTTCTTGGTCAAAATATTTTGACCATATTTATTTTCAAAAAAAGTCAAAAATTACGCTTCATCACAAAATACGTCCCCGGGGATATATTTCCGACGTATTTTGCCATCCCCGTCCCCCAGGACGAGTAAGCCCCCAAGGAGACGTCCCCATGCTTTACAGTCTATAACTGTAATTGGATAAAAATAATCTAAATACAGTCCGGATAGAAGAAAAGAATAAAAGAGATTTACTTATGGTAAATCACGTCACTACAAAAAGGGAATTAATTCCATATTTAAGGATATTAATTATCATTGATATGGAAAAACGATTTTCTTATTAATAAGAATGATTGTTTCCATTCCTTTAGAAGGTGGACGTTCTTCTTATTCTTTTTTGCACAATTGCTCTGATTTTTAAGACAGACAACAAAATGTTTTGTTTTGCTAGTGAAAAAATGTGTATTTGATTCGTTCTACAAAGTGTGGACTTGATAGAGGGAAGGCGTTTGGATCCCTACGATTTTGGGAGATGAGCAATTGATTGCTTCTAATCTCTACATCAAACGGAGAGTGAAAATATATGCAACGATTTGATTGTTCTGCTTTTACATCATATTAACAATTGGAATAAAATAATCGTTATTTCATTTATTGATTCGAAAAATTTTAATTTTCGCTGCATTATTCGACCCGATCATAACAGTGGCATCAGAGCCCGAGTTCACGTTAATATGATTTATTTCGTTGTGTGTTGGAAAGGATGGTTAAAATCTAAAAAATTTCGCATGAATATGTATGAAAATTTCTCTATGGCATCTTGTCGAAACACCTAGTAGACGTCTAAGTAAATAGGTGTATTTGGTCGGATACAGCCATGGACGACCAAGGTCACCATGGGCATTGAGGACTACCTTAGTACGTTCTATTTACTTGGGGCACCTTCCGCATCGAGATTTATCTCGATTTTGCCCTAACTTGCGTTGGGCAAATGAGCACGCTTGATGGGAGTGCAAACAACACTGGGGGCGTGGGAGTGGTTTGCCTTCTGGGTGCTTTTGGAGTGTTGCTGCTGCACAATATGCGTGTGTGTGCATGTTTGCTGGTGTCATGACTCCTTACGTTTTAGCATGCCCACCAAGTGTTCGACGAAAAGCCACAATGAAGGCTGGCATGGTTGGGCTGCCTATGCGCATGGGAAGACTTGTTGTGCATTCGTGCACAACTACTGTTGTTCGGCGTACATGTTCGCATCCGAGGCATGCCTTTCCGACCTGTTTTTAACGGAATCTCGATTTTTGGCAAATGTCGTCATAAGTCATAATTTTCATATTTGAATTTGATTTCAGCATTTTAGAATTAATTGTAATTCTTAAAATGTGATAAAAATTATTTTATTCGAAATTAAATTGTATGCTTTGACAAAATAGATTGTCAAATCCACTTGGTATATTTATTATGTTTTATTTCATGTGATGAATATTAGCATGATTTATTTAGGGATGATCATGAGCCGAGACCAATGTAATGGTGTATTATTTATTTATTTAATCTAATACTTTAGGTTTTTACAATGGGGACTACGAATCTTTTATTCTTTTCAATGTAATCATTTTTCATTTATGCTTGAGTGTAGAATAGAAAAGTGAGTTTTTTCTATTTTGTAATTTGGAGGACGTTTGTTGCGAAGAAACAAAAGAGGCTCAAGACCCATACATGTATAGGATTACATATGATGTAATAGATATGTCTCTCATTTTAAAATCCCTTAGTTTGACCTTGGCCTATTTTTGGCTCGGAACGGGTCGCATAAGAATGGCCATGATCATCCCTTGTTTTATGTATAGGATGCATGCTACAATTTTCTTAATGCTTATTTGCACTAATCATTTGATGATATTTGCATAATCAAACCCATCTAGTTAAAAGGTTTTCATGAGGTCTTAAAAAAAACCCTAAGTTTTTGAATGTTTATAAAGAATTTTTGAAATTCGATGTCAAGTTAAATTAGACAGGTTGTGTAATATCCCGTAGTTTTAATACTGAATTACGATAATAAATTCCGTAATTAGCATTATTAATTCAATAATTAAAATCTTAATTAGTCAACTCTTGACTTTGACCAAGCATAATTGGATAATTTCTGTATGAGATTCACTGATGCTTAGTGAATTAAGGAATATAATTTTCAATATTCCTTCGAACGTAATTTTCTAACGTCGAATAAATTCGACAGTTACGTCTTACAGTATTATTAAGCAGTTAAGCTTAATTTCGAAATTCCTATTATTATAGGAATAAATAAAGTTGTAACAAACTTTATTTTGAACATTTTGGAGATAATTGCTATGAGAATTTAGAGACGTTTCAAACGTCTACATTTAGAGATAGTGCGATAACTTTAGCAAACGATCTCGGATTTATAAAATTCAAATTCCTATAATTATATTATTATATAAAGGCATTATTTATCATTAAATAATGCTAGAAAATTTAAGAATGAGATGTTTCATATTTCGAAATTTTCGAAATAATATATGTATCGAAATTAGGATTTTTAAAACCTAAATTATTTTAAATACTATTATATGATTAAATTTATTATCTAAGACATATAATATGTCACCTAAATATGTAGTAGCTATTTTATACAAGGAAATAAAATGTTTGGGAATACCTTAGCAATTTTCGAAAATGTGAGTTCTTAAGTACAATTTAAATTTTATTCTTAATCAATTAATGATATATGATAATTATTATATTATTATGATGTCATTAAGGACTAAATGAGGTATAATACAAGTTGCACAAGTGTGGGTGCACTTGTGTACATAAGTGGCGAAAACTTAGCCATTTTAGTATGATTTTATGTACAAATATCATCTTATAATTAATGAAATGTTATGATTAGGATCTTATCATATATGAGTTGTAAAGTAGCATTAATTAGCTAATAAAACAAGTCATCCAAGGCTCATTTATTGTGAGAGCCGAAAATGTTGAAAAAAATGGTTGAAAATATTTAATTTCATACTATATATTAGTGCCATTTGTATAGTTGAAATAATTGACTTTTCAAACTTCACTTTATACTATAATTATAATATGATAATAATATAATATATAATATGAAAATAATAAAAATTCTCTCTAATTAATTAAGCATGGCCGAGAATGTCAAATATGTGACATTATGTGATTAATTCATTTTACTCTTGATAAATATGCCATAAATTATTAATTAATTATAATATAGTATAATAAAGTATATAACATAAGAAATAAAATAAAATCAATCCTAAGGCCTATTGAAAGTGGGCGACGCACACACACATTAATATATATATATTTAATTATTTTTGTGCCAACTAATATAATACAAGTTGCAACTTAAGGGATAAGATACACTATGAGTTGTACATGATAAGATTAAATTTTTTTGTCTCCTAGCTAATGGAGGTGGCCGATTATTTTGACCTTGGATAGCAAGTGTATAAGATATTTTTCATGTAATTATTGTGCTACAACTTGCTAATATCTATAAATATAACATAAGCTCTCCACTAATCCATTTTGCACCCTTAATTTCGAAACCATAGAGAGAAAGAAAGGAGAGAGTTCTTCAATTCCCATCCCAAACTTAGATCATATAAACCTTGTCGATCAAAATCCGTACCGATTAAAAGGTTAGAAATCGTACGATCTTCGTATACATGCTAGAATTTTCGAATTTCGTCCGTTAAATTTTAAGTTATGATCTTAGTTTATATATATCATTTTCGAAAATTTTAGATCTTGTGCTAATATGTTTAGGTATCATGTTTATACTATGTTATTAAGCATGTATATTAATTATATCATGAAATTAAGCATGGTATTAAATTATTCATGTGGACCGAAAACTTAGGAGTTCTATATGTTGTTGATTTTAATTTTTAATTGTTGATTTAAGCATGGAATAATAATCTAGGGTATTAAATATGCTTATATGAATTTATGTAGAATTTTTGGAAAACTATAGCTTATGTTTTGATTAATACCGAAAATATATATATATGATAAAGTGTTGAGATATAATTCATGTTTAAGCCTTATAATAGCATATTAAATGTGTAGATTCATAATATATGGTTGTGAGAATTTATTGAAATTTATAAATATTATTTGGACCTAAGTTGAAATTTTCAAACATGACTTAGGTAAATTAAATTCAATAGTTCATAATAAATAAAAATTATGTTTTAGTAAGCATAATTGAGGATGATTAATTGATATATGAATTTATTGGAATTTTTTAAAAATCATTTGATGGGTTAATTATAGGAACCGAAAACTATATGTTATAAGAGCATGGTGGATAAATTTTATTTGACTAAGGTAATTACATATTATTAATCACATGATAAAATAGTGTGACATGTGAATTTATAGAATTTTGCACAAGTCTAAGCTATTTAATTGAAAATAGCCGAAAACTTTATATTATGTGCATTAATATTATAAATTTATTTTATCAAGAATAATTACATAATATGATCTAAAATAATTTTTAGACATAGTATGATTTTATAGGAATTTTGGAACAAGAATTGCACATAAAATGATAAGAATTTCATAATAGTTGAAAAGTCAAAATGTTGACTTTTTGTTGACCAAAGTCAAAATTATTGACTTTTGGTTGACTTGGTCAAAATAGTTGATCAAAATCGTCGACCAAGGTCAACAGCACGCAATCGATAACGCGTGATCAATGTGACGTAGACGCTTAGTAACAATGCTACTTACGCTACATAAGTACATTAAAACGCACATTATATTCTAAAAGGTAGAATACCCTTTTATGTTGAGAAATTTCATAATCGACATCAATCGATTAGGAAACGCCAAATTAAGTCAAGACGTTAGCCTTATTTGACACGTGAGAACGTTATGACTATGTTCGTCTCTATCGCACGCGACCGACATACTAAAATGATTCTTACGTAAAGGTGATACGTGGACGGGACATTGACGAGGAAAAGAGACCCAAGTATAAAGACCTACGTAATGAGGTGGGCTTTACTCAAAAACCCTTTTATTTACAATGTTTTCTTGAAAAGTATTTATTTACAAAGCTTTCGGTTGAAAATGATTATGAACTGTTATTCGCCATATGCCCAAAATATTTATGTTTTAACGTATGTATCCTATCATGTTGTTGGGCGAGCCAACTATGAATGTGAATCGCTTATTGGGTAGCTCCCAATTTTAAAATCGATATCGGATCCCAGTCGATGCGAATTCACGGCTAGGTTAACGGTACACTAGTTTTTGTGATCGCGAGCCGTTAGCAACATCATCGGCCGGTCATGGATCCTAGTCGATGCGTAATCCCGACTATGTGATTGTGAGCCGTTAGCAACATCTTCGCCGATCACGGCGTCGGTAGAAGGAGGCCTACTTCACGACGCGAGATCGATTATGAATGATTATGTGAATGATAACGGATCATACGAAATGTAAAATGCTGCAGCGTAATCTTTGAGAAATGATAAAGTATTTTGGTATTCACGAGTTATTTCAACTAAAATCCTCGTGTTATACTTACGGGCGATGTAATTAAATGAAATTATTTTGGCATGAGTCCACTAAGTGCAATCTTGTACTTAGCCCGCATGTTTGTTTTAAATGTGCGGTTGAGTCTGTGATAGGATGACAAGTGTTGAGCAATGGAGTTTTTGTCGCTAATAGTTCACCTGGATGTATATCGTCATATATGCATTCACATGCTTTCATTGCTCAAAACACTTTATTATATTTTGGATATTACTTATGTTACCTCCAGATCAGTTGAATCCTTTTGTTGATGGTCTGTTGGTCTAGTTTGTATGAAATAGTTGTGTGTTTATCTATAACAGTTTGAAATTTTGAAAGGTTGTTGGTCATTATGTTGAATAGGATTCATCCGTACTTTAGATCGGATCGTTCTGAGTTCAAAATTCCTACCATCAAAAGTAATAATATGAGATGCTACCACACTATATTACATGGCATGAGTAGTGATGAAAAGTTGTGTTCATTACTAAGTATAGAGATACTCATGAAATATATTTACCAATATGGTGTCCATGAGTCGTGGGTCATATTAGCTCTCTACTTACATGAATGTTTGATGGGAATAACTTGACATTTAGTACTATATGAGCTCATAAAATTGGGGCACATAGAAAAGGTGAGACAAAACAAAATTGAGGGTTATAAAGAGATATAATCATCAAAGAATTGACCACCGATAAAATATTTCTTAACTTCATAATATTGAATTGTTGAATAATTTTGTTGGACCTCAATTCCTACTAGGAAATTTGATTTCCCGAATTTCATTTAGGGTTATGGAATTTGAATAAAATAGTGGGAGACAATTAATTATTAAAGAACTTATATTAATTGAATATATTTTTCCATAGTTTGCTATTTTTCTGCATCTTATTTGTAGTTTGTCCGTAAAATGTTGAAAAATCCATTATCCTCAATTCTTGAGCAAAACAAACTTACTAGTCCAAACTATTTTATTGGGTTCAGAATTTGAGAATTGTTCTAAAATTTTGAAAATAAGGCTTATGTCTTGGATGCCCCAATGCCTGAAAAACCTAATGACGACGCTGCAAATGATGTGTTTACGAAGTACCAAAGTCATGTTGATGACGATTTGCAGGTTTGTTGCTACATGCTAGCATCGATGCCAAATGAACTTCAAGGGCATAATGAATGTGTGGCTTCGGCTTATAAGGTCCTTATCCGTTTACAAAGGTTGTATGGTGAAAGTATTAGACAACAAAGATATACGATATCTAAGGAGCTTTTCTAGTGTCGTATGACTGAGGGCTCTTCAGTCCAAACTCATGTGAGCTGAAGATAATAGCTCTTATGGAAAGGTTGGGATCTCTAGGAGTCGAGATTGAAGTTGAATTGCAAACCGATCTCATGTTGCAATCTTTGCTACCATCATTTGACACTTTTGTCGTCAACTTCACTATGCACAACATGACAACTAGTCTTCTCGAACTTGTCAATATACTAGTGACTGCTGAGTCCACTATGAAAAAAGGATAAACATGTTTTTCTTGTTGTTTCCTCCTCTTCGTCAAAAGCTTCAAAGGCTAAGACATACAAGGGGAAAGGGAAGAGGAAGATGAAAGGTTCATCTAAACCAAACAAGTTGAAGGCATAGGGTGAAGTTGGGAAGATAAAGAAGAATGCTCAATCCAATGACACTTGTCATTTCTGCAATAAGCTGGGGTATTGAAAGAGGAAGAATTGCAAGGAGTATCTTGCAAGCCTGAAAGGTTAGGTATATACTATGTTGAAGTTAACTTGTCTGTTACTGATGCTTCATGGGTATTGGATACCGGTTGTTCCTCACATCTTTTTAATGATTTACGGATGATGGTAAGAACTAAGAAGTTGAGCAAAGACGAGACAGTTCTACGTACGGTCAATGGAGCAAGAGTTGCTGCTTAGTTGTAGGAATTGTTTACTTAGCTCTTGATAGTGGTTTTAAGATTGTTTTGAAAAATTATTTTTAAGTACTTAGTTTAATTAAGAACATAATCTCTATTCCAATTTTGGATAGAGAAAGTTACGATTTTCAATAAAAGGTGAAATATGTTCCATCTTGAAGGATGCTTCTTTAATCTATTCTAGTGTAGGTTAATGGTCTTTATACTATTATGCCACAAAACCATATTTTGCATATTCAACAAAGTAAAAGAAAGTTAGATTATCATAGTTCCATATAGTTGTGGCACTCAAAATTGGGTCATATTTTGAGAAAAGAATGAATCAATTATTTAATTTGCTTGGTATTTGGAACTAGCAAAAGTTGACAACTTGTGGATCTTGTCTCAAAGGAAAGATGACTAAATCATCATTTGTTGGACAGATAGAGCGAGCTCAATATCTATTGGATTTGATCCATATAGATGACTATGGACCACTAAGTGTTAGTGCCCATGGGAACTATCATTGTTTTGTAACCTTTACTCACGATTACTCAAGGTACGGTTATGTGTTCCTTATATGACACAAATCTGAAGTATTTGAAAAGTTTAAAGAATTCAGACATGAAGTGGAGAAACAAACTAGCTCAAGTATTAAAATTATTCGATCTGATCGAGGAGATGAATACTTAATTGGTGTGTTTCTTGATTATCTAAAAGAGAATGAGATTCTCTCACAGTGGATGCCTCGTGGCACTCCTCAACTCATTGGAGTGTCAGAGCGTAGAAATCAAACCTTGTTAGACATGGTGCGATCCATGATGGGCTTCAATTCATTACCTCTTTCTTTTGGGGCTATGCTTTAGAAACAGTCACACATCTATTAAATAGAGTGTCATCTAAAGTAGTACCTAAAACACCATATGAATTATGATTTGGCAAAACACCTTCTTATAAATATCTTAGGATATGAGGGTGTATTGCTTATGTGAAGCAATTAATGGTAGATAAGTTGAATATGAGATCTACCTTATGTAAATTTGTTGGATATCCAAAAGAATCTATTATATATTATTTCTATGATCCCTCAGAACAAAAGATGTTTGTTTCAAGAAGTGCAACTTTCATTGAGAAAGAATTTATGTCTGATAGAAGTGACAGAAAAGCAAATTGTTGGTCGTAGTCGATTATGATATGACAATTTACCATATGTTATCACCCTAAAGGAGTTATGCATTACCGAAGAGGACTGCAAAATCAAACTTACCAATTTATACAAACTCCCTAACTTTCGCCTCCCAATAAATTGTAATATCAAATTATAATATCATTGTTAACACACACACAACCTGAATCGGGCCTGGAACCTGAAAATTCAAACTCAAACTCAAACTCAAACTCAAATCCCCGCCCCTTTTCTCCGACAACACGTATGTCGGAAACAATAATGCCACACCAAATGAAATACATACAATATAAATACTGCAAAGCATCTGGTTATCTCACTGTCATACAAGCCACTATATTACGATAATCTTGCACAAAAACCAACAATGAACAGCCCAAACACATGCAACAATAGAAATCATGGCATTCTACATAATCAGTAAGATATTGGCTGAATTCACCAAATCACAGAAACTTTACAAACTGAACCAAATCAACAGCCACTTCCCCTAGTGTTCCTGAGTTTTTCTAGCAGTTAAATCTGGTCCCACTAACATGTCAGACGAGGGTCGAGTGAATTACGAGATATAACACTCAACAAAATGTTTTCTTATTCAAGTCCGGTTCCAGATTCTGTTTATCAAGTCAGATAGTAGCTATCAATGTTATCAACAAGATAATCACACGGTACACTTCTTGCAAAACCAAGCCCTTCACCGGGGTTTGGCAACGGATTAGACGCAGGATAGATACTTGCATTTGCATCCTTCATATTGAATTTTCCCCTCACCTTGAGAACTCGATGCTTCTCGTTGGGGAACTCAGCAGTCAGCCTACCAAGCTGCTTTTGCAGATCAGTGACAGAATCATTGGCCGATTTCCCTTTAGTAGACTTCTTCCCATCAACTCGCTTCACTTCCAACCTATACAATGCACAAGCATCGTATTTGTTGATTTCGTATTCATAGAGGTGCCATTCGAAATTTTCCATCGGCTGTGGGTCCATGTAGTAGGATCTCTTCAAACCTCCGAATTCGTTCATCACCTGCTTTCTCGACTCGTGCCAGCCTCTCCCGTTGTAATCAGGAAGAGACCGTTGCTTTCGATTTCCACTCTCGAATGCTCTACGTGGCTTGTCGAAAAACAGCCACTCCCTTATCGTTTCGCCTTCCAAAATGGTGAGATCAAAGAGCTCTGATGCCAACAAAAAGTATATCAGCCTTTTTATTTATGCTAAATTGCCAAAAATAATCCAAAGTATCGACTTACCTAAAAAAATATCCCATACTATCAATAATATACACGTAATACCCATACTTCAAAATTTCATCCCAATCTAACCTCCGCCTATTTTTCACTAATGAAACCTTTAATTTTTGCTAACCATGTAAAAACCACTCACGTGGCATCATCCATATCACCATTACCGTAGATACCACGTTAGTTGTCTTTGCACGGTTAGCAGATAGTAACAATTCCATTAGTGGAACACACAGAGGTTAGATTAGGATGTAAATTTGAAAGTACTCCCTCCGTCCACCAAAATAGTTCATCGATTTTGGTGGCACGGGTTTTAATAAACTGTAATTGAGTGTAAAGTAAATGTGTATAAAAAGGTGTCATTGGGATAATAAATGAATATATTAATGGATAGTGAGTGTAAAAAGGTGGGCCATGAGTTTTTTTTGTAAATAAATGGATAAGTTGAGGGTAAAAATGTAAAGTTGATGTTTCTAGAAAAGGAAAGTGAACATTTTTAGTGGACGGACCAAAATGGAATTAAATGCACGAATTAGGTGGACGGGGAGTAATATTTTTTGAGGTAGGTTGATACTTTGGGTTATTTTCAATAAGTTAGCCTTTTATTTAATCAAGATGAAAACAAAAGCAGGCAGTTAAGACAATGAAACAAACGACCAACTTACCGGGTGCATTCCAAGGGGATTTCGTAGTAGCAGCACCCTCACATTCAGGGATACCAACATCCTTTCCTTGTGCCTTTGCCCCAAGGGCGGCAAATAGTAAGTTATCTTTCAAACCAATGCCCCCGGGTCGTACGACAGGAGCCCGACCGAGGTATCCCTCACCAGGTGCAAGCCCGGCATGATACACGCTGCAGTACTCATCGGGCTCCTGAGACCAGCCTAAGCCGAGTGCCGGTCTCGGACAGTCCCAAAGGGCGCATTTCGCCCCTAGAAAAGCAGAAGGCGGAGGATGGATATTTTGTTGATAGCCCGACATCTGAAGCATTCCATCGACCCCAGAGAAACTGGTAGTGTTAAAAGCCGTGAAATCTTGTTGCTCGAGTTCGTGATGCAAACTGACCGACTGCAACTCTAATTGCCTTGCTAAAGCAATATTATTTATTCCCATGTTGCCAGCTCCCATGCCGGCGCCTTTGCAATTATCAACAAGTGGGAATACCTGTTCATGAGGACTATTCGACATATTGAAACCATGTCACCGAAAAAAATCACGCAATTTCAATTATCATCGACTTATGGGAGTGACAAGAAAGACAAGAGTCGAAAATCTTCAATGATAAGGCTGTCTTTAGATATGATTGAGAACCCTAGCAAAAGAAGTAACTATATCGAAAAATTGGCATACAAGGCAAACAACCGCATCTCCATAAGAGACGAGACAAAAATTCTACACCTCATAGGACACAATTTACCTCTCTTTTTTTCAAAGATTCGATATTTACTTGTCACCTCAACACTAGAACTATCTAAACTATATTTGAAGCATCCATATTGGAGCCTAAGCAGAAGTTCTAATTCATCCTATAAACTTAACAACAATAGTAAATGCTTTCTTAACACTTGCAACAACGAAGGAAAAAGGAATTTTATGGAACTGAAGAAAATCTTTTATTTTATCCATGATGTGAATTAACTAATGACAAGAATAAAGAACACACTTAGGAAAATGAATGAAATAAGCTTTCTTTAAAACTATGAAACAAAGTACACCTAGTGAAGAAAAAATCTCCCAATTTTAGCGGACATTTACCCTGGACTTAATGAAATCAAAAGAACAAATATTTTTCTGGGCATATTGTGCACAGAGAAGGACATGCAGTTGCTTAAATGGCAAACTACAATCAGAGACATTGAATTTCATAAGAACTACTACATGAATCCACCACTTCAAAGTAAAAATTTGGAAGCAAAAGTTGAACCTGTTGACAAGTAAATCCATGAACAGCCTTTTGGGCATCAGGCTCTGGCTTTGGGGCAGCTAATGCACTAGTGGCGTCATCTTCCTCCTCACAAAGCTGCAGCAGCCTAGAAATATCGGACGAGAAGCCAAGGCTCCCCACCTACATAGTGTAAAACTTCAGAGCATTTTTTTAAAGAGGCACATGCCTATTCTATTTTGCATAAAATGATCTTATCCCATCAAAATTGTTTCAAAAATCATGACATATAAAGTGAGAAAGCATTTCTGTTCTGAAACATCTGCCTGCCTAGACTTAATTATGCTAAAATGGCTGCAAAAATGGAACGAGAAGACTAGCAAAGGAAGCTGCAGTAAGCAAAAGCACGCATTTCTAATTTACAGGAATCACTAATTATTTGAAGGCCAAGAATCATCACTCAATAATTAGCATGTGCACTAAGTTCTCTCCAGTTCGGAGCCACCTCAATATCACATAGTTCAAATACTATCAACTAGCTAACCCAATCTACAACGAAATTGAGCACATTTCCAATCCATGCCATGAAAGGATCATCACCTGCTGCAAGGAAGAAGCTGGAGAGGGGTCGTTGAGCTCGGCCTTCCACTCTCGGAGCATCTGATGAACTTGCTCCTCGAGCACAGCCACATCAATGGTACGGCTCTCCTTCCTGGCAGACTGAAGATCGCTGAATATGCCCTGCAGATCATCAACGCGATTCTTCGCCCTGTCCTTGAAGAGCTGGTGCGATGCTGACTTGCATGCACCGCTCTTCACACCCTTCACCATTAAATCAATTGCAAGACAATCTTTTCACCCTTAATTCTCAAGATTGGGCTGCCAAGACAAGAGTAAACATCAAAATCCAATAGTGGAAACAGTGAAAAAGCATTAAACACGGACACATAGTCGCAATGCAAAAAAAAAAAAAAAAGTATCTAGGGGAGAAGGGGTTGCCAGAATCATCACAATTTGCTTTATTTTCACAATTGCTTCATCATAATTAGAAAAAACCGCATAATAAAGCCAGAAAATTCGCCATAAACGCAAGAGATAATTCTACACAGAAATAGAGAGGAAAATGTCAAGATCGCGCAAATATGATCATGAGCATTACAACAATCTCTAATTACTTGGACGTTGAGGAGTGAAAAAGGAAAAACAATGAATAAATAAATAAAAACAACAAACAGACACACACTCAGACAAATCACGCAGTTTTTACTTCAACGAAAACAGTTGAAATAGCTCGCGGCCCACCCTATAATGGCAGAAAATCAAATGGGTCCGACAAGACATCCAAAAATTACAGAAAAAATGAAGCAAGAAGCTAGGAATAAGAATCAAAGAACAGCAGCGCAATAGTTGAGGAAAATTACAAAGAAAACAGCAAACGGAACAATCTCAAATGCTCTCTTGCCCCAAATATTTGTTCAATCCTGGTTTGAGAGAGAGAAATAGGGGTGAGAGGAGAGTAAAGTAGCTATGGTTTTTTCCTGTGAAATACAGAAGTCTGTTTTATTTAATTCTCTGCGAAAAAAAATACTATAAAAAAGCAAAACGAAATCACAGTGTGTACGCGGCAAACGCTGTGAAAAATGGTGTAGTTAGTTTACTGATCTACCCTTGATTGGGAAAAAATTTCAATTAATTCGGGAAAAAGAATATACTAATTTTCATTTTTTGTTAATGTTGTGATTTTATATTTCTATGTAGAATAATGATTTCATAGAAGGAATTTTATTAGTGGTGTCAATGAAACCAAGATGATGCTTGATGTTCAATTCAAGTAAGTATGCTAAAAAAATTGTCTGATCTAAGTTTAGTACAAGTATTTAATTTTGTACACAAGATTTAAAATATTATGAAATATACTAAAATGGACAAAAATAGGGGTGGGAAGCGGTTCGGGTTCGGTTAACAAGACCGATTTTTTGATTAACCGAACCGAAATTTTCATAAATTTAATAACCAAGCCCGAACAGTTTATTAAGTTCGGTTAACCAAAACCGTGATCGGTTAGTGCGGTTCGGTTTTGATTAACCGAAAACCGAAAAATTATTTGAAGATTACATGAATTTATAAGAAACGATATGTCATAAGATACTGACTTTGCAATCGGATGTATAAACTTTTCAAATTTTAATATCCATAAAAAATCATCCAATATTCATCAATAATTCAAAATAAATTGTAATAACCCGCAAATTTTAACAATTTAATTACGGTCTTTAAAACCCGTAAAATAAAATTTTCGTGAAATCAAATCACATATGAAATCGGTAGGATTTCAATTGTTTACAAAGGAATAATTTCTGTTACACACTCACTCAAAGTTAGTGAATGAAAGAAATCGAAAGTTTTAACTTTGCTTGAAGACATTTTTAACGTCAAATGCATATCGATTTGTTGAAATGTCATGATATTCCTTAAGCAATCAAGCTTGGAATTATATTCCATTACTAATGGAATATTTTTATAATGAGATTACAGTATTTACGACCATTTTAAAGATGAGTCGACACGTAACGTTTGAGGCGTTTTCAAACGTCAACGTTTAGAGATAAGATGAGCGATGGTTTTAATGATCAAGAAACTTTAGGAAATTATTTCTTATGATATTTTTATGATATTACAGTACTAATAAGCATTTAATTAATGCTTGAACATTAGAATGAATAAAAAGCTCAACCTTAGTTTCGAAAACCCTAATATTTTGAAATTAGGGTTTCCTTCGAAAATAAATGATTTTTTTATTATTCTATGCTATAATTATTATTTAAATTATGTACCAAGGTGCACAAACTTATGAATGACATGAAATAAAATTTTTAAGCTATGATCAAACCAAATGGCCGATAGCCATTTATTTTGTGCATAAGTTAAATTATTTTCTTCTCTTATGTTATTTAATTAACCTATGATATTAAATATCATCTAAATCATATATTATGATTTATATATCTATAATTAGCATGAAATAAGAATTTTAACCTAAGGTTTGGCCAAATAGCCGAGAGCTATGTATATATGTATAACAAAGTGTAATTTTTATTCTATCACTTCTATATATATATATAGGTATATATTCAGATTTTGCATCACCAAATCTTCCATTAGTGATGTATTATAACTAGTTTCAAGAAGAATTGTGTGTAAGACACTCATGATTAGTATCCACTATCTACATAGAATAATATTAAAATTGAAAGGTCTCCTATGTGTATTGGGAGAGAGAGGGCCGAGAGTGAGAGGCTATAGGGGGGGGGTCTTGTTTCAGATTTTATTTCATTTTCACTCTACACTCAAACACACCACCCTCATATCTCTCAAAACCTCCCATCTCTCTCTAGACAAAACCCATTCTTCTTCCCCAAATTCCAGCCAAAAATCGAGAGCTTCACCACCATTGTCAAGCTTGATCTTCTTCTTCTCTTCTTCCCTACTACACCTCCATACCTTGTACTTTATCCATTTAATCCATATCATCAAGGTAGGATCGATCAAGAGCTTGTTTTTGGTTATTAAAGTTTCGAAATTTTGGTTTGAACAATGCATGTGTTCTTGATGATCTTAGTTGGTAATATTTTGCTATTGCATGTGTATAAATGTTAAGAAAGGGGTTAGGTATGTGTTCTTGTTCTTCAAAAGTATTGCATGTAAGATTTTTGTTCAAGGATTTTCGAATCCATGGCTATAATGTGTACTAGGGATATGTAGCAATAAGTTGTGAAAGCTTTGAGCATGTTTTAAAAATTTATTCAATATGTATGAAAAATCCATGAGAAGGCCGAGACCTATGAGAGGTTGTATGGTGTTGATTTTATGATCTATGAGTTAATATGTGACTATAGTATTTATTTGAAATTTTTTGAAAAATCTATGCTATTGTTCTTCTTGAAACCGAGAGCTTATAAAAAAATTTAGTGGGTGCATGATTTTATTTGATTACATGCAATGTGATATATTTGATTATAGATGTATTGGAAATGTATATGAATTAATGGGGAATTTTTGAAGCACTCTTGCTATTTTTCTTATTATAACCGAGACATATATATATGTATATATATGTGTATGATTTCATTTTGTACATGCAAGGTGTTAATCATGTGTTATGATGAACTAAGAGTGTATAGACATTTATTGGAAATTTTTAGAAAATCAATTCTATAATTTTTCAAAATAACCGAACATATATATAATTATATGTTAATGAATCATTTTTATTTGAGACATGCAAGAACATATAATTACTCTATTATGTTATAAAAGTCTATAGTGATGTAATTAGAAATTTTTGAAAAATTCTATCTATTATTTTTAAAAAAGGACCGAGCCATGTATATATATATATGTTAGTGTGTGAATTTATTTCATGACATGCAATGGTATATTATTGATCTTGAGTATGTTTTATGCATCCTATGTTTTTATTTGAATTTTTGAAAATCAATTACAAATTTTATTCAAATAAACCGAAAGCTTTGAGCTAAGTTTGGTGATGAATAAAATTGTTCTTGATGTAGTTTATGGTGTTACATTGTTACACTATAGTTTATGAGCATGATATATATGTTGGAAATTTTATAAAATTATTGGACATGCTTAGTGAAAAGGCCGAAAGCTAATATACCATTTATATGGTATATAAATGTTATATCATGAATTATATGACATAAGGATGTTATGGACTAATATATGGACCTTGTAGTAATTTATTTAAATTTTAGAAAATTGTTGAGCATTTTTCCAAAAATGCCGAGACCTTATTAAATAATAAGGTGACATTCAAAGATTGTTTGGTTGATATTATGACATATTAATGACCATAGTGTATATTAATACACTATATAATATTAGAAAAAAATTTAAACATCATTTGGTAATTTATTGTAATTACCGAGAATATTTAAAGATTTTCAAGGATTTTTAAATCCTTTTAAATCAAGTTTATTAATAAATTATATGTCTAATATTATTTTAGACATATTTGGAAATTATGGACAATTTTCGAAAATAATTGGTTGTCAAAATTCAAAATAGCCGTGAGCTATTTTAAAAATAGAAATAAGGATTTTAAATCCTTAAATTCATTATTTATAATGAATTATATGTTTAAAAATTATTTTTAAACATATTAAAACAGTTTATAAAAAGAAATCAATTTGAAATTGATTTTCGAAAGAATTTAATATTAAAATAAGACTTAGTAATTAAATTACTAAGAAAAGTCAAAATTGTTGACTTTTGAAATCAACGTACGAAAGACGTTCGATAAATACGCTAATATGCGTAAGACGTATCATTTGCTAATGATATCACGTTAATATGAAAAGATTTCATGTTTAAAGTCATGAAATCGAAAAAAACGTGAGAAAACGTTGGACCATTTACCAAGAGGGGTAAATTGGTCATTTTCAACACATATCTCGTTTCTATCGAGAAATGTTAAGTTAATCTGTTGTTGAGAAACGAATTAAATTCATTAAGGAATTGATTCGGCGTCGATATGAAATATCGAATTTTATTATAGACTTTGTAAGTCTCGAACCACGAAACGACGTACTAAAGCATCCTTTTATATAAAAGGTGTGGCCGACACACCGGTGACGCGTTGAGTAAGGAAAACGTTAAAGACGAACAATAATCTCCGGTGGGCTTTATTACTAAAATAGAACAACTTTGTTTGCTCTTTTCAACTGCTCTTTCGTTACGATGATTTTCAACTAAATGTTAAAATTCTTTAAATGATTACCTGCCAAAATGTTTACGTTTTGTGTATCGTATCCTATCCATGTATGATGTGATGTTGATGGGTTATTCCCAACTTATGAATGAAAATCGATATCGGATCCTATGCCGGAAGGCTTATACCTGGCTAGGATTAACGTGTACACTGATGGTGACTGTGTGCTGTAAGGACAATTCACGGCCGGTCACGGGGTCGTAGAAGGAGGCCTCCTTCACGACTTTCGACTATGATAACAAGATGGAATGGTAATAAGGGATATGGATCACGTACACCAAGAAAATGCTTGGCCAAGCAACTTTTATAAACTCATGAAAATATTTTAGTAAGCACAAGGCATTTTCAAATAAAACCCTTGTGTCTTACCACTATATTGGCAGAGTAATTAAACGAAAATGAAATGTTTTCGGCATAAGTCCACTGGGTACAAATTTTGTACTTAGCCCTGCATGTTTGTTTTTAAATGTGCAGGTTGAGCTCGGTTGCTGGTGATGGAGGAGTGTTGAGAAAGCCATATGTCCTTGATGTTGTTAGGAATGGATAACCTTGAATACATATCGTCATATATGTATTCACACACTTTCCGCTGCAACTCTGAATTGTTTTATTTTCATGTTGAATATTATAACAAAGTGAACTATGAAGTCCTTCAGATCGTTATATCCTTTGGATCTGTTGGCTAAACCCTTTTGAACTGAAACGTTATAAGTGTTTGTTTAATCTTAAGTTCTATATTCTCATATGATATGTCCTGTCGTGACAGTCGTCTGTATCCGTGAATACTATTCCTAATATTAGTCCACTCACTCCGAGTCAACCTGAGTGGGGTCGTGACATAAATCAAAGCAATCAACATCAATCCATCAACAAACTATCATGTTCATGCAATGATAATTTGATACATTAGAGTAATTTGATAATTTGATACATTAGAGTAATAGGGTTAAACTTTAATTAATATTAGTAATTAGTTTTTACAGATTTATAAAAATTTCAAATAATTAATAAAATAGAAAAGATTTTCGGTTTTTCGGTTAATAACCGTTCGGTTATCGGTTAACCGAAAACCGAAAAAAATTAAAATATTATACCGCAAACCGAACCACAAACCGAATATATGGTATACGGTTAACCGAACATGGCACGATTTCGATTCGGTTCGGTATTAACCGATAACCGAAAACCTTTTCCTCAGCCCTAGACAAAATGATGAGGCAGAGGAACAATCAAACCACTCAACTTACATAATACGGAATATGTGGCTTCAGAAGAATCTTTCATTTTTCCAAATCTATTCAGTTGCTATTATCGAGTCACGTCGTGCCAAATATATTAAATTATCAATTATACGGTTTATACCATCACATTTGAATCAAAAGTAATTAATAAACTAAAAGAACGTAGACATTAAGTCAATCCAACAGTTTTATTTTTATTTATTTATTTAGTTTGCCTCACACTTTTTTCGGTTGGCTTACTCTTAAAAACCACTAATTGAAAAGGCCTTTTAATAAAAGAAAACATGAAAAAAGAATAAGGCATTGCACGAAGCGAATAAAGAGCACCCTTTACTTATAAATATTCCTCATGCTAACTCTTGTGATGCCTTATGGATCGAACATGTTTGAAAAGCAGAAATTATGCCCATCCAAATTAATCTTTTAAGATAAGAAGCATATTTATCTGCTTTTCCCTCATTTAAGCATATCTCCAAATCTTTTTAGAGAATTTGAAATGCGACTCATGTATTAGAAAAGCGCAGATTTTTTTGAACAATAGATGTCTTTCACATCTAGCTATATCAATGACTAATATCTTAATTTTTATTAAAATGATAGTGCCAAAAAAACGTACTTCGGCATCAAAAAAGCGTATTCGTAATAAAATTTGGCTATTGGGCGATGTTAAAAGCATTTCTTTAGGGAAATCTCTTTCTACCGGGACATCAAAAAGTTTTTTTTGTGCAACAAACAAATAAAATCAAAAAATAAGTTATTAAGAAATAAAGCGGAAACCTTGGAACAATATAAATCGAACTAATTCAAAAATAGAACCCTTCCGTCTCAAAAATAAAATTCTCCAATTACATTCCCTTTCACATTCGGAACATATATGCCATAAGTTTTAGCATACTTTGAAAAGAGAAGATCATGTGTGCGCTTGCCTACATGGTGGAAGCATAAAAGACATAACTTATTGCGACACTTCTAAGTGTCCTATTAAATGGATATATGAGACATATTACAACACTATAAGTATCCTATTAAGTGAACAGCATAGGCAACGTGCATATTGAGTTAGAGCACACATAAATTTTTTCCTCTCAAAATGCCATGAAGTTTAAAACGAAATATATTTGTACTTAATGTTTTGATATTGTCATAAAATATTCTAAAACATATTTGCGGTCTCGAAAAGTCGACGTGTCACTATTCATCATTTCTCAACCACACCTTTGAACTAGTCGATCTGCCTTTGTTGTCGGTTGTTATCGGCACAACACCACGATTTTTCAGGACCAAGAAATGTGCTTCAGGCTATTTTTGTGATAATCACTACAAGAAAATTGCTCGGACACTAACGGATTTACCAATGGCCGAATATCTGTTGGAGCTTACCATCATATACAATGCATTTATTTCCAGTCGACTTCACCAATGGACTATCAATGACATGTGGCACAAAGCAAACCACGAAAAATACCAACGGTCTAACTGATGCACTAGCAACAGCGAGGTGGTCGACTAACTTCATTTTATTAGTGATTAGCGCCAGTTTTAAAATTTTAGTTTACCGACAAAAATCATCGTTGATAGTCCGTCGATGAACCCTAATTTACATAATTGGGCTCCTTATTTTTTTCTCTGATTTTAATTACACCCCACCCAAACCCAACTTCTGTGCCAAAGCCATCATTCTTCGACGATGCCGACACTATTCTACTTCATCGATGCGTATGTTGACATCGTTTGTCTCCATCTCTTCCTTCTACCTAATGTTGACGCTGTGTCGCATGTCGTTTGCCTCCTTTGCAAGCCGACGTCTATACCTAGGTACAGTCTTTCTTTCTGTCACAGCCCAACCTCTTAACTAAGGATTAGCTAGGATGTCAAACCGCGACTGGGGAAAAACAAGTGAAAGAAACATAACTCTCCAAGACTTATGCTAACAACATAGGTTTGACAACGAACATATAATCAAGAATCCACGAACATATAATCAAGAATCCAATCAAACCTCCAACAACATACATACTGCAAAGCGAGATCAATAAGTTTAACCACAAGAAAGGGGTTTCAAATAATCAAGTCATGAGTAAAAACTTCGATAATGAAGGACAACTACTACAGATAACAAATGTAACTCGTCATCTGATACCAAAGATGCACTTAACAAGTATGGCCCAAAAGTTATAACTCATACAACAAACAATCGATGATCACAAATAACAAATGCTAAATGCCTCAACATGTCAACAATATATAAGTTGGTGATTCAACTATCTCAAACTAATGGACAATTATAAAAGTCTAAGAGTGTGGCAACATAAAGGGTGGTTGAGTTATATGTATGGAGATATATAACTCTAGGCTATGACTTTACTCAACGAAAAGGGATCCGGGTTAGCTCTTTGCTCCATCACCATCTTCTGCTAAACATGCACGTTTAGAAATACATGCAGGGCGTGAGTACTAGTTGCACTTAGTGGGCACATGCTGAAAATATTTAAAAAGATGCTCTTAGAGCTATACATTGACTTGTCACATCTTAAGCAACACACATTGGTTTTAATGAAATAACCCGTGTGTACTAAACATATAAAACTTACTTTCATACTCATGATTGAATTGATGCAATATCTCAAAATGAGACTATACCGGCCAATATTTTAACACCATATCGACACACTATGTGTTGAGAAGTAAGCTTCCTTCTCAAACACCATAACCGGCCAATTGACGTTAGCTCACGGTGACAACTATGTATACAAACCCTTACTGGCAGCTCGTCCAACATAGGGCCGATATCATAAATCTCTCGTATATTGGCAACATGCATCATGCTATAAAACTTGGCAAGTCAAACTTTTTCTCAAATAACATGCATATTAAGCATAACAAATAAAAATAATTTATTAGCTCGAGCAATATATTAGTTAAGAAATGTCCACCTAGATGTTCCTTTACTCATAGGTACTAAACCTTCACTTCTTCCCATTCTTTACTGCTCCACTTAATCATTTCAACAAAATAGGAACATCTATAAGCACGAGAAGAAAGATAAACATAGAAGGATGTTCATCTTAACACCCTATTCGTATAAGTGCTTCAGGACTTCTATTTCTAATCTATAGGGATTATTTGCATCCACTAATATCTAATTTATGACTTGGCTTACTAAACTCATATTTATCATCAACAAATATGTTTTAACTATTCACACATTCTTATCACGTTCACAATCATACAAGATATCCAAGTTCCATGTAAAGTAATAGCTAACAAACATGTTCACAATTAAATTATCAAACATATCATATTCATCAAATATGATCGAGTATTCATCAAACATTGATGACTCACTTATCTAAACAACATTAATCAAGTTTAGGTATAACTTGGAAATCTTGTGAGCTTGGAAATAAATTATGATAAAATCTTTATAAGTTTAAACAATATTTAAAACATGAATACAAGCTCAAATCATTCAAAAAATAAAAAAAAATCTAAATCCTCTTTGTTATTTGTTCATCAATTTATGTATTTCTGGGAAAATTGTGTAGGATTCCAATTAACTTCAAATTGTCTTATAATCATGTTGAATAGACATCATAGACAACATATATACATTCAATCTTAACATATAAACCAAGTTCATATGAAATCCTCAATTTGACGATAAACTAAAACTTTTCATCTTTTAATATCATGCTCCGAAAAATCTCATTAAATCATACTAAGCTTTATTCATATCATAGAATACAAATATCAAGTCAATTTGAACAAATAAAATCAAAAATCCAATATTTCCCAAGCATAAAGTTTCTGTCATTTTACCCTTTTGATAAGGTTCGATTTATTTTTTATTTTTTGCTCAAATCATGCTTAAATCTACCCAACAACACATATATGAAGTCAATTCAAGCATACCAACATCATAAATTCAAGATCAAGGCTATTTGAAAATTCTCAAACTTATCAAGAATGATCACATGCTCGAAAATAAAACGTTAAACCACTCCTAGGTAATAGATCTAACACATAATGAAGAGATAAACAAGCTATATTCATCATGACAGAAAATTGGGGGTGTCTTCAAGTTGGTATTTTTTTATTTTTCAAGCTACTAATGCGTTCTAGAGTTGAAGATTTACCACGATGTGAAGTCAGATCGAAGATTCAACGGTTAGATCGAGCTAAAATGGAGCTTGAAAGAATCAAAAATGGTGGTGTGTGTAAGTGTGTGTTTTCGTTCCTGAAGAGAGAGAAAGAGAGGTTGGAAGATGATGAATAGTGTAAAGTGTTGTGCATACATCATATATATAGTAAAATATCCGGTACACTGTTTTCACACTTTTTCTTCGGTTCTTTTGCTCAAACATCATAAAAATACTGGAAATAAACTCAGTAATCTCTTAATATAATTTAAACTCATTTTTATTATTAATGTAAGCCATTAATAACAGATAAATATATATGGTTCGAAAATTCACACTGATCTGATTTTAAAACTCTATATCTGATAAATCACTCCCGACGTACTATTCTATCATTAAAACTTATTAATGAATTATAAACACCAAATTTTGGTTATTAAAATCATTTTTGATCTCAAAAAGTATTTTTGATATTTTAATAATGATTTGAGCTTATTCAGCAAAATCAAAAAACAAATAAAGCAAAGACTCTGAAATTCTATAAATCTTAAACTCAATTATGATATTCTGATATCATGCTGATATGTTAAGAATTATCTGACATTAGCCTCTTATGAAGTCTTATAAATATTTTTCAATTTTAATATCGGATTCTCATTATTGAACCTCGGTTTACTGTTTGCAAGTTTTCTCAAGTTTTAAATCCTATGGAGGCATAACCCTTAACAGCTCTAATTACGCTCTAATCTATGCTACTGAAACTCGGGTATTACATTCTCACCCTCTTAAAAGAAATTTCGTCCCGAAATTTCAGCATTCTTGAAAACAACTCAGGGCACTTATCTTTCATCTTTTCTTCTAGCTCACATGGAGCTTCCTCTATTTCATGATGTTCTCATCTAACGTTGGTTAAAGGAATAGACTTATTCCTTTATTGCTGATCTTTTCGATCTGAGATGTATTCTAGTTTCTCTTCATAGCTTAGGTCTGATTCTGGAATGATTTCTTCCGGACGATTCACATACTTTGAATCGAAGACATATTTCTACAGTTGCGGCACATGATACTTGTTGTGAACATTGGCAAGATACAACGACAATGCTAGCTTGTAAGCTATCAGCTTACTTTCTCCAGAATCTCGCAAGATTCATTAAATCTAGGCTTGAGCTTGTTTTGAAATTCGAATCTGTACACTCATTTGACTGGTATCAACTTTAAGAAAAATTTGCCTTTGATTTGAAAGGTCGACTATGTCCGGCGGTATTGGCGCACAACTTCTATCGATCTTGAGCTTCTTGGATTGTTTCTTGATTTGCGTTAAGATCTTGATAATTTCTTCAACTGCATCTGGTCCGAGCATTCTTCTTTTTCCAATCCTCATACCAGTAGGGCGGCGATCTGCATTTTTTATCGTAGAGGACTTCGTAGGGCGCCACGTTGATGGTAGCTTGGTAGCCATTGTTGTAAGGAAACGGATAGTGATAAGATACTATCCTCAATCTTGCATCATAGTTCGAGTGTATCTTCAAGCACTGTATAGTCCTTTCTTACTTTCCTGTTCTTCGGGGATGAAAAGCCTTGTCGAAATCCAATCTCGGTTCAAGCTTTTGCTGAAAGCTCCTCTAGAATCTTGATAAAATTTGGGATCTCTAACTGATGTGATTGACATCGAGACTTCATGCAATCGCACAATATTGATTGATGGCAAGTTAAACAATGATCAACAAATGCTGCTAAGTCTTGCTTAATGCTTGTCCAGGAAAAAATCTCTACTTCTGGTCTTGATTCCTCTTTGTGCTTCCTGGATATGCGGCGTAACCCATATTGTGAGCTTCACTCATGATTTCCTTCTTCAGTTCTTCGTTGCTCGGCGCACAAATCTACTCACTGAACACGATAGCGTTATCTTCCACTTCTAGGTAACCTTCTTTCTTTTCAGTTTGAATCTTTGATCGCAATTTCTCTAATTACTCATCTTCTCGATTTCCTCAATTGACTCTTTATCTTGAGTAGGAAGAAATCTTAGATTGATTTGTGTTTCAATCAAAAGTGTTCTTTTAATTGACTCATAATCGAATGTGGTGTTGTAATAGGGAAAATTAACCCTAGTCGTCTCTCAATGAAAACTTAACAGGGCTTATTGTATTGTTCGTGTCAAACACATAAAGCGGTAAATCCTAACACTCTAATACCAACATGGGTTTTTGAAACAACGGGAATTGAAAAGCTAACAGGAAAAGAAAATTAAAGCAAGCAAACTAACTAGGGGTTGTCAATCCCCAATGGAGAACCTAAGAAAACACAAAAGCAGGAAGCTAAGCATAGAACAAACTAAACTAGATCACCAAACACGAAGCAATAAAATTCATCGGAAAATAATTAACATACTACTAAAATTCAATACCAATTGCATAGAATGTAAATCCAACAAATGCCAATGTAAAAACCAATAATCCAATATTAATTATGTAATTCAATCCACAGTAATCATAAAGCAGAACACGTAAATGATCTAAAGAAATTCAACAGGAATTGTAAATCAAATAAAACAATAAATCCAATCCAACAGAAATCAACGCTAGAATTCGTAAATCCAAAGTAAAACTAAGTGCAACAATCGAAAGGATGAAAACAGAAATCAATACTCTTAATTTGATGAACTATCTCTCTCTCGTCACAAGAAAAGCTCCCGAGTCAAAGAACAGTGGCCGCGGCGAATAAAAATCAGAACTGAATGTCCAACCCTAACTCAGTGCGCATATATATATATATATATATATAAAGAGAGTCAGCTCCGGTTCACACTGAGCGCAGGTTGAACGGGACGTTCTAACCAATAAGTGAGCACGGTTTGGAGCTAGCGCCGGCTGGAGAAACGTTCTGTATTGAGAGTGAACACCAGCTTAGACCGAGCGCTCTCTCACAAGAGTGTTCTGTCTCAGAAGCGAACGCCGGCTTAAGGGCGAGCATGTGCACGGGAGGACGAGCGTCGGGTGAGGCATGAGCGCGCGAGGAAAATAGGGCGAGCGCGGGTGATAGCGAGCGCCGGCGAGGGAGTGTGGTTGAACACGTGCGGGCGAGCACGTGGGAGCTGGCGCTGGGTGATCGAGCACCGGGTGGGCTCCCAGTGTGCGCCGAGGCTTACCGAGAACGCAGGGTGTTGGGCGATGCGAAACGTGCGTTGGCGAGCGCGATGGTGATGCTGAGCGGGCGCTCGGCACTGAGCGCCGGATGAGGTGCGCGGGTGGAGATGGCCGAGCACCGGGTGGGTGCGAGTGCAGCGGGCGCTGGAGTGGAGGTATGAGCGCGCGCTGGATGGCAACCTCGGATGGAGTCGCATGGGCTGAGACGACAACGTGCGCTGGGGCTAGCTGTTGGGTGATGCCAATGGCATTGGGAAGCGATGCCGGATGTCTTTGGCGAGGCGTGGCTGGGCGACGTGCGACATGTGAGTGCATGAGATCGCGGGCGGGTGATGCGGCGAGCTGGGCGAGGTTGCACGCTGGGTAAAGTTGAGCGTCGGTTGTATGCGGTGCTTGGTCGAGCAGGGTGAGTTGTGCGATGGGGCACAGCATCGGACGGGGCGTGCAACGGGAGGTCGTGCGTGACTTTGACAATTCGTCTCGTTCTCCCTAGTCTGAACTCCAAATTTGGATCCGTTTGCTACGAACTCCTATCAAGATGTTCTTAAATATACTTGATCCTTGGCAGATCCATTTCATCCTATTTAATGCCATTTTTCTATGAAATATCGAAACAAACCAAGTAAGTCCGAATCGATAAATACTAATCAAACCAATGATATAAATGACAAATAAATAGACAAAACAATACCGAATAAGCACAAATGAAACCAAACAACACATATCCATTTGCTTGTCCTCAATAAGTCTATGCTAATAAGATGAAAAATAACTCGTGCAAAACTCTTAAATCAATCAAACCTCTTTTGCATTCCCCAAACATGATGAATACATAATCCAGTTAATGTGAAACAAATCTAAATTTGTGAAAATATCAAATAGACAAGTAGATTATTTTGCTCGGTGATGGGAAGTCTATGCTAATAAGCCCAGTGAACTGGGCACGACCTAAAATAACGGTTATGCCCAAAGCCCAACATCTAAACCCTATTCAAGATCAATGTAGTATTCGAAAATTTTATAGTAATTAATAAAATTTAATTCAATTACTAAAGGCTTAAAAGCTATTTCTTAAGAATTGTAAAATTTAATATAGTGAAATATTAATCCGATTAATTTAAGATTTGATTATATGGAATCGAAATGTGAAAGAAATATTAGAAATGAGTTTATTTGTGATTATTAATGAATGTTTGTATAAAAAATGCTATAAATTAGAAATTTTGCATTGCATTAATTATTTTGTATGTTATTTTTCTTATAAACCGAGATAAAATATTATTTAAGATATTAAAGTCTTGAATAAATTTGTTTTATTAATAAGTAATGATTAAAGAAATTATTTATGAAATTTTGAAATTTAAGAAGTATTATAGTAATGAAATGAATTTTATTAAATAAAGTGATTTAAATTATGCTATATGGATCTAAATTAAATTATGAATATAAGTTGTATTAGATTTTATAATTTAATTGAAATATAATCCTATTAAATAAATTATATTAAAGTATGGAATTAGTGAAATTGGAGGTGTACTTATAAATTTTTTGAAATTTGTGTTTAATTATTTTAAAATTTGGAATAAATGTACATTAAATTAAAATTAACATTCTAGAATTATATACATAAAATATATCATCATCCTCAACCCATTTTCTCCAACATTTTCGACACACACACACACTTTCACACACAAAACCCTACTTTCACTTTTAATACATAGTTAAGCTTGGGAATTAAAGAGAAATTGTTCCTAGCAAGGTAAATACTTCATTTATGCAAAGTTTTCATTAATTAAATTGATGAATTTTATGTATGAATGTTTAGTAATTTTCGAAAATTTGAAGGTTAGGGTTATGCTTGATTTGTTTAATTTTTGTTACATGTATTGATTTAATTATGATTATGGAGCATGAATAACATATGCTATGGATTTAAATTCATTAAATTCATGAAATTTCAAAATTAAAGTTTGATCATGAAACCCTAAATTTTTAATATGATTCATATGTTATGAAATGATTAAATTAAGCTTAGATATATGTTTAGGAATGTTTATAAACAACATATGAATGAAGAAATTAAAAGTTAAATTATGTTTGTTAAATTATTGAAAATTTGAAAATCACATGTAATATGAACTTGATGATTTTAATTTTTATTGATGAATTTGACATGATATTCATGCTTAGGATATGAATAATGTATAAAATGAATTTATAGGAATTTAATTCAACCATATACTAATATCCCTAAATTTTCGAAAATGAAGGGTATATGTTGAACTTTGATTTCTTGATTTTATTTGATATGTTTGAAGTGATATTTGAGATCTATGATAAAATAATGCCTAAGTAGAATTTATGGAATTTTGAACATAAATATCAAAAGTTATAAAATTAAAGTTTAAACTAAAGTTATACTTATAGGTGATATATTTGATCTATGATTGAATAGATCATGAATTTATGATTATTGATATTAATTGAGTATAATTATATGATATTTGATGTTTAATGGGTTGTAGATATCCAAATATTGATATATATATATATATATATATATATATATATATATATGTCGAGTTAAATCGCTTTAGGCGATTAACGTTAAATGGATGATATTACTCATGTATAAGGTTCTTAAGTGTATGTTTGATGATATGATGATGATATTGAGGAGTTTGGGATAAGATTGGTGTAGTTTGGTGTGTTTGGGCTATACATATTACGGATGTTCTGTACCGAAATTTGGTAGAATTTGATATGCATAAGGCGCTTTAGATATTACTTGATCACTAATAGTATAAATAAGTAAGAAAGATTACTAAAGTCAATAACGATCTTATGTTATAAGGATCAAGCGAGAGGAAACCGGAAGTAAAGAGCGAAGAACCCAACTTGTTGGATTAAGCGTCATCGAATTGGGTAATGCCTCTCAAAGTTATTTTAAGCTAACGAATCGTGTTATGCTTGAACTTGTTCATTTTAAATCACTTTCAATCACCACATGATGAGTATGTTGAAAATGAATGTTTTACCACGGTGTGGGTATGACGGCAATTACCTATCTGCGGTAGGAAATGTTAATTATCTGGCGGGTAAATGGTCGTGAGCTTGCCCATGTGGGCGGCCATGGTACCTGGGAGGAGGCCTACTTCCCTTCACCAATTACGTAGATAGGTATGACCGTAGTTGTGATCCTTCGGGACCAACTCGGGTATGTGATGCCGGTATGTTTAAGAATGTAAGTGTGGTGATATGCTACTGAAAGATTTTTATGAAGCATTTATTCAAATTGTTGGTCTAATATTTGAAAGGAATTTTCAAAGTTCTGAAAGTTATGTTGGTTATTACCCACTGAGTACCTTCTAGTACTCACACCCAATAAGTGTTTTATGTTGCAGGTTGAGCATGGAAGAGGCGTGGCCTGGAACCGAGCTGAATAGTTATTTTGTTTTCCTTACTACGAACTACTTTGGTCGAGTATCATGTCTTCATACATGACATTCATTAGTCTTCCGCTGTTAACTTTGAAACGTGAAACCATACTTTTGATAAACTTTGTAAATATTTTAAAAGTTTCTACGCATGCATTGCGAGGTTGTGTTCTCGTTTGGATTATTCTTCCCAAAGCTTAACCCCGCTTGTTTGAAAATCTAATTCTCTTAATCATTTTTTTTATTAAAAGATTACGTTAATTACCACGGCTTGATTATTTAGTTAAATAAGTAATTAAATAGTCGGTCGTGACAATCAAAGAAGAGATATTAAAGGAGATATTCAAGGATCAAGATTATCTTCGAGATCGGATCCCACAAGGCGAGGATCTCACAACAATCTATAGTGATCCACAACATGTATAAATAGAGGTTAGATTGAAGGTAGAAGGGTTAGCAACTATTTGAATACTCGAGCTTTTAGATACACTCATTGTAATCGCTATAATGAAAGTATTGAGGAATCCCTCCTCCGTGGACGTAGATCTTTCTTTTGATCGAAACACGTAAAAGCCTCTCGTGTTCTTTGCTGTTTTCATAAATCTTCCATACACTAGATTTATCATTGGCGCCGTCTGTGGGAAACTTGAACAAAAAGCTTCGTTTTCTACGCAAAATCAATGGCAAGGACTCGTGAAAATCCTAGCGCCGCCGGTGGTGCTGGCAACGGACGGTCTGAAGACCCCGATCAAGCTGTCACGCAGCGCCGGGGCGGCCGACAACAACAACACACCTGAGGGTTACATAGAAGACCTTCCTATACACCCTCAGGATCATCGCCCTACCGAAGAAGGAGATGCCGACCTCAACACTGGTGAACAAGCAATCCACCAGTCTCACGAGGTCCTCGGCGAGTCAGATCCGAATTCCTCAACGCCAACATCGCCCAATTTCGTAACTTCCCGAGCTGAGGAGAGGCGAACGAGCAGCACCTCAAGAATGCCGGACCGGCAATCACGGGCGCCGAGGTCGCCGCCTCCGAGAACGACCGACGCCACCCGTGACGAGAGCCGAGAATAATCACCTCGGCACGTTATCCGAAGTCGATCACCTCGATGGGTCACCCATAATCATTCACCCCGGTGCCACCCGTGGAGTCGATCACCTCGGTATAACTGCCGAAGTCGCTCACCTCGGCACAACGTCCCCGTGGCTGAACGGGACAGAAGAGAGGAGAGGCGGAGCCGATCTCCCCATCAAAGAGACGATAGGCGTCGCTATCGGTCTTCCACCCCTCCTGAGAGAGATGGCAACGAGCTACCGGGACTCGATCGGCCGGATGGATTATCTCTCTTTTTTCCAGAGAGATCCTGGATACACCCCTACCGCAGTGATATCGAGCATGATATCTAATTTCCTTTTGCACTACCAACACGGCAATCAAGGAATGGAAGATTTTCATGTGCAAAATCTTCCCGAGGTCTGGTCTCCAACGCCCGACGTTGGTTCACCTCACCGCCGTAACAAAGATACACGACTTCGAGATCTCATGGATCGCTTTAAGTGGTGCTTCTACCGTAAGATGCCACCTCAAAGAACCATCATCCGACCGCCACCATCCGCCAAGGGCGAGACGAGACGATGTCAAATTTCATCTCACGGTTTATCAAGGAGTCCTCAAGATTGATGAGAGTAACGATCTCTACATCATCAATGCGCTCAAAACGGGATCCGACTGGCGATCGAACAAAGAGATCACCGGAAAAGTCAAGACGGCTAGTAGCCTCTGGACCTGGTGGACAACTACGTCAGAGGGGACGAGTCAGATAGAAAAAAGAGAGAAACATGGGACGAGCAGAAGATCGAGAGGAAGAAGTCAGATGACCGAGGAAGAGGCACTGATCGCCGAAGTGCTTTCGACAGAATCAAAAAATGCCTAATAGAGTTCAGGTTGGGACCTCGGCCAAACCCTGGCAACAACGT